>JASEVX010000004.1:74197098-74395714 GCA_031761405.1 Serripes groenlandicus | reverse complement strand
CCCTATATATTGTTCTTCTTGTGTCATAGTACAGTGGCTATTGTTACCACAATCGCCACAAAATAAAATAGAAAAATATGTATGGGAGTGAACTCTTTCTCTAGAGATCTCATGAACAGAAATAGGTTGTCTCCCTTGATTAATAATTATTTTTATTATGCTCACAACGCAACACGCAACGCAGAATGACGCAGATGCTGAGGACGACGCTAGGGGTATCACATTAGCCAGGATGTTTTCCTTCGAAAAACAGAAGACCTAATAAGAGTGAATGTAGGCAAAGAATATCCATTGATATGTTAACTTCATGTGAGAATGTCACTCACTGTCAATATGGGATGTAATGCTCCTCCTCCTCCTCATTCTTCTTCTTCTTCTTCTTCTTCTTCTTCTTCTTCTTCTTCTTCTTCTTCTTCTTCTTCTTCTTCTTCTTCTTCTTCTTCTTCTTCTTCTTCTTCTTCTTCTTCTTCTTCTTCTTCTTCTTCTTCTTCTTCTTCTTCTTCTTCTTCTTCTTCTTCTTCTTCTTCTTCTTCTTCTTCTTCTTCTTCTTCTTCTTCTTCTTCTTCTTCTTCTTCTTCTTCTTCTTCTTCTTCACTGACCACCTTCAACGATTTTCAGCCACTGCCAATGGAGTGGGAGCAGTGCTCAAGGAAAACCAACCTTAACGTGTTTGTTACGCACGTGAAACTAGACATGCCTGCACAACTATGTTAGAGTCGATACTGCTTAACTGGAGACTGTTAAAACACTTTCGTTAAATAATTTAATGAAGAGTTAGACCAGACTTCGAGGATGCATAGGCTGGTCTGAATATACACTGGTCGCAATACCGATCACCGCGCTTACACAGGGAACCGTATGTATGGATTTGGTGTAGTTTTTCTCGGAATTCTTAAATAATTTTCGAATGTAAAATATACAAGTACCGACAATAAAGGCAGAATGGAATGTGTTTTACCCCTCCCCTTCCCACATACGATACATCTACAGCAGACGATTCTAAAAAAACATCTAGGCGAATACATGGAACGTCTCCCTAATTGAATGTCATTATTGAATAGAGTTGAAAACGTTGTGGCAACATGAGGAATTACTCATAATGAGCAATTTCCCCCCTTTTGCCACAATGATTTCAACAGTCGTAAGCTACAGGTGTGTCTGAACATGGGAAATGATTAAAGATACTTGGACAGGGACTTGTGACGCTTACGAAACAATGAGCGATGTTTTCAACTCGCGAAAACGACGTTTCCTGCCTAAACCCGTTCGAAGTTTTCGGTTAATGGGTACCCTTAACTATCAATAATCAATATATTTGTTGAATTAGAATACAGTGATTAAGACTGGTCCTTAGTAAACGATTAATGTCATCAAAGCTCTAGAATAAGGGGCGTTTTGCACGTTCTAAAATCCTTATTTGACACTCTCTAACCCTATGTTGAGGGTACTCAAAAAATCGTCCCAGTGAGACGATTCTTTTGAGTACCCACACCCCTGGGTTTACTTGAATGATAAGGGAGAAATTGTGGGGAAAAGAGCTGAATACCCCTTCTAATCTGAACCTATGATTTCATGTGTAACCCCTTCATCCATGTAGACACATTTTTCAGTTTCTAAAGTAAGACCCCTTTTGAAGAAAAAAACATAGTTAAATGAAAAATGAAATTATTGATAATGAGCATTTTTTCCTTTTGTCTGAATGTTTCAACTTTACTCTAATGATATTCACGTAACTCACGTATTATAATTTTACTTTCGTTTTAAAAGTCTAAATGTTTTCAAATTCGTCTGCAGCATTTTCTTTTTTGTTTGCGGGAAGGTTTAAAATGACCTGATAAAAGAAACATCCGTTTTCATAACCTATGACTAAAAGTTGAAAACATTGTGGCAAAAGGAGAAATTACTCGTTTTTAGCAATTTCCTCTTGTGTCACTATGTTTTCAAAAATCCGTCTGCTGCAGAGGCGTCAGAAAGCATTTATATGAGGGAGAAAGGGTTAAAATTGCCCGGTGAACAAAATATTAAGTCATTGAGGTTATGACATATTCGTACTATCCGAAGCTAACCAGTATGATTAATCTCGATCGTCTGGCGGAATAAAATGAGTTAATCCTTTCCCTCATGCAGACGCTTTCTGACGCCACTGTAGCAGACCACTTTTGAAAACATTGAGGCAAAAGGAGACATTGCTCGTATAATAATTTCAACTCTAATAGATTATCAAGTTTAGAGAATCTTCATCCTTTTTCCGCGATAATTGCTGTTGATGTGTTGTATGTGGGTTAACCCTTTCCCTCATATGACAATTCTGCAGCAGACGACTTTGAACATATTTTGTCAAAAAAAAAGAAAATCTCTATAACTGAATGGATACCCTATGACTAAAAGTGGAAAACATTGTGTCAAAAGGAGAAATTGCTCGTTTTGAGCAATTTCTTCTTTTGTCACTATGTTTTCAAAAAGCCGTCTGCTGCAGAGGCGTCAGAAAGCGTCTATATGAGGAAATGGTTTAGTGTTAAGCATGACGTCCTTGAACGTGTTTCATTCAAGTGTTTGCTGTCTGTTTTATATAGCATGGATCGCTTAAAAACCGAATAGTTTATACCCAGCCTATGTAATATGTCATTGAAAAAAAAACTTGGAGTAGAATCATTGCTAATCATTGAAATGATTCAATATGAAATTTCAATAATCAATAGGCTTTTTAATAAACCTGTTTGCTGTACAACAATTCTGCCATTGATACTTTTGAAAACATCTAATGCGAATATGGACTACTTGTATGAATGGAAATATAATTATCGAATATATATGAAAACATTGTTGTAAAAGGAGAAATTGCTTGAACAAAATGGGGTTAGGGTTAAGCTTATTTGCTGCTCAATATGGGTTTAATGCTTGGGTTTTTTTCATAATTTTTTCAAACTATTTAAGGCGACTTGTTGAGCAAACAGACGTTTGTCATAATAACGTCTTTTCAGTCATCGGGTGGAATGTTGGCCGAGTCGAGTTTCGAACTCATAACCCTGTATAGACAGCCCTTGTCGATACCGACTTAGCTATTGCATCTCAATTCCAATAGTCCTTGCACATTTTTTTTAACTATCTCACTCGTAGACGCATTTTGACGAGTTTGCAGTAGGAATTTGCAAATTTCTCCATTTGCATCACTATTCACCACTCTTTACAATACATATTAACTCTACTCTCACTTAAGGATGTAATGACTTGAAAAGTGGATATTTTATAATATTTAAGTTTTGATGTCACATTGTTTTTTTTGAAAGTTTGGTGTATGTTTAATAAAAATACACACAAAAAAATGGTATGTTAATGGGCTTTTTTGTTGTTGTTAGATCCATTTATGAAAGCCTTATAAGCCTTTCAAGCAAATTACCAATATTTGAAAGATGATATGCTAATTGTTTGTTTTCTTGTGGTTTAAATCTCATACTGAAGTTATTGCGCGGGAGCATCAGCACCAGTGCATATATTGGTTGTTAAAAAAATATCACTGTTGCAATGGGCTTGCCCATACGCCGTATTAATTGTCTTGATCGCGCATGCGCCGTATTTTACCGTCAGCTCTCGGATATTTCTGTAGCAGTTCGTCACTAGACTGGTTCTCGTTCGAGTTTGAAATAGAATATTAAGATTAGTGAACCAGTCTATTTATATGCGAGTAATCTTTTTCTAATTAAAATTGTAATTTAATAACACCCACCGCTGCCACTATTTGTAATGTTCTATAGCCTTTGTACTCGAGAGTTGTCTCCCTTCTAAAATAGTCGAGTGTGTAAGCGAATTTAAGAAAGTATCAAACTTGAGTATTTTTGAAATTAAAAGAAAAAGTTCACATGTATAGTCAACATATAGCAAGCATACAATAGTGTGACTGATCAACTGTAT
The DNA here is from genome assembly GCA_031761405.1 of Serripes groenlandicus. Lineage (NCBI taxonomy): Eukaryota > Metazoa > Mollusca > Bivalvia > Cardiida > Cardiidae > Serripes > Serripes groenlandicus. The sequence goes on along the minus strand of JASEVX010000004.1, from coordinate 74,391,805 downwards.
GGGGAGGAAGTTTTAAGTTTAGAAATACAACAGAAATAAATAGGAAAAAATATCCCCCGAAAAATTTTCAGAGCAGTTAACCAAACAATTAAAAAAGCGTAGCCTTGGAATTTTGGGAAAAGTGCGCTCAGTAAACCAACCTATAAAAAAAACGTAGCCTAGGAAGTTGGGGAACAGTTATTAAATAAAAATTAAATGTGTCTAAAGTTTTGTAAGAATGGTAGAAGACATACATACGTATTTTGTATCTTGTTGTTTCTTAAGTCAGTTAATACAATTTATTCATTCATAAACGTTGTTTTTTTCAATGATATTACAGAGTTTTTCTTTACAATAATAATGTTGGTTGCTCCCTTTTCGATTACGTCCACCCATGGTACAACATTGAAACGTATCCCGTACTGACTCCGCGCTTCCGCGCGGCGTCAATAACCATTTCCCACTTGTAGACGCATTTTGACGCATATGCGGACGACTCTTGAAAGCATTATGACAAAAGTAGAAATTGCTCAAAATTACAGACCAAGATAAGCCTTCGTATAATGAACACTGTTACTTATTGACAATTATTTTACGACTGTTATTACATAAATGTGAAGAGTGTAGACCAAGACGAAAGCCTGAATATATTTGTATATGATATGTTTCTTGAATGCTTCTTAGCATTGTACCCTTACCAACATACAGACCCTTTCTAACGCATATGCAGCAGACAACTCTTTTGTATACAAATTGCGACGAAATGAGAAAACGCTCATACTGAAAATTGTCTCCTTTTGCCATTATGTTTTAATTTATACACAATCATACATTCATTTATAGAGAATTGTTGGAATTTTTGCAATATATTTTCAAAGTCGTCTGCGGCAGATTTGCAGTACATGGGAAAGTGTTTAATCTTAAAAGCGACCAGTGCAGATGCTTATCGGTGTGGGCGGATGCGCAGGATGATCTGGTCATACACTGGTCGCAAATCCCCTGTGGTTGATTTCCTGGAACACCGCTGTAATACTAGTATTGGTTGAAAATAGTCAAGTTCGATTATCGTTATCATGGTCTTTGAATTATAATTTTTCTAGAGCTTCGTAAAGTGTAATAGCACTTTGAACCGATAGTTTAGAAGTTATTCATTTTCCCTTAATACAGACACTTTCTGACGACTCTGAAGCAATCGACTTTTAAAAACATTATGGCAAACGGAGTAACTGCTCATACTGATCAATTTACCCTCTTGCCACAATGTGTTCATCTCTTATCAATAAATATACTATACTTTCATTGCTTTAAATATTTTATCTCAGTGTTGTTGAGGTCGTCTGCTGCAGATGTGTTATATGTGGGAAAGGGTTAAAGCTATCAGTGCAAATTCTTTTCAGACTGTCCACCAATAATCGCAAATCTATTATGGTTGTTTTTTCCTGGAACTTCGCTCTAATGTTTGGTTTTTCCTGGAACATCGATCTTATGGTCGTTGTTTTGTCCTGTAAAATCTTATGGTTATTTTTTTCCTAGAACATCGCTCTTATGATTGTTTTTTTCTTTTTCTAGAACATCGTTTATGTTTTTCCCCTGAAACATTGCGCTTATGGTTGTTGTGTTCCTGGAACATCGCTCTTATGTTTTTCCCTGAAACATCGCTCTTATGGTTGTTTTTCCCTGAAACATTGCGCTTATGGTTGTTGTGTTCCTGGAAAGTCGCTCTTATGTTTTTCCCTGAAACATCGCTCTTATGGTTGTTTTTCCCTGAAACATTGCGCTTATGGTTGTTGTGTTCCTGGAACCTCGCTCTTATGGTTGTTTTTCCCCTGAAACATTGCGCTTATGGTTGCTGTGTTCCTGGAACATCGCTCTTATGCCAGTGTATTTTGGTATAAAGCTTGTACTTCCTTATCCGGGTCTGTGAATCATAATTTCTCCAAAAAGCTTCGTAAATTGTAACAGGACCATGACCTCCTTTTTTTTAGAAATTAAATACGCCCGACATTATCTCGGCACTTATATCTGCTTATCAAATATTTATCTTACCCAGAGGGCCTCGTTCAATGAAGGGTTGTAATTATTTTGGATTGATTTACTGTTAGCCTCCATAGTGTCTTTTTGAGTTTAACTCTTACGTAAATACAGCACATTTTGACTTATGAAAACATTGTGACAAAAGAAGAAATGGCTTATAATGAGAAATTTCTCCTTTTGCCAAAAATGTTTTCAACTCTATTATTCTCAAAAAAACTTTCATATTAAGATAATCTTGTCTGCATAAGATTTCAAGGTGCCCTTTTGCAGATCATTGCTAACTTCGATGTGAAAGTAAGAAAAGTACAGCGAAATCTCAGTCGGTCACGTCAATGGCTATCAGTCCATAGGTCGCGAGTATGAACCCGACTCGATTTTAATTTGTCCCGATGATTGACGAATGCCATTGTGACTAGCGTCACTCGTCCTCAACCAATATGCTAAATCGAGGGCTTGGTGTGAAACGGTTGTAACTAAAATTTGTATATTTTTACCAAGGTTAATCGCCTCGCCATGAAGTCTTTATAAGCGTTAAAATCCTTTTTCTTGGTAAACAATGGAAATTTAGGTGCCATTGCTCGTTCTGAGCAATGGCACCTAAATTTGCATTGTTTACAAAGGGGTCAAAAATGCCCCTAAACCAGGGTTTTCAAAATATGTTTTTAGTTACAACCGTTTCATGCCAAGCCCTCGAAATGGTCTATGTGGGAGAGTCGCAAATTGTCTGGGATTGAATGTCTGGTGTGTTATACCGTGTTCAACAATGTTTCAGTTATATCACGGCGTTTCCCGGGTAAGTTGTCAGTTCTAATGGTCCCCCTTATCCAGACACCAGCCAGTCAGTCGTAATGCTAAACCCGCAACCCCGGGCGCCCCAGGAGGACAACCATTATTACTATTTTAAAAGTATTTGGCATGACACGACCGTGGATCGAACCAGTGACCTCCCGCACTCGAGGCGGAGGATCTACCACTACGCCATCGAGGCGGTTTCAAATGATCTCAAAGCAGACGCGTTTCAAATCAGTACGGGAATAACTCTTTCCCACATAGAGACGCTCTATGACGCCTCTGCAGTAGACGAGTTTAGAAAACAGTGTGACAAAACGATAAATTGATTAAAATGAGAAATTTCTCGTTTTGGTACAATGTTTTTAATTTTGTTCTATATTTTTGACTAAATATTTTAAAAGTCGTCTGCTGCAGATATGTTGTATGTGGGAAAGGGGATTTAAATCCACAGTGAATATGGATTCTAGACCAGAGAATGTGACATTGACCAGTTTGTTTAAGCAGAGATCTATTTGTCGTTAGATTAACATTCTGATTTCGTATTATGTCCAATAAAAATAGATCAACGCGTGGAATGTTTTCAAACTAAAAAATAAGTTTCTCAAGTGCTGTCACTTTTGAGTGTGTGATTTTGTCGCCGAAATGGAGATGATTGCAACCTCGATTGTGACTTGTCCAGTGCGGGTTCAAGTTTTAAAAAAAGAAAGGTGAGAAACGCGAAGTGTAGATGTCCTTGATATTCTAGTAGACCAAAAACTGTCAAGTGTGACATTGAGCAAAAGACATAAACATTATATAAAAAATATTCGTTCTTCATAAAGATAGACTATTAAATTTGCAATTAATTTTATAAAATAGTCCGGTGACCGTTTTGTTGCAGAGCATAAATCATATATATTATTTATAACAAATATATCCATGCAAAGCACACATACCTGGTATTTGCTTGTTTGAATGGTATTTAAATGAAAATGGTCGGACGAGAGCTTTCATACAGAACTATGGTCTACATTTAGAGTATTTGTACATAAAAGGAAATATTGATGAGTCTCTTGGTATGGCACGAATAGGGGATATGTAAGACAAACTTGGCAAAACAAACACTAATGGTCTACGAATTTGTTGTGCATGTATGCGGGAAAGGTTTAAGATTCGACTACCAAAATATATTTGGAAACCATTGTGAAGCAAGTAAGATTGATTGATTGATTGATTGATTGATTGGGGTTTAACGCCGTTTTTAACAATTTCTCAGTCATATCACGGCGGCCAGTTCACCTACTCATGTGTTTCCTGGTTTTCGCACACCAGTACTCCACACAACAACCTTTCCAAGCAACTGACTACTTTTCCACATAGACATAGCCCATTAATGGAAGACGAATGACGCATGTCGCAATGACGTTTGTCAAACGTCGGAAAGAAAGTTGGCCGAGCCGGGATTCGAACTCACAACCCCTGGATTGACAGCCCGCGTCGTTACCGACTGAGCTGCAGGGACTCGAATAAGAATAACACGTCATGCATGTGCTGATCGGTGCTCCACTAAAACCATCCTTGAGATATTTCCGACCAGTCCTGCAACTATAGAATAGCCTAGAAGAAAGAGTATCTTAACCCTTTCCCTCTTACAGCAAAACGTTGAAATTACCTAAGCAAAATTATACATAATTTGAAAACATTGTGGCAAAAGGAGAAGCTGCTCATTACGAGCTTGCGTAAAATTTTCACTGAATGCAGCTGACGAGCCACGGTAGCTCAGTCGATGGTGACGCTGGCTGTCAATCCAGGGGTTGTGAGTTCGAACCCCATCTCGGCCAACATTCTTTCCGACGTTTGACAAATATCACTGTGACAAGCGTTATGCGTCTTCCACCAATAGGCGTACTGTCTGTGCAGAAAAGCAGCCAGTCGGAAAGTCTGTCGTGTGGAGAACCGGTGTGAGAAAGCCAGGAAGCACACGAGTAGGTGTACTGCATGGCCTCCGTGATATGACTGAACAATTGTTGGTTTAAAAAACGGCGTTAAACCATAGTGAATCAATGAATCACTGAACGTAGCTTATACTTATTGGTATTCAGGACGTCAGTAGTAGGTAAAGTAAATGTTGTTTTTGCTGATCATTAACCAATGTTAAGCTACAGAGTCATCAACAGCAGACGACATTTGAAAACATGATGACAAAACGGAGAAATTGCCCTTCACGAGCAGATTCTCCCTTTGCCACCACGGTGTTTTCAATTGTTTTCAATAATAGTTCTTTCATTTATAGACAGTTTTCTTAAACAATTTGAAGAGATAATTTTAGAGTCGTCTGCTGTAAAATTATTGTACATGGGATAGGATTTATGAATATGAAATAGTGTGAAAATTAACAAACTGCGTCCACTTGGATACTTTATTTGGACAGCTGCACTAAGAATATTTTCGTGTGCTCCAGTCTCGCCATGTACTCAAACCTATACTACTAAAGTATACGCGATTCGTGTAGCACTGGCACACCGATTACCTTTGAAGATCCAAACGAACATTTACAAAGTTTAGTATATATACCTGCTTTGGATTGATTGTTTTGGGTGTTTTACGCCGCATTTAACAAGTGTTCAGTTATATCACGGCGTTTCCTTTGAGTTACCAGTACTGTTGGTCAATGCATCCTGACAGCAGCCAGTCAGTCATAAATAATGCTAACTCCGCAACCAAGAGCGCAAAGATGAGCAGAAATTACCACCATTTTTAAAGTCTTCTGTATGACCCCGCCCGGGATCGAACCCGCGACCTCCCCCACCAAAGACTTACTCTCTACCAATACACCGTCAAGGCGGTACCTACTTTGCAGTGCCGTGGTCTGAATGATTTAAAGATTCATTTTCTGTTGACGTAGTCCAAAGGAAGAACTTTGTCCGTCTTTACGAAATCGAAATTACAAAATGACACTTTCAAACAATCGCGGGAAAATGCGCTAGTTGACTGTAGTGAGCAGGGTAGATCAAGATAAGCGGGTGCATCTACACAACCCGATCAAGATATACACTGATCACATATTACTCGCATACAGCTTCGTCAGAAGCTCCTGTCAATTTGTGTAAATGCTGATGGTTCAGAGCGGATGAACAGGGTGATCTGTACCGATACTGTTTAGAAATGCCAACTTGTACCAATTTCCCATGCAGGGGCTTATATCCGTTTTTTTCACAGATAAGTTGCGATCTGGTCACTCCTTATGCCAAGGCAAAGTAAAAAGAAAAAAACTATAAATGATTGGAAAAATAAATATGTGAGTGATTGAAAAGTGGTTATCTCTTCCCGTTATACAGATATCACTTTGTGTCACAGGACATTTGAAACATCGTGGGAAAATGGTTAACCACTCTGGAATAATCAATTATATAACTTAACAATGTTAAGAGTGAGTTAACCCCTATTAAACATATGAGCCGTCCCGCGAGAAAACCAACAGTATGGCCTCTGCGTAATATATCGACCCAGATCAGCCTGCGCAGTCCGCGCAGACTGATCCGGGCCGACACATTCCGTTTCAGTTGGATAGAGGTATAGAGTAATGATTCCTGAAACAGGAAATCCACAGTAGGCGAAATGTGTCTATCTAGGTTCGCGTGCGCGGCATGCTTAGGCTGATCAGGGTCGATACTTTACGCAGAGTCCAAAATGTTGGTTTTCTCGCGGGACGGCTCATATTATATGTTTTATGACATAACTGTATAATAGTGAAAATATAATATAAGCCTACCTACATCGTGCCTTTCTCCCCATTGTTTACTTTATCCTTTCCCACACATGCAACGAATCTGCAGCGGAAGACTTTGAAAATATACCCACACTAAAATGGAGAATTTCTATAAATAAAACTATAATTATTGAATGGAGTTGAAAGTATGATGTCAAAATTGAGATATTTCTCAACATGAGCTATTTCTCCATTTGTCATCAATTTTTTAAAAGTCGTCTGCTGCAGCGGCATTAGAAAGCGTCTGTATGTGGGAGAGCGATTAAAATGACTTCATACGAGACTGTTAAACAATCGTAAATCGAACTAATATCATCTTGTATATACATACGTCTTGTATTAAGCCTGTTATGTATTGATCCGCTACTCTTACTAGAAAACTTCGGTCCAGTTTACACGTTGTAAAGCGTCTATGGTCGCATTATCGCCATTTGAGGTCTTATGTACCGCGATAAAACCTGTAGTTTTATATTTGTGTCACGTCGCTGGAAAACCGACCTTCGGTGGAATTAACCATTTTCCCCTCATATAGACGCTTTCTGACGCCTCTGCAGAAGCAGACGGCTTTTTGAAAACATAGTGACAAATGAAGAAATTGCTCAAATGTTTTCCACATTTAGTCATAGGTTATCCATTTCATTTTAGAGATTTTCTATTTTTTGACAAAAAAATATGTTCAAAGTCGTCTGCTGCAGAATTGTAGTATGAGGGGATGGGTTAAGCATGTTTCCAACATGCAGATGTATTTCGGACGCATTTGCAGCAGCCGACATTTGAAAACATTGTGGTCATTTGATGCGTTATAAACGACGGTAAAACCTGTAGTTTTCTACTTATGTCAAGTCATTTGAAATTTGACTTTTCAAGAACTTATTCCTTATTCAGACGAATTCCGGAGCAGACGACTTCTGAAAAGATGATAAGCAATTTCTCATTTTGCAACAATATTTTGTGTAGCTCTTTTCACTTTTTATACTTCAGATGTTCACGTGCGACTGCTGTACCATTGCTGTAAGTGGGAAAAGGTTAACTGTTTCACTGATTGGAAAGTGTTAATGTCGATTGATTTGAAAACATATACATGTGGAAAAAAATGCAACTTCTAAAAATTCTGCAACATTTAAGATAAATATGAGAAAAGGAAAGCTCCTTTATTATGACGCTTGTCACAATGACTTTTGTCAAACGTCGGAAAGAATGTTAGCCGAGCTGGGGTTCGAACTCACAACCCATTGATTGACAGCCCGCGTCTCAACCGACTAAGCTACCTGGGCTCGGCACCTCTTGTAAGGGGTACATAAACTGTATGTACATGCTTACGTGGTAATGGAATACACTGTGAAGTTTCAGATACGATTAGGCCTACATACCAGTGCGGTCATAATAGACCACAGTAGTTGGTAATAATCCTAACCATTTCCCACATATAGACGTTTCTGACGTCTCTCAGACAGACGACTCTTGATAACATTGTGACAAAAGGAGAAATTGTTCATGACGTTTCTGACGTCTCTGAGACAGGCGACTCTTGATAACATTGTGACAAAAGGAGAAATTGTTCATGACGTTTCTGACGTCTCTGAGACAGGCGACTCTTGATAACATTGTGACAAAAGGAGAAATTGTTCATGACGTTTCTGACGTCTCTCAGACAGACGACTCTTGATAACATTGTGACAAAAGGAGAAATTGTTCATGACGTTTCTGACGTCTCTGAGACAGACGACTCTTGATAACATTGTGGTAAAAGGAGAAATTGTTCATGACGTTTCTGACGTCTCTGAGACAGGCGACTCTTGATAACATTGTGGCAAAAGGAGAAATTGTTCATGACGTTTCTGACGTCTCTGAGACAGACGACTCTTGAGAGAAATTGCTCAAGATGCAGCATCACGAAGTATGATCACTTCCTGATATGTTAGTAAAGCAGAAATTTCACAAAACAATCAATTGCTATTTTCCCATAATGCTTTCAGCCCTTAACCAAGCCTATAAATCAAGTTTATAATTGGAATTCACCGATTCTGGAATATCATAACCGAGTTCTTTTTTCTGATTTTAGATAGACATCCCCGGAAGCGTTTGAGAGTGGGCAAGGGTTAAATAGTTTGTGAGGTAAGCAGGTTTAAACCTTTCCCACATACAACAAATCTGCAGCAGACGACTTGGAAAACTTCTAGGCAATACTATTAAATATCTTTCTTTAAAACAGAAAAGAGTAAAAAAAAAAATGAATATGGTTGAGATAGACAGGTTTTAACCCTTTCCCTCATACGACAATTCTACAGCAGACGACTTAGAACATATTTTGTTAAGAAATAGAAAATCTCTTTACTAGTAATTGAATGGATAACCTATGACTCAAAGTGTAAAGACAATGTGGCAAAAGTAGAAATTGCTCGTTTTGAGCAATTTCTTCGTTTGTCACTATGTTTTTAAAAAGCCGTCTGCTGCAGAGGCGTCAGAAAGCGTCTATATGAGGGAACGGGTTAAAGAAGCATTATCAGGACTCTATCAGGACTCTAAGTCTCAATTCAATACACGGGATTTGAACAGTACTGTACGTCAACGACGGTTTTCAAAACGGACGTATCTACATCGTCAATTGATATTTACTTACGCTCCTTTGGAATCTCGAACTCGATAAGAAAGTTGTAATCATTCTTTATAGATATAGTGTAAGGAGGGGCCATAGAACGGGTCGCTATTACCAATATTACACAATATACCGTTAATATCACAATATATCTAACACGGGTAAAAAGTGTATACAGTAGTTGGGTCGGAAAAAAAAAAAAAAAATACAGAATACTTGCACAAAATTAATCTCATAATCTACCGTAAAATTGTGTTACTTTTTTTTCCATTACTGTGTACATTACCGTCTCCATTAAAATATTTGGTAGCGGATATTATGCTTCAAATACATTTATTTGAAGTAGATAAATTTATTTCGGTTGTTGCTAAATGGTGAGATGACGGGTGTGGACCATACGACCTAAAGAAGAATTGCTGTATTTCGGATTTTGTTTCGGGTAAGTGATAAAATGTGTTTAAATTATTCTAGAAAATTTCGCCATTATTTTTGCGAATGAGATCAATTTTAGTTTTGCGTAATTATTATATTTTCTAAAAAGAATGAAGTGAAGATCTGCGAAAACAAATCGTAATAATAACACATTTGGAAAAATACGTATCTGTGCAAACATGATCACTGGTTGACAGACTCTTCTCGGAACCTTATAATTGGCGAACACTTTAGAACCTATGGAAGCGTCCTAGTGTCACAGTCTGTAATATTTTTGAGAGTCATAATTAGGAGATACTAAGTCATAATTAGGATATATATTATTATTTAGTATCTCCTAATTAGGAGATAGTATATCCTAATTAGGACTTAATATATCCTAATTAGGACTTAATATATCCTAATTATGACATAGTATCTCCTAATTATGACTTAGTATCTCCTAATCAGGACTTAGTATCTTCTAAGAATTATTATGACCTAGTATCTCATAATTAGGACTTAGTATCTCCTAATTAGGAGATACTATCTCTCAAAAATAGTACAGACTGTGATACTATGACGCTTCCATAAGAACCAGATGGGTGCAATGGCTGATCTGGATTTACACTGATTGCAAATGTTTGGTTGACGCAGAGCTCCGCACAACTAATAATTTGCTAGTGTTGTTTACGATCGATGGAGATGCATCATGACCATATTTAGAAAGGCTTCCTTTCATTGTGTCTTGTTTAACCCTTTCCCATATACATCGCTTTAAATGAAAGTACAATCATTTAATAGAGTTGAAAACATAGTGAAAAAAGGAGAAATTGCTCGTTTTGAGCAATTTCTGCTTGTGTTGCCATGTTTTTAAAAAAGCCGTCTGCTGCAGATTCGTCAGAACAAATATGCAGCAGACGACTGAGAAAACTTACCCGAAGAAATTTGGAAACTCGCTTTAAATGAAAGTACAATAATTGAATAGAGTTGAAAACGTGGTGACAAAAGGAGAAATTGCTCGTTTTGAGCAATTTCTTCTTGTGTCGCCATGTTTTTAAAAAAGCCGTCTGCTGCAGAGTCGTCAGAAAGCGTCCATATGATGGAAAGGGTTAATAATTCATAGACAAACGCTTAAAAATACATTGAAACAAGACGGTATAACAGTCCTTACAGATTTCATTACGATTAGTTGCATTAATACAACTATAAATTGAAAAATGAACACGAATCATGAACGATACCTGTCACAATAGCTTTCATACGTTACGATATCTTCGAAGAATTTAAAAAAAAAATTGACACGAAAATATTTCGCCAATCCCATTTATCAAATACGTTAAGTACTATCTTATGCGAGAACCCGCTGGGCTAAAACAGTTCAGATGGTAACCGACGCGCGCATGTATTCTCAATGTCGCATTCCTGAGCCAAAATCAGTAGATTTTAGAAGCATTTTGTCGAATCATGTCATATTCAGTTGGCAACGACGACGAAATAGTCCCGAGTTCGAACTCGGCTTGGCCGATTGTATGTTTCTTAAAGTAAGCGTGATAAACACCAAGCCTCTTCAGCACATGGACTAAAAAGTCAAATGGGCTTAAATGTCACTTAAAATTTGTTCAGAGCGTTGGCATGAAACCGCGGTCATGCACCACATAGTAACGCGGCTGTGATGTGACTGCAATGCCGTCGAAAGAACACTTTGCCTAATTACAACAAATCTGAAGCAGACGGTTTTGAAATCACCTATCAAACAAAGATGAGTGATTATATGGTTGAGATGAAAACATTTTAGCAAAGGGGCACATTGCTCATCGTGATTTATTTCTCCTTTTGTCACAATGTTTTCAAAGTTCGTCTTCTGCACTTGAAAAATATCAACCTTATTTTGTGAGGACTGAACCATTTGTTTTTTAAGTTACAATACCTTTTACCACCAATACACATACTATATATCATATGAGTCGTCCCGCGAGAATACCAACAGTGTCGACTCTGCGTAATGCATCCACCCGGATCAGCCTAAGCATGCCACGTAGGCTTACCCGAATAGACACTTTTCGTCTCAAGTGGGTTTCCTGTTTCATGGATCATTAATCTATACCTCTCCCGCGAGAATACCAACAGTGTCGACTATGCGTAATGCATCCATCCGGATCAGCCTAAGCATGCCGCGTAGGCTTACTCGAATATACACTTTTTGTCTCAAGTGGATTTCCTGTTTCATGGATCATTACTCTATACCTCTCTATCCCCTGAGACGGAATGTGTCGACCCGGATCAGTCTGCGCGGAATGCGCAGGCTGAACTGGGTCGACACATTACGCAGAGGCCATAATGTTGGTTTTCTCGCGGGACGGCTCATATGTGCTTACGGAAAACCAACATTAACGGTATGTATGCGTGTCTGTGTCTTTTTATTTATCTACGGGTCTCCTAAGTTCGTGATCCTAAACACTAAAATAAAATACATGTACATTGTCAAGTACTAAATGAATCTTTTGACATCAGAAAATAATAACACATTTCTCATTTGACTACTTATACAAAGTCATGGGAGTAAGAAACGAAAATAATGGCGTGAGGAACTAAGAAAGATCACGAAGTTGGAAGGTTCTACGAAATGTATGTGTGATAATTTGTACGTGTATGAAAGTATATCGGTATGTATGTATAGAGGATATTACATGAGTTGTCATTCAATACGGAATTTATTAAACGAGTTTTGTGAAATTGATAAGAACGAGCCTTGGCGAGTTTTTATCACTTTTAGAAAACGAGTTTAATAAATTTCGTATTGAATGACCACGAATGTAATGTTCTTTTTATATCATAAATAGGCCTACTAATTTAATAATTTACAGCGCTATATCCATATAAACGTCGCTATAAAGCGCGCGTATTTACAACGCTAAACGTTACGTTATGACGTCACGTTACGTAGCATTGTTATTACACTAGTTGAATACGCAATTTATTCAATGGCTTTATTACACTCCCGGCGACGTCATCAAGTATAACTGAAATTGTCGCATAAATAAAATACTGTTATAAATATTAGAAATCTGTAACGATATAAGTTAAAAAACCGAAAGAAACAACAACCCGAAAATACACGTAGTTGAGCCATACATTCTGAAATATTTAAAATTCCAAGTGATATGAACATTTATTATATGACAACCAATGAATTTGCTGTTTATCAGAGTGAAATATAAAATCCTTATTCCACACTGTGGAATATGAATAAATGACGTCAAAGAGACTAACATTGTGACGTCAAACCGCTGACGTGACGTCATTTTCCTAGTATTCGGTCATGTTATACTACACAAGTTATATATAAAGAAATACATAATGGGTATATTATTTGTTTTTCATCAATTTGTCATTAAATAAAAAGAAAATTTGTTTGTTTTGAGTGGATATGGAATATATCTCATCGAGACGTGATACAATTGAATATTTTCACGAGCGCGTAGCGCGAGTGAAAATGTTTAAATTGTATCACTTCGAGTTGAAATATATTCCATATACACTCAAAACAAATATCCTCTATTTATTACTTACCTATCCAAATTTTGCATTGAAATTTAAGTGACATAAAATCAATATCAATTTTTAAAAAAATGATAACTAACACTGTGACGATAACACTTTTAGTTTTTTTATATCATCACTAGTGATGATATCATTTTTGCCGGAACTACTTTTTTTAGATTTGGAACATCTTTGGAATTTAAAGTGGGTTTTAATACTAGGAATTTATTATATGACAACCAATGAATTTGCTGTTTATCAGAGTGAAATATAAAATCCTTATTCCACACTGTGGAATATGAATAAATGACGTCAAAGAGACTAACATTATGACGTCAAACCGCTGACGTGACGTCATTTTCCTAGTATTCGGTCATGTTATACTACACAAGTTATATATAAAGAAATACATAATGGGTATATTATTTGTTTTTCATCAATTTGTCATTAAATAAAAAGAAAATTTGTTTGTTTTGAGTGTATATGGAATATATTTCAACTCGAAGTGATACAATTTAAACATTTTCACTCGCGCTACGCGCTCGTGAAAATATTCAATTGTATCACGTCTCGATGAGATATATTCCATATCCACTCAAAACAAACAAATATCCTCTATTTAAAAAAAATGAGACCGAATACTAGGAAAATGACGTCACGTCAGCGGTTTTGACGTCATAAAGCTAGTCATTTGGCGCCAAATAGAAGCAGCAGTATTTGGTTACGTAACATTCATACGCCTAAGGCCAAGTCATTTTTGTTATATATGTTTCTTTAAAATAAAGGGGAGATTTATTCCAGTATATAATAAATAGAATAACTAACTGCATGTTTTTGATATCGAATTTATGTCACTCGGTAACAAAGGGGTAATTTGGTGTAAAATCACTCAACCTACGGTTTCGTGATTTTAACCAAATTACCCCTTTTTTCCCTTGTGACATAAATTCTATATCAAAAACATGCAGTTAGTTATTCTCTATTTAAGCTTACTGTGCTCGTCCTCTGCGTCCATCAGATATCGTTTTAACCCTTTCCCACATATAGACGCTTTCTGACGCCTCTGCAGCAGACGACTTCTGAAAACATTGTGACAAAAGGAGAAATTGTTCAAAACGAGCAATGTCTCCTTTAGCCACAATGTTTTCAATTCTTTTTAATAATAAAACCAATATTTTTGAAGATTGTTCACGTGTTTGTCAATATATTTTTGGAGTCGTCTGCTGCAGATTAGTTGTATGTTAGCACTGTATCTCTGGAAATCTTTCATGCAACTCATTTCCTTACCAAATCGCTCCTAGAGTGGTTCACGATGAATTTTAAGTTTGACGGGGGTTCAAAAAAGGAAGCTCTTTTTCATTGCAAAATGTTCTCCAAAAAAACACCCACCGTTTCTATTCTAAGGATTTCATATCTAGAAAGTGTTTTATCTGATTGAGAGTTTGGAGTTTTATGCCACGTTCAACAAGTTTTCAATTATATCACGGCGTTTACTGGGTAAAATATCTGTTCTTCTAGGCCATTCATCCTGACACCAGACAGTCAGGCGTAATGCTAACACCGCAACCATGAGCGCTAAAGAGGACAGCCATTGCTACCATTAGGTCTTTGGTATGATCGATCGCGAATTCATATAAATAAAACTCATGAAGAACAGTTTTCATTTGGATTCTTCAGCATCGATGCGCATTAACCCGTTTCCCTCATATAGACGCATTTTTACGTGTTTTTTTAAAAACATGGTGTCAAAACGAGCAATTCCTCCTTTTGTCACCATGTTTTCAACTCTATTCAATTATTGTAATTTCAGTTTAAAGAAGTTTCCATTTTTTTCCGGGTATGTTTTCAAAGTCGTCTGCTGCAGATGTGTTGTATGGAAAAGGGTTCAGATGTTTAACTTCACGTGTACTTATAACGCTACGGTCTGTTTTTCTGGAGCATTGCTCATTTATGTCTAAAGGAAATCTTTATGAAGAATTAATAGTCCAGTCTTAAACGTGCTGAAATCCAGGTGGAGATCAACATTTTGAAAAGTTGAAAATTCTGCAAATATTGCTAATTGTGACAACAAAGTAAGTTATAAATAGTTAAAAACTATTTTGGGCAGTAAATGTTGAAAAACCAGTCAATTGGAAGTCATACAAATTTACAAAACTTGGCTTACTGGGTATGTCTACCCAGTAAAAATGAAGCATAAAATATCAATATTTAGATTGTTATTGTACTGGAAAATTATATAATTACTCTTATTTTATCCCAGAATTATAATTCTAATATTTCAAGACAATTTTTGAACAGTTTTAAAACTTTGTCTATACTATCTATAATCTGGAGCTCAGCACATACTGTAAAAAAATTGTCTTGAATTATTAGAATCGTAATTCTGTGATAAAATTAGATTAATAATTTCACTTTCCAGTACAATAAACATCTTAATATTGATATGTTATGTAGACATACCCAGTAAGCCAAATTGTGTTTATTTTCATGAGTTTTATTAGCCTTGACTGGTTTTTTTTTCAACTTTTACTTCAAAAATAGTTTTGAACTACTTATTACTTACTTTGTTTTTCACTATTAGCAATATTTGCAGAAATTTCAACGTTTCAAAAGTGCTGATCTCCACTTGGAGTTAAGCACCTTTAAAATAATATCTCATATATATATATATATATATGTAGATATGCCTCTTCAGTGATATAACCGTACGTTTGACATTGATTTTCCCGAACCCTGATTTTTTTTAATCAGACGAATTGAAACAAAATCATCTTGAGAAAATAAAAAACTTCGATTAAAACGAGCAAGTTCTTATTTTCTTACAATATTTTCAGCTAGTAATAAGAAAGGATAGTCCTACATGTATAAATATTTCGGCAGTTACATAAGTTTTACCAATATACTGAACAACAATTTATGCATACGCTTAATATTTTAATTGTAGATTTTTAATTTTTAAATGTTTTCAAAACAAATGACTTTACAAATTTGCTGACAAGGTAAACGATTCAAAAATATTGCCAGAAAAAGAACGTTTTTGCTAAATATTTAGGTTTTTTTCGGACATTATAAGATCTTTCCATTTAATAAAACATATAAACCGTCCCGCGAGAAAACCAACATTATGACCTCTGCGTAATGTATCGACCCAGATCATTCCGTCGCAGGGGGATAGAGGTATAGAGTACTGATTCCTGATACAGAAAATCCACAGGAGACGAAACGTGTCTGTCCGGATAAGCCTGCGCGGCATGCTTATGCTGTTCCGGGTCGATACATTACGCTGGGACCATAATGTTGGTTTCTCGCGGGACGGCTCAATTATGTTGATTATTAAAAAAAATACTAGTTTCCAAATTTACCATAATGAGCATGAATTTGTGTAATTAGGGTTTAGGTAGGCTATACCAGATTTTGCTCCAATGTTTCAACAGCAGACGGCTCGATCACCGGACGGGTTACTTACCCCTTACCCACCTATAGACGCTTTCTAACGCATCTACAGCAGACGACTTTTGAAAACATTGTGGCAAAAGGAGAAATTGCTTAAAACGATCAATTTCTCCATTTGCCACAATGTTTTTAACTTTTTGCATTAATCATTCCTTTATTTTTCTGGGATTTTGCCAACATGCTTTCAGAGTCGTCTGCTGCAGTTTTGCTGTATGTGGGAAAGGGTTAAACACATTGTACTCGTGGCATACCATTCTCTGTTCTCAGATTTGAGGGATAAGCATTGGTTACGTCTGACCAGGATTCTAGGACTAAATACTCTACATTCCTGATCTGACTCGCTGGTTTCAGGATCAATGCATCAGTAGTACTGGTAACATGCCAAGGAAACGCCATGATGTAACGGAAGAAGTGGAGTAAGCGGCGGAAAACAACACTCCTGCAGCAGACGACTTTGAAAACCTTTATATACAAAAACGTGGAAAATACCATTAAAAGAGATTTTTTTTTAATTATTTAAAAGAGTTAAAAACATTAGGGCAAAAAGAGAAATTGCTCGTTTTGAGCAATTTCTTCTTTTGTCACAATGTTTTCAAATAAATGTCGTCTACTGCAGATGCGTCAAAATGCGTCTGTGTGTGGATAAGGGTTAACAAACATGGAAGACGATTTCGTTAATTATCATTTAACTCTTTCCCTCATATAGACGCTTTCTGAAGCCTCTGCAGCAGACGGCTTTTTGAAAACATAGTGACAAAAGAAGAAATTGCACAAAACGTGCAATTTCTCCTTTTGCCACAATGTTTTCACTTTTTAGTCACAGGTTATCCATTCAATTATAGAGATTTTCTATCTTTTGACAAAATATGTTCAAAGTCGTCTGCTGCAGAATTGTCGTATGAGGGAAAAGGGTTAAACGGTTGAAACTTTCCCCACATACAGACGCTCCTTTGCAGCAGACGTCTTTTGAATTTTGAAAAAAGTGTCGCAAAAGAAGAAATTTCGCCTGACGAGCGATTTCCCTTTTACCCACAATGTTTTAACTCTATTAAAAACCATCCTTTCATTTATATACATCTTTCCTATATTTGCCTTGATGTTTTCAAAGTAGTCTGCTGCAAATATGCAGTATTTCGGAAAGGATTAAAATTTAACGGACCGATGTACCTAGCCTGTTACGGAACGGTTCTGTATCCCATCCGTTTATTTGCTATTTGGAATTCCAGCCCTACTATTTACACAAATTGTTGTGCCTACCTCGCCAAATGGATCGTAATTACCAGACGAACCACGGGACAACATTACTAGATTATAGATACGGTCTTCCCTTTACCACATATACACGCTTTCTGACGCATCTACGGCAGACGACTTTTGAAAACCTTCTGGTAAAGTGGAGAAATTGATCAAAACGAACAATTTCTCCATTTGCTACACAGTTTTCAGCTTTGTTCAGTTATTTAACCTTCATTTATAGAGATTTTCCGTGTTATTGCTTAGATGTTTCCAAAGTCGTCTGCTGCAGATATGTTGTATTTGGGAAAGGGTTGTTCTACTCTATCCTATTTCCACATACTCCGCAAAATGCAGCAGACGACTTTAACCCTTTCCCTCATACGGCAATTCTGCAGCAGACGACTTTGAACGTATTTTGTCAAAAGTTAAATGGATAACCTATGACAACAAGTTAAAAACATTGTGGCAAAAGGAGAAATTGCACGTTTTGTGCAATTTCTTCTTTTGTCACTATGTTTTCAAAAAGCCGTCTGCTGCAGAGGCGTCAGAAAGCGTCTATATGAGGGAAAGGGTTAAACCTATATTTGCGAATATATGGCAAATCTCTCTGCATGGAAGTAATAATCATTGAAAGTACAGTTGAAAGCACCATGTGGCAAAAGGACAAACTGTTCATTGTAAGAATGTTCTCCTATAGTCACAAGGTTGGGAATGGGTCGACCCTTCCCCACATACAGTAAATATGCAGCAGACGACTTTGAAAACCTGTATACAAATCTCCATAGATGAGAGTTTAATTATTAAAAATAGTTAAAAACGTTGTGGCAAATAGAGAAATTGCTCGTTTTTTTTAGCAATTTCTTCTTTTATTACACTATTTTCAAAAGACGTCTGCTTCGTAGGCGTCAGAAAGCGTCTTTAAGTGGGAAAGGGTTAAATATACCAAAATGAATGTCGTTCTCTTTGATAGACTCTAAACAGTCTGGTTTGCTGCAAAAGCAGCAAGACAGCAGTTACTTTTAACGATTTGTCTAGTCTCGTATCCAAAACGATAATATTCAACATTGGTATTCTGCAAAATGGAAAGTATATTTTGATAAAGAACTGTAAATATTATGGAAAAGGATAACAGTGCGTTAACCCTTTCAGGGGCGTAGCTCCCTTTAGGCACTGTAGGCACGTGCCTACACATTTTTTCTCAAAAATGCCCCCCCCAAAATGCAGCTGCGGCGATAGACATCTGCGTACTGTATCGACCAGATCAGCCTGCGCTGTCCGCGCAGACTGATCCGGCCGACACATTCCGTCTTAGGGGGATAGATGTATAGAGTAGTTATTCCTGAAACAGAAAATCCACAGGAGACGAAAAGTGTCTAACCTGGTAGGCCTGTGTGGCATGCTTAGGCTGATCCGGGTCGATACTTTACGCAGAGTCCACAATGTTGATTTGCTCACGAGACGACCTACACATTGATTATTGCAAAGCTACGCCCCTGCCTTTAGACACATGTTGGCGCATATGCGGAGGGCGACTTTTAGAAACCTTGCGCGGAAAATGAAGAAATTGTTGAAAATACGCACTTTTTCCTTTTGCCGCAATGTTTCTTAATCCTTTTATATTATAACACATTCGTTTTACATTTTTATAAAAATAATTTGCTACAGATTCTTTTAATATGGGAAATGGTTAAATAGTTGTCGCTTTCAGGTGTAGGCTTTGTATTCTCTTAATCGGTTTACATACTTAAAAAATAAATATCAAATTTAAATTGTTTATGTATCATAGGCCAGCAGCATTAGACAAGAATACAGTTTTACAAATTAAATAAATCTAACACGAACGTCGATGTGAAGGACAAGGTATCGAATACACATGAACATTAACCTGATATGAGCATGGTCCACACTGTTGGTTTTCTCGTGGCACGGCTCATACATATTTAACAACATGTAAGGGAAATTAAGTTCGACAGATATGCATGAGCAAAAAGCAAATAGTGTTCGTGCTAAATTACGTTTTTAACCCTTTCCCTCATACGACAATTCTGCAGCAGACGACTTTGAACGTATTTTGTCAAAACATAGAAAAATCTCCATAATTGAATGGATAACCTATGACGAAAAGAGGAAAACATTGTGTCAAAAGGAGAAATTGCACGTTTTGTGCAATTTCTTCTTTTGTCACTATGTTTTCAAAAAGCCGTCTGCTGCAGAGGCGTCAGAAAGCGTTTATATGAGAGAAAGGGTTATCTGTATATGCAGGCGCATTAATGTAACTGGTTTATTACGTTTGATCTATGTAGATGATTGGATTGATTGATTGATTGATTAATTGATTGGGGTTTCACAAAGAGTCAGTCATATTACGGCGGCCAGTTTAACACAATTCTCGCACAATCACTCCACACAACAGTCTTTCCAAGCAACTGCTAAACCACTGGTGGGAGACGAGCGACGCTTTTCCTCGAAAGAAAAATGGGCCGCCAAGCTGGGGGTTTCACTCACAATCCCTCGAGTATGCCTTAGATAATACAACAAATACAATTTTAATTGATCATTTAACTGATAGCCGTGCTCCAGGAAAACCGACCTAAGCGTAGACATGGAATGTGAAGATGATTTGCGCAGTCCGCGCTCTCAAATCCGGACCGACACATTCCGTCTCAGGGGAATAGAGGTATAGAGTAATGATTCCGGAAACAGAAAATTCACAGGAGACATGCTTAGGCTGATCCGGGTCGATGCTTTACGCAGAGTCCACAATGTTGGTTTTCTCGCGGGACCGCACATGTGTGTTTTCAGACATCTGCGTAATGTATCGACCAGATCAGCCTGCGCTGTCCGCGCAGACTGATCCGGCCAACACATTCCGTCTTAGGGGGGGGGGGGGGGGGGGAGGGGGGGGGGGGGATAGATGTTTAGAGTAGTTATTCCTGAAACAGAAAATCCACAGGAGGCGAAACGTGTCTATCCGGGTAAGCCTGCGCGGCATGCTTCAGCTGATCCGGGTCGATGCTTTACGCAGAGGCCACAATGTTGGGTTTCTCATGGAACGGCTCATTGATTGAATGTTTATTGTTTTAAGCCACTTTCAAGAATGTTTTCAGTTATATAACGGCGTTTCCTTGGTAAGTGTTACCAGTACTTCTGGTTCATTTAGCCTGAAACCAGTCTGCCAGCCCGCAACCCTTATGCAGCTGCGGCGATAGCCATCTGCGTAATGTATCGACCAGATCAGCCTGCGCTGTCCGCGCAGACTGATCCGGCCGACACATTCCGTCTTAGGGGGATATATGTATAGAGTAGTTATTCCTGAAACAGAAAAATGGGCAGCCACTACTACCATCTTTAAAGTGTTTGGTATATGACCCGGACGAGGATCAAACCCGCGACCTCCCGCTCTACCACTACACCACGGAGGCGGTGGAAAGATGAAAATCTGTGTCTGCACTCTTATGAATCAACAGATCAACATCAGCCTCCACGCAGTTGAATCTGGATCAAACACTGGTAACAAATGTCCAAAAGAAATTCATGAAATGCACATTCATTCTTCCATGAACCAGGGACGTAGATAAGAGGGATAAGCAACTCCACCTGTACACTTGGTATCTGGTTAAAATATCACATGGAGAAATAAAATTGTCCAAATGTTCACATTTTGTAGCAAATACAACATTGAAGTCACATTTGACACATAAACAAAATATACATGTTCTGAAAGCTTACAATTTCAACTTAAGTTAGAGATACAATGATCAACTTGAATTTCTTTGTATTTTGAATAATGACTGGTTTAAAAGACACATATATTGTAATTTCTGAATCATATTAAATTTGTTCCAAAACTGAATTAGACTGACAATATTCAAAAGAATAAAATATTATCAAAACGTGTAGTATAGTAAAATATCTTTATCTACTGCATTAGAAGAATGTTTTAACTTCCAGAAAATATCTTTTGTTATTTTCATATCTTCAAAAGCTTTTGAGATTTACTTGCTACAAATGCTAGGACGGGTGATATTTTAGAATACAACTTGGATACTTATCCCTCTTATCTACGTCCCTGCATGAACCATAACTTGTCTCTCGCTTTCTGGTGGTTTTTTTTTTTTACAAAAAAATGAATAATACTCGATATATATGTACATAGTAGACAACGTTCAAATGAGTTCTAATGCCTGTTTTTTGGACAGAACGCCTTGCGTGTTAAAATAATGGATGAAATAGGTTCGCGAATGGTATGATTTCTATAGATATTATGGAATAATAAGTAAGTGACACTAATTGATTGAATCATTATTTTGATGACGAAGTTGTTTTAAACCAATGTCGTTCTATTCATCACAGTTTTATATCATAAGATAAGACTTTGGTCCTAATTGCAATATACGACTATTCAGATATGAGACGTCCCGCGAGGAGAACAAACATTATGGCCTCTGCGTAATGTATCGATCATATCAACCTGCGCCAGTCCGCGAAAGTGTAATCCGTGCCGACACATTCTCGTCTTGTGGGGATAGAGTATAGAGTAATGAATCATGAACAGAAAATATCTATATGAGGCGTAAAAGTGTCTGTCGCGGTTAGCCTGCGAGTAGTATGCTTATGCTGATCTGTGTCGATATTTTACTCAGAGTCCATAACTGTTGGTTTTCTCCCGGAGCGGCTCATATATAGTAAAGACTATTCATGATTGTAGACAATAACGCAATAGGTAATTAGTTATAGTCATGCAAAGTTTCCGTTAACCCTTGTCCACATGCAGACTTATTCTGACGCCTCCGCAAGTAAATCGACTTTTGAAACTTGTGACTAAATAGAGAGACATTGCTCATAATGAAAGAATTTGCGAAACAAAAATAATGTTCTTCTTTAACCCTTTCCCACATGTAGACGCTTATTGGCGCTTCTGTAGCAGATGCATTTTGAAAACATTGTGGTAAATTGAAAGATTTCTTATCATGAATGATAACTATTAACCGCAATGTTTCTAACTCGATCTAATAACGATGCTTTAATTGTAAGAGATCATTATATTTTTGCCTTGACGTTGCTTCAGATTTAATTTAACGTTGGAAATGATTCAATATGTTATATCAAGCAAAAAGCAGTTGCGTAGCATCGATCATATAACACTTTTGACAGAGCCTGTTTGTATTCAAAATGACAGTAACTATCTTCGCGATGTGAATTCTTTCTTGCATAATACATAACCACCCATTTCTTTTAATTATAAGCTATCATTCAATAATATAGGGTGACCTAATTGTAAACATTGATTATTATTTTTTTACAATTGATGGTTGAAACTTACGGCAGCTCTAAAGGGACACACACATTTTTATAAATTACATACGAATTTTTTTTTATCTCGTGCGCACGAGATAGTATCTCGTTCGCACGACTTAGTATCTCGTTCGCACGAGATACTTATCTCGTTCGCACGACTTAGTATCTCGTGCGCACGAGATACTAAGTCGTGCGCACGAGATAAACACAAATCGTGTGTGTCCCTTTAGAGCTGCCGTAGAAACTTGTTGATTTACCTGGAAACAAAAAACAGAATTGAATTGGTGTATTGTGACCTAAAATCCTTCCCCTCATACGGACGCTTTCTGACGTCCCCTGCAGCAGAAACACTTCGAAAACATTGTTACCAAAGGAGGAAATCGTTCATGATGAGCATTTTCTCATTTTGCTACATTTTCTTCGCCTTCGATAGGTCGATCGAAAACATACGAGCCGTTCCGCGGGAAAACCAACATTGCGGACTCTGCGTAAAGTATCGACCCGGATCAGCCTAAGCATGCCGCACAGGCTAACCCGGACAGACACTTTTCGCCTCCTGTGTATTTTCTGTTTCAGGAATAACTACTCTAAACATCTATCCCCCTAAGACGGAATGTGTTGGCCGGATCAGTCTGCGCGGACAGCGCAGGCTGATCTGGTCGATACATTACGCAGATGTCTGAAAACACATATGTGCGGTCCCGCGAGAAAACCAACATTGCGGACTCTGCGTAAAGTATCGACCCGGATCAGCCTAAGCATGCCGCACAGGCTAACCCGGACAGACACTTTTCGCCTCCTGTGTATTTTCTGTTTCAGGAATAACTACTCTAAACATCTATCCCCCTAAGACGGAATGTGTTGGCCGGATCAGTCTGCGCGGACAGCGCAGGCTGATCTGGTCGATACATTACGCAGATGTCTGAAAACACATATGTGCGGTCCCGCGAGAAAACCAACATTACGGACTCTGCGTAAAGTATCGACCCGGAGATACAGTTTTCGCCTCGTGTGGATTTTCTGTTTCAGGAATAATTTCTCTACACCTCTATCCTCCTGAGACGGATTTGCCCGGATTAGCCTGCGATGACTGTGCAGGCTGATCTGGGTCGATACATTACGCTCATATATATTAAGTTGATAATGTGTTTATTAACTGTTTTCCTTTGTTTTATTAAATTTGCGTATTTGTCACGCATGCCATTTGTGTACTGAGTCAATGAACCACTATGTTCAATTCATATATGTTATAAAACATTATTTTACTTGTAATGCGACAAACGTTTCAAACGATTTAACGTATTATTGTTTCTGTAATCTCCATCTTATGTGATAAGCGGGTTTGGAATGTTCAATGTGTCATCGTTTCTTCTTTTCATCGTAGATTTAGACTATTTTAAAGATAAGATGCCTGGGCTTTTAACTAGGCTTAAACTTGTAGTACCCGCCGAATCGTTTTTGAATATTCAAATTTCCCTTAAATTAGCTGTAGCAGCAGCAGTAACGGACGATATTGCAGAAAAGGAGGGAAATCCAACACGAGCATGTCTCCTTTCCCCACAATGTTTCTATTTTTGGATAAAAAAGATTCAAAAAAAATTATCCGATATTTCAGGAATTGTACTGGCGTAGAACTTGATTCCAAACTCATGTAGAATTTACAATAGGAAGTCGTTAACCCTTTCCCTCATACGACAATTCTGCAGCAGACGACTTTAAACATATTTTGTCAAAAAATAGAAAATCTCTATAATTGAAAGGATAACCTATGACTAAAAGTGGAAAACATTGTGTCAAAAGGAGAAATTGCTCGTTTTGAGCAATTTCTTCTTTTGTCACTATGTTTTCAAAACGCCGTCTGCTTTAACCCTTTCCCTCATACGACAATTCTGCAGCAGACGACTTTAAACATATTTTGTCAAAAAATAGAAAATCTCTATAATTGAATGGATAACCTATGACTAAAAGTGGAAAACATTGTGTCAAAAGGAGAAATTGCTCGTTTTGAGCAATTTCTTCTTTTGTCACTATGTTTTCAAAACGCCGTCTGCTTTAACCCTTTCCCTCATACGACAATTCTGCAGCAGACGACTTTAAACATATTTTGTCAAAAAATAGAAAATCTCTATAATTGAATGGATAACCTATGACTAAAAGTGGAAAACATTGTGTCAAAAGGAGAAATTGCTCGTTTTGAGCAATTTCTTCTTTTGTCACTATGTTTTCAAAAAGCCGTCTGCTGCAGAGGCGTCAGAAAGCGTCTATATGAGGGAGAGGGTTAAAACAGGATTATTTGCTCAGCGAATAAAGGATATATAAGTTATGTTCTACCATTTCCGTAACCGCCTCGTTGGTGTGGTGGTAGCGTTCTCCTCGGATGCGGGAGGTCGCGGGTTCGAACCCCGGCGGGGATGATATACCAAAAACGTTAACCCTTTCCCACATACAGACGCTTTCTGACGCCTCTCCATCAGACGACATTTGGAAAACATTGTGACAAAAGCGGACATTTTTCAAAACGAGCAATTTCTCCTTTTGCCACAAATGTTACAATTTTTTTCAGTAAGAATACCCTCATTTATAGGGATTTTCTATATTTTTATCTGCATGTTTCCAAAGTCGTCTGCTGCAGATGTGTTGTATGTGGGTAAGGGTTAACAAATGGTAGTAGTGGCCCTCCTTGGCGCTCATAATTGTCGGGTTAGCATTACGACTGACTAGCTGGTGTTAGGATAAATGGACCAGCAGTGGTAACCTACTATAAAGGAAACGCCGTTATATAACAGAAGAACTGTTGAAAACGGCGTATTACACCAAACAATCAATCAACCTTATGTGTTCCCTGATACTAGCGGTGTTCGACGCATCAGCAGCACAATTCATCGGACTGTCTTCTGCTATCCCAAATTAACTTTCATTTGTAATAAATTTCTATCACTTGTGCTTCTCTTCGTTTAGAAATCAACAACACGTTAACTACTGCTTTACCCTAGATACGGCAGCAAATTCAAACGTTTAACTGATGAATGATCTGCAAACACAATAATTTTCCCTTTCCCACATGAAATATCTCTACAGCAGACTCTTCATAAATAAAAGAACACTTATTGAAAGTTATAACCAATGTCTTCTTTTGCCACAATGTTTTCAAAGGACGTCTGCTGCAGAGGCTTCAAACAAGATTTTATATATGGGAAAGGGTAAACTGAAAGCAAAAAGGGTAAACTAGTAAATATGCGTATATTCAATATATGTACCTAATTATGCAACTGTGAGTATGTTTTAATGCAAAACAGTAAATTCCTGGTTCTGCCATACTTCGATATGTTCTCGTCAGTTCTTTCCATGTTAAGACAGATACCGGCTCGTTGGTGTAGTTGTAGAGTTGTAGAGCGTCCGCCTCGAGTGAGGGAGGTCTCGGGTTCGGTCCCCGGCCGGTCATACCACATACCTCTAACAATGATAGTAATGGATGCCAACTTTGACGCTCAGCATTGCGCGGTTAGCATTGCGACTGTCTCGCTGGTGTCAGAATAAATGGACCGGTAGTACTGGTAGCTTACCAAGGACACCGCGTGATATAACTAAAGAATCGTTGAAAGCGGCGTTAAACACCTTGAACAATCACTCGCAGTTCAGACGAAACATACAAGAAGAATTCGAGTGGGTGATAAATTGTTTAGCCTTGTACATAACCGGTCAGGTTTATCTTTATAATGCCCCAGTCATAGTGTCACGTTTTGGCCGCCACGGTTAGCTACGTTATCAAACGTGACAACATTTCGCTCACGTTTCCCCACAACGTACTACAACGTGGCAAGAGCGTGTTACAGCGTAGTATAACGAAGCAGAAACGTAGCAAAAACGTAATAGAACGTGTACATAGCTCGTCCCGCCGATTGATACGTTCTGTTGCGTTTGCTGACACGTTATGTTGCGCTATGCTACGGTGTAGCCTCGTTGCTGCCACGTTATGTTGCGCTATGCTACGGTGTAGCCTCGTTGCTGACACGTTATGCTGCGCTATGCTACGATGTAGCCTCGTTGCTGCCACGTTCCTAGTGCCGCGTTATTCCACGCTGTGTCACGCTTTGATACGTTGTTAGAGGCATAACGAAGCACAGCGTGGAACAACGTAGTGACAACGAGGTAATAGCGTGGCGGCAGCGAGAAATAACCCGACTTTGACATTCGTTGTCACCTTTAAATTGTGTCACAACGTGGAAACAACGACGCGACAGCGTGGCTAGCACGTGGCTATGAAGTGGCAACAACGTGACACATCGTGGCACCCCGCTGAAATTTGCTAAATCGTGGGTGTCAGAAACGGGGCACAACGGCGAGGCCAAAACGTGACACTATGACTGGGGCATTAGGTCAAATTTAAAAACAGTTTTCTTATCACAAATTTCAAATGAAAATGGTAGCTAATGAAAACGTGCGACCTCCCCGATGCTTTTGATTTCCTTAAAACCTTTGATAAGCAGATCTAACGAGTGATAATTAAAAAAAGTCTGAATTTAAGATCAAAATCCTTTCCCAATTGCACAAACTTTATTCAAGCATTTGCAGATGACAATTTAAATAAAAAGAATTGGCAAAAGAGATTCTGCTCAAAATGAGCAATTTCTCGTTTGTACCACAATGTTTTCAACTCTTTTTAATAATAAAGCATTTATGTTTCCGAAGTCATCCACTATGAATTTGTAGTCAGTTGGTTAAGGAAGCGTGTTCCGGTTTGTATGTTACTTTTAAAATGAGTCAGCGTGAGGGCTTTTGCTGAAGTATTTTAGCGTCCCTAGGTTCTTTTAATTTTGAAATTTTTGTAACACACTTAAATCACTGCGGAACACTCATAGAAATATTTAATATTTTCCCTCATATAGACGCTTTCTGATGCCTCTGCAGAAGACGACTTTTTGGGGGGAAAATGCCAACAAAAGAAGAAATTGCTCAGAACGAGCAATTTCTCCTTTTGTCACTATGTTTTTCAACTCTCTTTAATTAATGGACTTTTATTTAAAGGGAGTTTCCAATTTTAATTTGGTATGTTTTCAAAGTCGTCTGCTGCAGATGTGTTGTACATGGGAATGGGTTAAGCCGCTTTCGGCGGTCTCGGGTCTTGTTGTGTCTCCGTAAAAATATCATATTATATATTTGTAAATTGGCTTAATAACCCTTTCCCTCGTACGACAATTAGTCAGCAAACGTCTTTGAACATATTTTGTCAAAAAAATAGAAAATCTTTATAATTAAATGGATAACCTATGACTAAAAGTGGAAAACATTGTGGAAAAATGAGAAATTTGTCGTTTTGAGCAATTTCTTCTTTTGTCACGATGTTTTCAAAAAGCCGTCTGATGCAGAGGCGTCAGAAAGCGTCTATATGAGGGAAAGGGTTAAATTTGGTGATCCTACATTTCTATATTAGTTTGTCAAAATCACAGGGACGTTCTCCTCTAAACATAAATATGACCCTATCGAAAAAGTTGATATTCATGCATAGGGTCATATTTAATTTTAGAGGAGCGCGTCCCTGTGTCAAAACTAAATGACTTAAATAGACGGACAGTGAATGCTCTCCTAAGACTTTCACATGGAAATCCATGTTACATTATTGCGCGGGTGTATATATTGGTTGTGAAACTGTCACTGGTGCAATGGGCTTGCACATGCGCCTTGTTAATCAACTTGATCGCGCATGCGTCGTATTTTACCGTCAGATCTCGGATATTTCCGTAGCAGTTCGTCACTAGACTGGGTCTCGTTCGAGCTTGTATGTGAGTAGTTCTTTTATAATTAAAATGTAAATTAAAACCATAGTTTAACGTGTACCGGCGTTAAGCCGTCGCGGGTCACCTATCCAGGCACTAACCGCGATGAACGTTGCTTAACTTTACGAAAAGGTTAACCACTCTACCAACGTCGCAGTAAACGTCGGCTTCCAATGCAAGGCTGTAGAAGTGATATTTATACCAGTTCCCGTTACATTTCTCCCTCTTTTCTCTTGACTTCGACCCGACGTCACACAACTGAACACAAGGACAATACCAGAGCGGAGTCTATGTAACATCACTGTGAACCATCGGGGTTTTAATAACAGGTAAATGGGAATATTTACATAAATGCGAAGTTATTGTGCTAAATTTTGTGATTTTAAGAATACATTAATGGGGGAAAAAAGGACGCGCATGCGCGGACAAATGTTTACAATAATTTGGGAAGATCGAGGTCAACACGTTGGGAAAAGGTATTTTTGTTTTCGTTTTACGTATTTAACTAAAGAACTATTGTTATCATATATTTATATCATATATTTAAAAGCGGGTTTCGTGTTTTTCGAATCAAACAGTATTTCTTTAGCCATAAAATGCTGACTCCCGCGCTATCATCGAACTGCTGCATCTTGCAGCAACTCTTGTAAATTATAGTTGTTTACATCGATTGTGAAACGCGTTCTTACATCATGATCCCTCAAAATGTCGTCTACTTATGATGTACTGCCTCGGTAGTGTGGTGGTAGATCGTCAGCCTCGAGTGCGGGAGGTCGCGGGTTTAATCGTCGGTCGGGTCATACAAAAATACTTTAAAATGGAAGTAATGACTGCCCTCATTTGCGCTCATGGTTGCGGCAGTACGATTCACTGGTTGGTGTCAGAATAAATGGACCAGTATTACCGGTAAATTACCCAGCAAACGCTGTGATATAACTGAAAAATCGTTAAAAGTGGCGTAAAACACCAAACAATCAAGTACTGAGATGCGTCGGAAGTTTTCTGTATCAAGAGAGGGAATGAATAAACTTTCTTCTTAACGTCTGATCTATATCAAGTATATTGAATGAGAGAGCCTACCCCGGTAGCTCGGTCGGTATCCACGCGAGCTATAAATCCAGCGTTTGTTAGTTCGAACCCCCAGCTCAGCAAGCATTCTTTCCGACGTTAGACAAATGTAAATGCGACAATCTGCATTCGTCTTCCAAAAATGGTCTTACGGTCTTTGTGGGAAAAGTGCGGCTTCTTGGAAGTGTGATTGATTGATTGGGATTTTTCAGTCATATCACGGACAGTTCACCTACTCATGTGTTCCCTAGCTTTCCCAGACCAGTACACCACACAGCATACTCTCCAAGCAATTATTGGAAGGATTGTTGTATTGAGTAGTGCTGTGAGAAACATAGGAATCGCGTTGGTTGGGGGAACTGATCACTGATTGAAAACGGCGTTAAATCCCTTTCAATCAACCGATCAATCAATAATGAAAGGGGGACTGGCTGGCGCACGATGAAGAACACGGCGAGACTGCATTCAAGAGCAATCTGTATTGAGCCTTGGACAAAATGGAAGATTTAAAATATATGGAATAAAGCATGGGGTTTTCTCTATGTAAATGCGACAATCTTCATGCGTCTTCCAACAATGGTCTAACGGTCTTTGTCGAAAAAATGCGCCTTCTTGGAAGGACTGTTGTATGGAGTAGTGAGAAAAACAAGAAACGCGTGGGATGGTGAACTGATCAATGAGTGTGTTTTTTAAAAGGCGTTAAAGCCGTTTCAATCAATCAATCAATACTTTAAGAGTGACTGGCTGGCGCATGATGAAGAACCCGGTGAGACTGCATTCAAGAGCAATCTGTATTGAGCCTGGTACAAAATGGAACATTTAAAATATGAGCCGTCACAAGAGAATACCAACCTTGTCGACTCTGCGTAAAGTATCGAGCCGGATCAGCTTAAGCATGCCGCACAGGCTTACCCAGACAGACACGGTTCGCTACCTGTAGATTTTCTGTTTCAGGAATCATTACTCTATACATGTACATGTATCTCCCTAAGACGGATTGTGTAGGCCCAGATTAGCCTGCACGGTCTGCGAAGGCTGATCCTGGTCGATATATTACGCAGAGGCCACGATGTTGGTTTTCTCGTGGGACGGCTCATATTTGGAATAACGCATGGTGTATGCTTCATCAGAAATAATTGAAGTAATGAAAAGATGAGTGTAGGTTTTATTCTTACACAAAATAGAAACAAAAATTGTCTCGGAAAAATAATGAGCTGTAGTTGGTTTAACGCGTCTTTTGACAAATACATTAAGACACGACTGCATGATTAATCAATCTTTAAAATGTCTATGTTGGCTGAAACAGTCTTAACTTTCGATTTTCGGGCGTTTTCTGACAATTAATGTGCAAATAGATTGTATATGTAAATAATCGGTTTGACAAATAAATAATGATCCCTCCAAACTGTATTTTTACACTGAGAAGATAAGTAGGAATATGCAGCAATATTTATTGTGTGACTGCTCGCCAAATAGTACCTACTGTATGGCGAGGGTAAATAAACCCGGGTTGATTGATTGGTTTTTGTCACGTCAAGGGCGAACCGACTGCTCTCGAGTGGGCTGTTTAGCCGTACACTGATGATTCATATCAGTTAAATACTTTTATTATAGAGACCCGGGCCCGATACCCCTGAACATTTACTAATATATCAACTTAACCCTTTCCCTCATACGACAATTCTTCAGCAGACGACTTTGAACGTATTTTCTCAAAACATAGAAAATCTCCATAATTTAATGGATAACCTATGACAAAATGTGGAAAACATTGTGGCAAAAGGAGAAATTGCACGTTTTGTGCAATTTCTTCTTTTGTCACTATGTTTTCAAAAAGCCGTCTGCTGCAGAGGCGTCAGAAAGCGTCTATATGAGGGAAAGGGTTAACTTTGTTTCAGGGTTCAGCCCATTTGTATTAAATTTTCTCTTTTTTTCCCCCATGCCTGTATGTATTTATGTCTGTCAATGACTATGCACTTTGAATGCGTCAACATAAATGTTCTGTTCTGTTCGGTTCGGTTCGGTTCGGTTCGGTTACGTAGCACGAACACTTTCCTGCTCATGGATATTCATTGAACTTTACTTCCCTTACATGCTGTTAATTTATTTCATTATAGTATACACATAATTCAGCCGTCCCGCGAGAAAACCAACAGTATGGCCTCTGCGTAATATATCGACCCAGATCAGGCTAATCCGGGCCGGCACATTCCGTCTCAGAGGGATAGAGGTGTACAGTAATGATTCCTGAAACAGAAAATCCACAGGAGGCGAAAAGTGTCTATCCGGGTAAGCCTGCGCGACATGCTTAGGCTGATCCGGGTCGATACTTTACGTCCACAATGTTCACAATGATGGTTTTTATCGCGGGACGGCTCATATGTTTAACCAATCAATGATGAGTATTTGCCATTAGTCTGATGCTAGTCCGACTGATATGTCAATGACTTAGTAAAACGTCTCATTCTTCATTTAATTATCCTAGTATGTTTCGAATCGTAGTAATGTTTTCCCCTTTAAACATGTTTTAGTTAACCCTTTCCCTCATATAGACGCTTTCTGACGCCACTGCAGCTGACAGCTTTTTGAAAACATAGTGACAAAAGAAGAAATTGCTCAAAACGAGCAATTTCTCGTTTTGACACAATGTTTTCCACTATCCATTTAATTATAGAGATATTCTATTTTTGGACAAAATATGTTCAAAGTCGTCTGCTGCAGAATTGTCGTATGAGGGAAATGGTTAATATAGTAACTCTTTCCCACTGAAGACGTTTTTTGGTGCCTCGGCGGCAGACGACTTTTGAAATCATTGTGGCAAATGGAGAAATTGCTCATGATATGCAGTTTCTTCATTTACCACAATGATTTCAACTCTATTTAATAATTAAACTTTTATTTAAGGAGATTATTCATGTTTTTGCCAATTTGTTCTCAAAGTCGTCTGCTGCAGATCTGTTGTATGGGGGAAAGGGTTAAAATGACCATGAAATTATTTCTTTATTTGTATTGCATAACAAGATGAATGATTATGTAAACGTTATAAATATATGTTTATGGTTTATGTCTAGATCGTATAAGGATGATAACTCTTTCCCTCATACTACAATTCTGCAGCAGACGACATTGAACATATTTTGTCAAAAAATAGAAAATCTCTATAATTGAATGGATAACCTATGACAAATAATGGAAAACATTGTGGCAAAAGGAGAAATTGCACGTTTTGTGCAATTTCTTCTTTTGTCACTATGTTTTCAAACAGCCATCTGCTGCAGAGGCGTCAGAAAGCGTCTATATGAGGGAAATGGTTATCTCCTTTTTGCAATCTGTTCATTCACGCAACACGAATTATTTGACCAAAGACACCGCCTCTACAAATAAACAATTAAATCGTAAATTTCATTTAAATTCCAAAATCACCAAAGGTCTATATTCTTACGGCGGGGTCGAAACTTTTCTATTGAACTTTATTTCCGAATGTAAAACCCCCTTTTTGATTCCTTATCTTGACTCCCGTTTTACATATTGACTATAGGTTATTTACAAAACGGTTGTGGCATAACGCACCAATATGTAACGTCATTCGTTCCTTGGTTACTCGGAAGACTGGGTCAGCGTTTATCCTTGTCGTACCAGACGACAATTTACAAATGTTTACAGCAGACGACGTTTGATTGAATGTAGAAAAGTGATAGCTATTGATCAAAATGTAAACCAAAAACATGTCCAATCAATGCTTTCAAAAAACAACAAAGCTATATTTTTTTGTAATAGTGTTTTATGGTTAGTTTATTTTTTATAAAAGTTTAAATAAATTGAAGCGGGGATAAGAGTCAATAATTCGATTAGATCAAATGTTAACCCTTTCCCATTTGAAACAATTATGCAGAAGACGACTTCAAAAACATCTAGGCAAAGTATGCAACATATCCATATATGAAAGTATTATTATTAAAAGTTGAAAACCTTTGTGACACAATGAGAGACTGCTCACTCAATATCAGACATTTTGTTTTAGCCAGTATTTTTCAAAAGTGGTCTACAACAGATACGTTAAAAGGTGTCTATATGTGTGTAAAGGTTAAACTTACTGCTAATTTAAGTAAAACATTGAACGAATAAACGATGCAGCGAATTGAATCATCATATCGAAAAGAAAAAAAATGTGTTCAAATGATAGTATGGTAAAACTTGGCCATTTCCGAACATTTTTCGCTTAAATAAGAAACGGTCTTATATTAAAAAATGTTTTTAATAGAAAAAACCTTAACCATCGACTTAACTCTTACAGCGCCAAAGGCAATATTGAGCTCTTTGCAAACAATACAGATTCAGGTGAGGCAGCTCGTAACGAGCTGTCTCACCTGAAATCTGCATTGTTTGGCTGTAAGTTACAAAGATATTCCAAAAATCCTATAACATGAAAATAGTTTCGTCCGAGTTTGAACATGGAAGAGTCTACTTTAAACAATTCGGCGCTGAAATAGTTAATGCTTTTATTGTATAAAGCGTCCTTTATGCTTTACATATCCTTTACAAAGAGAAGCAGTCCCATATACGGATTAAACTAACTTTAATTCCAGTTGTTTCTCTACAAGTTTGAATGAATGTATCCGTTTCATTGTATAAGTCATTAAACAAAAAATACATAGGATTAACTATTCACATCAAATATTCAATTCTATAAAATTTAAAATAAGCACAGCGTTGAACACAACGCGTCCGGTGATAAGGATATCAAAAATCACGTGACCAAGGTATTACTGAATGGATATTGGCAAAGTTGTCGTAAAAAAAAAGAACGGTAACTCTGTCCCCAGCACAAAGTTTATCGCTATATGTATTGGGTGACACTTGATCGACATAAGCCGATTGGATTTCAATAGTTAAAGGTTCACAATTTTTGTTCAAAGAAGGATATGTATATGAAATCGAGGTCTCTACCTGAATATAACGATTTGAAACCTGGATTTAATTAATGATAGCAACTGGGAATTTTGATTTTAATATCACTGAAGGTATGATATGAGTCTATATATGTTGATATTATTGGATTTTATTGGACTTAAACGCTCTACCAGTCGATTCCTGACTGAACATGTTATTCATAAATTCATGTACAGTATATAGAGTTCATTAATGTGTGCGGATCAGTTGTCGCTCTATAAATATTCATTGTTAAATGTTTAGACGACTTTCCAAATTGTGTATCAGGCATGTTTATTAAAACGAAGATAGGCCTACGTAAGATACAGTTGCATTTTATACCTGTCAGGCTTTTTTAAGTGTTTTCGTTTAAATACCGTTTGTATCGGATTTTGCTTGTATATGAAGGGTGGTGGGGTATGTTTAGAATCAATCATAACGTATTGCGTTCAATATGTATAGGGCAATGACAATGAGGTAAACTACATAGTGTCTAGTCTAACAGCACATCATAGTTAGATATACAATACAAACATGTACAATCAATAAACAATAAACATGAAATATACATCAAAGGGTTCGTTTAGAGCTAAGTTTGAAAACGTTTTAACATTGACATCTTTTTTCTGCAATGTTTTCAAAAGAAATTTGTTACATACTCGCATGTGCAACAGACAACTTTTTAAAACATTGTGACATTTGCCACAATGTTTTCAACTTTAATCAATAATTGCCATTTCAATCTTTAAAGAGTTTCCATAGTATTGCCTAGGTGATGTTTTCAAAGTCGTCTGCTGAAGATTTGCTGTATGTGGGAAAGAGTTGAATGATTCCGTCTAATACTGATTATTTCAAAGTCGTCTGTTTCAAGAGTATTTGTTGTATGTGGGAACGGGTTGTTTTCGACGTCGGTTTGAAGATAAAACAAGATCCATTTTTGGTTGGCGAGATTTACTAATATCTATCATTAGTTATTGGCTTTCAATATCAAAGACCAAACATTCAATAAATTAAGTAATCTCAAAATGATTAAGTAAACTAAAAAATTCGATTATTGCCTTCGATATTTATTGAACGAGACGCGACGATAACGTATCGTGGAATAATGATAAAAGGTATATCTTTCTCTTCACCTGCGTCTTTTTTTATTTATTAATAACTGAAAATAATCTACAATGTTGAACAAAGAAGTAATCGAATATATATTAAATCTTTCTCACATACAACAAAGCTGCAGCAAACGACTTTGAAAACATGGTGACAAAAACAGGAAAAATCTCCATAAAATATAGCTTATTTGTTACCATAAAGTTGAAAACATTGTGGCCGAAGGAGAAATCGCTAATGATGAGCAATTTCTCTTTTGGTCACAAGGTTTTCAAAAGTCGTCTGCTGCTATTGCCTCAAAATGCGTCTGCAGGTCGGAAACTGTAATCTAAAGAAATCGTCTCCCTTCTGGCCCTCTTTTACTGGTACGGCGACATTTAAGGACAATGTAGCAGACGACTTCCGAAAACATGAGTATTTTTTCCTTTTCCAACATTGTTTTCCAACCCTGTATCAAAATTATATTATACTTTCAGTTATCAGGGATTTACAAATATTTACCCCGAATGATTTCAAAGAAGACGACAATCAAAATATTATACAAAATATTATACAAATTAGACATTAGGTTCTAAAAATATTTGCTTGCACGCCAGCTACATCGACGTCGATTTTAGCAATGTTGATAGCGACGGCAGTTGACAAGTCTGAAGCAGACGACAATTGAAAACTAATATTTCCAAACAATGTTTGAAATCCGTTGTCAAACTATAGAATTAAGTTTTCGAGACCTTTGAGAAAATCAGTTATTCCTCAAAACGAGCACATTTGTCATCTTAGACAACGTTTTTTGTTGTATTGAAAATAACGCTTCCAAATAAAAACAAAAGTTGACGGTTGTATTAAAGTTTAACGTGGCATGAGTGGATTGTTTAACGAAATGTTAAAGTATATACATAAATTAAAGTGCACAGAACTTGAAAAAGATCAATCTAGAATAAATATGTTTAAACTATATACCACGGTCGTTACACAGCATAGAATAAGTTGATTTGTATTCCATAGTTTGATTGTTAACATATCTCTATTTAGAAACCTAAGAAATCATTGCATTATTGTTTTTATTTAAGATCACGAGGATGCATAAATTTGCGATAGTTCAGTCTCTAATCAGTTTCAAATAAATCTTTTCCCATATCTGCAGCAGACGACTTTGAAAACTTTGCGACAAAAATGTGGTAATTCTCGTAAAGAGAAAGAATGACTTTGAATAAAGGTAAAAACATTGTGGCAAAACGAGAAATTGATCATGGTGAGCAATTTCTCCTTTTGATAAAATGTTTTAAAAGTGGTCTACTGCAGAGGTGTCAGAAAGCGTCTCTATGCGGAAAAGGGTTAAAAAAAAAAAAATAGTTCTGTACATAAAGACACATTATTATTATTTGTTTAAACACTCAAGTATTGCCATGTCCTACTTCCTGTATTCTACTGCCCTTTTATTGTCCCCTATAACCCGCTCTTATCACGCAAATTGTATGTTCTTTAATCATATTTATCTTTCTGTTTGTTTACTGGTGATTACCTGATCGCAAATACTTCAACACTCTCCCATATATCTACCCAAATTGACGCATCTGCAGCAGACGACTTTTGAATAAATTTCATAACGAGTAATTTTTATTTTTTGCCACAACGTTCTAACCTCTATTCAATTTATAGAAATTTCATAATTTATTGAAAGTTTCAATGTGTTTGTCGAGATGTTTACCAAGTCGTTTGCTGTAGATGTTGTCGCATCTAACTATTTTCAAATTTACCTAAGATATATTTTATAGATTACTTATGGCAGTATCCTATTTGCATCAAAGTTTTACCACAACTTTACTTTTTCACACGTTGATGTGACAATATCACACTTAAATGTAAAGAGACTTCATAAGGATAAATATTGTATTGTATCGAAATAAAATATTGTATTGTATAGTATATTGTGTCCGACATTGAAAACTTTGAAAATACTGAACAGAATAGAATATAAATTTTAAATGACATTAAGCATACAAGCTCATAGTCACTAAACACATACATATACATAAATATACAACAGAAATGGCATGCCGTTTTAAACATTAGTATGTATCATACTATTCGTGTAGTATAACATTTAATAAGCATTTAGATTTGAACGTGAGAATACTTCTGATTAATTGAAAATTTAGTACCACGTACTGGTTATATACTATTATTTCTTTCTTACACTGCAACAATGGGTTCAAAAGTCGTCTGCTGCAGATGTGCCAGAGAATGCGTCTGCAAATGGGAAAGGGGGTAAAATAGTACAAAGAAATATGTTGTTGAGGAAATGAACATTTCTTGTACGGAGTTCAGCATTTTTTCATAGATGATGTCACTTGTTGTATTAACTCTCTGCATCATACATATTGAATTAGCAATCTATGTAAATAAAAACTATACGTGAAGTCGCAAATTAAACATCATTAATTTTTCAGAAGTGAATTCAATTCATTTGCTCCATTGGTATATCAGGGACTCAATTTCACGAGCATTAGCCCTTTCCCTCATATAGACGCTTTCTGACGCCTCTGCAGCAGACGGATTTTTGAAAACATAGTGACAAAAGAAGAAATTGCACAAAACGTGCAATTTCTCCTTTTGCCACAATGTTTTCCACTTTTTGTCATAGGTTATCCATTCAATTATGGAGATTTTCTATTTTTTGACAAAATACGTTCAAAGTCGTCTGCTGAAGAATTGTCGTATGGGGAAAAGGGTTAAGAAGACTAACCTTTACCACCATACAACAAATCTGCAGGCAAAAATGTGTAAAATCTTTAAAAATCAAAGTTGAAATATTTAATGGACTGTTTTCAAATGTCGACTGCCACAGATGCGCAAGAAAGCGTCTGTGTGCTGAATACGGTAACCCGGCAACCAGAGTCGTTACCAACTTTGTTGTCACACTGAATGCCAATAGAAAACGGCATAACGGATTTATGCTATAGATACCCGCGTACTACACTGTTTCTGAATCGGTGTTTTTATCACGTTGTTATCGGTTGATGTAAAGTCAAACCTTCAATTATAACTATAAAACCCAATCAATGAATGTGTATTGTTCATGAACCCTATTATGGGACTGTAATTCTTTTTTTTTTTTCTTTTTTTTTTTTTGTATGGTGTTTTACGCCATTAACAATTTTCCTGTTATATCACGGCGTTTTCTGGGTAAGTAACCAGTACTACTGATCCATTTATCCTGAAACCAGCCAGTCATTCGTAATGCTAACCCAACAATCCTGAGTGCCAATGGAGGAAAGCCTTCACTACCATGTTCCACCGGCGGGGATCGAACTTTTGACCTCCGGCATCCGGACTTTAATCGAAGTACGTTCCCGTGTTAACCGACCTTTGGTAAACTTGCAACCAGCCAAGGTCCAGATCTTACCCAGATACAGACGACACTGAATGTACCTACAACAGACTAACATATACAATTTTAAAAGGACACACCAAATTAATTTCTTTTTTTGACATTGTCTACATTTCGATTTCTTATATCCATATTACAATGTGCATAAGATGTTATTATGAATAAGAAATTGATGTTTCATCATTTGAAATAATCGCATTTTTTTTTATATATATATTACAAATAAATTTAGACTAAAATTAATGATTACACCAAGATGTATCTTTAATACATAATTCAAATTTGGGAGAAATTAAGGGGATCCGGAATCAGGTAAACGTACCTTTTTCGACAAATGAAACGTGAACTGCGATATTTGGCCCTGTTTCCATTGCAAACAGTGAATACGCGGGCTACTCCTGCCTCCATTGTCCGCATACATGTGATACAGTCTTAGATGAGTCGTTTGACATAAAAACTAGAAAAACAGCCCTACCCGTGTTCCACCAATGCAGCAGTAAATTACGCAAAAGCGGAGAGTCAATAATATCCACAAATCATTCGAGGTCAAAAACGCCAAATATATCTGCGGCCATATGCTGATAGTCTTTAACTAATCTTTGTTTGCGAAGAAATGAGTGTATACCTTCATCAGAATTCATTGAATGTATGTCATTGAGTTTTACAGTTTTTTCTATTTTTAATAGGTTTTCGGAAATCACATGGGGGGGGGGGGGGGGATTATTATTAGAAAGAAACACATTTAGATGTCTTGAACATATTACAATTGTGTTTGTTTATAAACACTAAGTAATGACACATCTAAAATGAAATAAATATTCCGATGTTTTAGGTATTTTCAGTTTCTTTATTTTGACTCGCATTTATGTTTTTTTGTTTTATTTACGAAGACAAAAGTCACTATTTGCTAGAATGAAATACTGTATTTTACACTATATACTAAATGTAATCAAAAGGCTATAACTACAAACCTTTACGTCGCACAGTCTAATGTTGTTTACATACGCGCACCTGCTGATGAAAATGACGTCGAATATTCTCCTTCTAATGGCAATTTTAACTTACTGAATGTTATTTTCATGTTCAAAGAGATGTCTTGATTTGTGAAGAAGGCATTTTATAATGTTTATCCATGTATATCTAAAATATGAACTGTTTCTAGGCTAAAACTGTTGATCGCGTGACTCGCGAATACCAACTGCGTAGATCAATCTCCTTTGCAGAGAGCCGCTCTTTACACCCACTTACAAAAGTAAATCATATGCGATTTAAAATGTTTATTTGGTTCGAAACAAATGAAGAAAAGAACAAACCGAGATAAAACTGGTTTTAATAGAAAAATTACTTTGAACGAACACTCTCTGCCTATAAAAAGAGTTTCAAGAACGACACCTCTGCGAATAAGAAAGAATCGGGTCTTTCGTACAAAATTATTTCGTCCTTGACAATTTTAAATGTGTCATTTAATTCCCTAAAGGCATATTGCTTCCGATCTGCATATTGTTATGCATCATTGACACAAGGGCGCTCATCATAATATAATTTTAAAACATGAGTAGTTTGTTATTTTCATTATGAAAAAGGAAGGAAAGAATTAAAATAAATTAACATGTTGTAGGGCTCAGTTTATGTTCGAAATTAAGTTTAAATTATACAACAATTTCAATGAGATTTAATGTTTAGTTGATATTATATTTCGAAGGTGGTCTAATTTATAAATATTGGACTACATTTCAACATTTGTTAAAGTATGATAATAATTAGGATGCCAAGCTAATATCATCTTGAGAAAAAGAGAAAACTCATGTCTTCAGCGATTTAACCCTTATCTCATTGTTTTAAAGTAGATTGCTGCAAAGGTCACCACTGTTGACTTTAATAGAGGAAAGGTAAAATGACGTCCTAAATTGTCTGTTTTGTGGTTTTATTGAAAAATAATAAAATTCAAATATTCTGACAAACATCTTGAAAAGTGTATGTGGAATTCACAAATCTTATAGTTATTCCTTAATGAAAGCACTGTATACATACTAAGACTAATGATTGGCAAGATTACTCATTTCCATTACTGTTTATGATCAATAATTAGTTGGTTGTGTGTATGGTCAACCTACTTTGGAATGGAGATTGATCATAAACAATGAAAGGCTTTAATTATCATTCACTTCGTTGACAAAACAATGCAAGTTATGATACATTTCACTTGACCCCACCCCTGATGTTCCAATATGCCCCTTAGTTGATAACTGTTTATTCAACTACTATAATGTTAGTGTTATGCATAACTGCAGTATAGATTTCCGGCGACATTGATGCGTTGCATCAACTTTCTCTTGTTGTTAATATGTATAGGATGCGCTGAAAATGTATACACAAAACGTTGCTGCTCCCTAACGTATCACAACACACATCTAAGAATTATTAGAAATTAGAAAATTAGATAAATAAAGAAAATATATTTTTTCTTCGGCATCATTCAAAAATCTGCTTCAATCTATGTTATTATTAAATCAACCACAAAATTCTCTCTTTTTTAAATCGGCTTATAGGCCCTTTTTTAAAATTATTTCATGCATTTTTACGTTTTCATTTCAGATT
Source organism: Serripes groenlandicus (assembly GCA_031761405.1). NCBI lineage: Eukaryota > Metazoa > Mollusca > Bivalvia > Cardiida > Cardiidae > Serripes > Serripes groenlandicus. The sequence continues at coordinate 74,349,848 of JASEVX010000004.1, read as the reverse complement.
ATGTAATTTCGGATAATACTTGTATACGGATATTTCTACACAAGACAACACAGTTCTCCACCTTCCTGTGTTCAATAATAATGTGATAATGCAGTGGGTCTTGGCCGTCACACGGACCCACCTTTATGTCAGAGCACGGCAGACCGTTTTCCCAACGTAGTATGAAGACGGGGAGTAACGGGGTATCACGATATGGAGCGAGGTGTTCCAAACAGTGGATTTATGTTTGTGCTATTTTTGGAATTCTGTGTTTGTTACAATGTCCGGTGGTGGTGCATGGTACTTTTACATGCCCGAACACAAATTGCACGTGCGAAAGTTATAGGGTATCTGGAACTAAGTACCAAAATATCACGTGCACCGGACAAGGGCTCACCGAGATCCCAAGTGATGGCAAGGAGGGAGCCGATGTTACAAAACTGTAAGTAATTTACCTGGCCTCGCACATTCAACTGTCGCTTCTTGATATTTGTGAGACAGCTCGGTACGAGCTGACTAACCTCAATCTGTATTGTTTGCGATCACCTCAATATTGCTATTAGCGCTGAAAAAGTTATTATTTGCGGTCGTATTTCATATCCAACTTGGTATCATTTCAAGCTTATTTATATCTATGCTTCTAGAGTTCTATCATTTATATCTGGGTCTTTGCTGCTTACAAGAGCACAGTAAATACTGCGTTGAGACTGTGCGTTCACACAGACGTATCTGAGTAAACATCCTAACGGAAACAAGACCCAAGATTATTGTTTGACGAGTATTTAGGTATTTTGACTATTAACTAGAGAAAGTCTCATTGTAAATTTAGGACTATGAACCATTTCATGCCAATAGAAAAAGGCCGCCATCTTGGAATTGAACGTAACCAAAGATTATGTACTCTCTGTAATTGAGAATAGCATTTGTGATGAATTTCAGTAGTTGTTTGAGTGTGACCATTTCAGTGAAGAAAGAATGAAATCTTTAACAAAGTACTTTTATAACCATCATAACTCTCATAAGCTTATTTATCTATTTAACTGTAAAAACAAAAATAAACTTGTCAAGTTTTAATTTGTAAAATCATCTTATCAAAATTTAAATAATTAATTAAACATTCTCCGAATACTCATAATTCCTTATATCATAGATGATCTCAATTGTAGTCATACGACTGCATGTACCTAATGTTTCATATTATTATGATCTCAAATATTTGTTTTAATTTGTTATACATTACTGTTTCATTCCTGTTTCAACCTGTTGTTATCACATGCATATTATATGCCTTGATATGAATGAAGTGTTCCTTGTTCCAAAGAACGCATACATGGTTCACATGTGTGTTCCTTGACGTGCCAGCAACTTTAACTTGATGGCGTCAGTACAATGTGCAGGAGAGATAACTACTTTACCTATTCATTTTGTACGCACTATAAGCGTTGTTCCCGTATGCTATTTTGTTTATTTAACCGTTTACCTCATATAGAATTTAAAAGTCATTGTCTGCTATGAAAACATCTAAAGAAGAAAAGATGACATACGGATTTAATTTTTTTTTTTATACTTTTATACTGTTCAAAACAGAGTTTGAAAGGGAGCAACTCCTCGTTTCTTCTTTTCATACAACGTTTTCGAATGCTCTTCCACTGTAGATAAATCAATATCAAAAGGCATCAAGGTGAAAATGCTCATGATTCAACAGTTTGGTCTCTGCGTAATATACCGACCGAGATCAGCCTGCGCAATCCGCGCAGGCTAATACGGGCCGGCACATTCCGTCTCGGAGGAATAGAGGTATAGACTAATGATTCCTGAAACAGACAAATCCACAGGAGGCGAAAAGTGTCTGTCCGGGTTAGCCTGCGCGGCATGCTTAGGATGATCCGGGTCGATACTTTACGCAGAGACCACAATGGTTTTTTTATCTCGTGGAACGGCTCATATAACGAGACATCCATCTGGACGTTCATATCAACGAATATCCACGGCAGGTCGCTCATATGTAACGCCTGTAATGTCTTATTATGATGTTTTGTATTGTACGCATTGCGTTTTCATGTATACGAGGTACATATTTCATTTGATATTGATGAAATGCAGTGCCGTTATCGTTATATATGGTAGTTATTTAATAATATGCAGTGCAGAAGTGTGATCATACAGTAGAATGACCATGTTATGGTGTGCAAACAACGTCATGTGCAATATAAACACCATTATATGCAGTACAAATGACATACCATGCAGTCAGTGTTTCGATACATATAGTGGTATTTTGAATATATGCATAAGTTTTACCTTTATACGCTGTGTACTTTTTCATTATGATGATAGCGTTCTCCGGAATAATTTCCGGAAAATACCGAGTATGACACAATAATACAATACAGGTGTATAATACAATACAACATGTTAAGACAGTAAGCGCATATGTGCAGGTTCTTGTTATCAACTTATCATACACGTTTTCTACAAGAATGTGTCAGCCAGTTGCTTGGGAAGATTGTTGTGTGGAGTACTGGTGTGAGAAAACCAGGAAATGCATGAGTAGGTGAACTGGCCGCCGTGATATAACTGAGAAATTGTTAAAAACGGTGTTAAACCCCAATCAATCAATCAATCAACAAGAATTTGTAGAACTATTGTAACGACACGATTACTACATGAATCAGACTTCATGAGGGAAAAGCTCGAGCTAACTTGCAGTGCAATGTTCATCAATTAGTGTGTCCAGAAACTAAAGATACACACTTCAATTCGGATCAATTTTGATGGATGCGGAGGCATCTATTTCATCTACCATTGAAATAAGTTTGATAATGTTTGGGTTCCTTGGAGCTCCGCTTATATTCAAGTTCATGCCTTCAAGCAATCAACGTGATCGGAATTATCGAGTTTCACAGCCCATGAAGATCGAGTTTCAGATGGTTTGAGTCAAATAGTTCAATGAAATGTTTTCGTTCAAGTCGTAAAATCATTCCCAGCTGACACAATCTGAATTACGGCACTAGAAATGGCACGTTACTTTCTTTCCAGAGCTCATTTATTAGAAATAGCCGACTGGACCCCATTGAATAAAGATTTGTCAGTTTGGAATTTGACTTAGAATTAGCCACGTTTTGCAATATGGGGGTATTATAACATATCCGGGTTGCCGGTCGATATCAAGGTAATATAACGGGTCTACACTACTAGTTTTTTTTTGTCAGTAGTTACATCTTGTTGTAAATAATATACAGGCGAACTTGAATGGCTCTGGTGAGGCTGGGTGTATGCGGAGCCTGACATGAGTCTCCACTGTATATAGATACAATAAGGCCCCAGATCGTCCGACCTGGCTCATAGTCCTTCGTAGCTATTCTGGTACAAGTTTTCACAGTGTTTCACACACGCTCGACCTGCTAATGAAGCCTATGTTCTCATTCCCACATGTTAATTTGTTGGCTGTATAACACACGTACGTTCGACCGTCTCTGTTGTGTAATGATATAGCGTCCGCCTCGTTGGTGTATTGGTAGAGCATCCGCCTCAGTGGTATCTTCGTAGAACGTCCCCCTCGTCGGTGTAGTGGTAGAGCGTCCGCCTCTTTAGTATAGTGGTAGAGCGTCCGCCTCGGTGGTGTAGTGGACGAGCGTCCGCCTCTTTAGTATAGTGGTAGAGCGTCCGCCTCGGTGGTGTAGTGGTAGAGCGTCCGCCTCTTTAGTATAGTGGTAGAGCGTCCGCCTCGGTGGTGTAGTGGTAGAGCGTCCGCCTCTTTAGTATAGTGGTAGAGCGTCCGCCTCGGTGGTGTAGTGGACGAGCGTCCGCCTCTTTAGTATAGTGGTAGAGCGTCCGCCTCGGTGGTGTAGTGGTAGAGCGTCCGCCTCTTTAGTATAGTGGTAGAGCGTCCGCCTCGGTGGTGTAGTGGACGAGCGTCCGCCTCGTTGGCGTAGTGGTAGAGCGTCCGCCTCGTTGGTATTGAGCGGAGTCCACAGTGTTAGTTTCCTCGCGGGAGGACTCATTAATGTAGTATCTGGACTATCGGAGTTTTAATATTGACACGGAGTGCATAACATTGTCAGTGGACAAAGGAAAATTGATCGTCTTTTAGCTATTTCTCCTGTTCCCACAATGTTTTCTTTTCAAAATCGTCTGCTGTTAAAGAACATTAAGTCGTCAAAAGCAGGAAGAAAAGTGTTAAAGAAACTAAACGCAAATCAGGACAATATCAATTGAATATCGAACATGATGTATTGTTAACCCTTTTCCAATATATACGACAATTTTGCAGCAGTATACAACTTTGAAAATATAATAAACGTCTTTATATGAATGTATAAATATTGCATGGAGTTGAAAACATTGTTGCAAAAAGGAATAAATGGCAATTCCTTTCTTCCTTTGCCACATTTGTTTTCGGAAATCTTCTGCTGCTGATGTGTCGAAATGTGTTTGCAGGCGAGGAAGAATGAAAGAACTAAAGATATATTCAAAGGTTAGAATGACGTGTTTTTGTATGACATCCTGTGCATCCGCCCCTTTCACGACTCCACAGCAGGCGAGTTTTGAAAATAAAATCGACAGGCCTCATCTTGATACGAGAAACCATCAACGCTACATACATATTGTCTCGTGTCAGACGAATTTGAACAAACTAGTCATACTTATCAGCCGATTTTTCCTTTTTTTTCCCTGTGAACAATGCCATAATGTTGTGTTCCCATGGGTGGTCCTTATATATATCCGTTGTCGTTATCGAATCCGTGTAGAAATATTATATATAGACACCAAACAAGAGATGTCGCTGCAATGTACTCTCAACTTTTCCATTTTCTGTTTTTTTATACTTCGATAGGAATCAAATCATAACACCATTTCTTATACCATGCTTGAAATCTGTTGTCATAGAAGGAATTCCTAAATCCTTCTTGGATTAAATGGCGACCAGTGCAAAGCGAGATCAAATGCTTTAATGTTAGTTTTCATGTAACGCCATACACACACATATGGTAGTAATGGCTGCATTCCTTATCGCTCAGGGTTGCTTGGTTAGCATAACGACTGACTGGCTTGTGTGAGGATAAATTGACCAGTAGTACTGATAACTTACCTAGAAAACGCCGTGATATAACTGGAATATTGTTGAAAGCGGCGTAGAACACCAAACAAGCAATCAATACACACGCAGATTGAGGGCTTGGCGTGAAACAGATGTAACTAAATTTGTATTGTTTTACCAAGGTTAATCACCTCGCCATAAAGTTTTTATAAGCGTTGAATAATTTTTCTTGGTAAACAATGGAAATTTAGGTGCCATTGCTCGTTCTGAGCAATGGCACCTAAATTTCCATTGTTTACAAAGGGGTCAAAATTGCCCTTAAACCAGGGTTTTCAAAATAGGTTTTTAGTTACAACTGTTTCACGCCAAGCCCTCGAGATGATCTGAAGCAACTTGATCATCAAAGTTATGTCTGCACGCACATGTACCCACATATAATTTTAGGCACATATTATTACCAAACATCTTTTCTTTAAAACAACCAAATACATGCAGTCATATATGTCTGTTTAATAATTTCCCACAATGTTGCAGCTGACGACTCAGAAAAAGATCTGGACAAAACTATGGAATATCTCTATAAATGAAAACTACTGAATAGAGTTGCAAACATTGTGACAAAAGGAGAAATAGCTTATAATGAGAAATTTCTCATTATTTTGCCACAATGTTTTCATGAGTTGTCTGATGCAGCGGCAAAAAAATAGAAAATATAAAAACGATGGAAAAGCAGGCATAAATAATTCCAATTCAAGAGCTAAACAGTCTTCTGTTGAACATGTCAATTCATTTACTATTATTACTATTATTATTATTATTATTATAATTATTATTATTATTATTTTAATTATCATCATCATTATTATTATTGTTATTATGGTTATCCTTTTATCCTTATTGTTATCCTTATTTCTTTATTGTTATTATTTGTATCATTATTATTATTAATAATATTATTATTTTTATTATTATTATCATTATTATTATTATTATTATTATTATTATTATTATTATTATTATTATTATTATTATTATTATTAGATCTATTGTTATTATTATTATTATTGTATTGACTTCACAATTGTTTTAGTCATACGTTTTTGTGTTCTTATTACCACCCAAATTCCATTACAATGGGGCATACACTTAGTATATATTATATATGTGGCTTCATGCAAAACAGCTGTAAATGGTTCTTTTCAAAGTTGAAAGTTAAGACTCTTTTGATTTAAGTATTGAATAGGTATTAACATTTTTTTGATACATAGAACTATATAGGCGCCTTAGCAGTAGACGACAATCTGAAATCATTATACGAATTCAAAATAGAAATGACTGAAAATTATCACTTTCTTCTTTTTGTCACGATAATTTCAACTTTGTATTAAAAGTTCACTGGCAGCGTTACTATACTTACAATATTTTCTTGTAATATTTTAAAGCTGACGAATCTAAAATATTCATACAGTATTACAGGTAAAGGGTCGACCCTTTTCCACTCACAACAACCCTGCAGCAGACGATTTAAAAACATCTAGGCAAACTATGAAAGTAGATCTATCATTATCGGATGTAGATGAAAACGATGTGACAAAATGGAGAAATTGCTCATTTTGTCACAATGTTTCCATATGTCGTGTGCTGCATATATACGTTACACTACGCCTGCATTGGTAAAACGTTAACCCTTTCCCTCATATAGACCCTTTCTGACGCCTCTGCCGCAGACGGCTTTTTGAAAACATAGTGACAAAAGAAGAAATTGCTCCTTTTGACACAACGTTTTCCACTTTTAGTCATAGGTTATACATTCAAATATAGAGATTTTCTATTTTTTTGACAAAATATGTTCAAAGTCGTCTGCTGCAGAATTGTCGTATGAGGAAAAAGGGTTAAAGGCCTGTGTATAGTGAAGCCTAGTTGGATTACTCCGGTCGTTTATTTATACCCCGTTCTATCAACTGGGCCGCAGTTCGACGCACCTTAGCTGTAATCGGTATACTAGCCTAGTATATCTTTCGCGTTTGTTCATTACTTTGCACTCGACTAAAGTCATTTAAAATGTTCCATATTCTTTGAAAATCGATAATAAACGATTCCGATATATCACATGGAAAACTGTAACGCATTTTTGTTTGTGTTTAGCGCTCATGTTAACGCATGGAGTGTATGGGAAAGTCCTATTGTATGGTGGAAATGCTGTATATACTTGGTAGAAAGGGTCTAATCTTGGCTATTTGTTCTGAATATTTAGGTCTTTCATATATTGAAACATGTTTAAAAAAAATACAGCACATAGGCCTGCAGATTGCGAATTTTTCCATTCAGAAAAAATATATACTTATATCATTTTCCGGATTTGGTTTTAGTTTAGTTTTAGAACCGATGGCTTTGAGATTGTAAAACCAGCAAAATTGAAAAAGGAACTCTGGTGTAAAGGTTTAACTATGTGGGACAAAGAAAATTCTCTTATTAAATCAATTTCTCCTTTTTCTACAAAGTTTTCGCAAACTTGGTCCACTGCACAAGCGTCCAATACGTACAATAATTTCAAGAGTCGCCTACCGCCGATGCGTCACAATTCTTAGAATTGTGACGCATCTGCAGTAGGCGACTCTTAAAATTATTGTTGCTGAAGGTAACATTACTTATAATGATCTGTCTTTTCAAAGTCGTCTGCTACTGGTGTGTTGTGCATGTATGAGGGACAGGTTTAAGATTCGACTACCAAAACGGTGTTTTCAAAACATATTTAGAAACTATTGTCAAGCAAGTATGAAATACACGACATGCACGTGCTGAGAGGTGCTCCACTAAAACCACCCTTGAGATATTTCTGACCAGTCCGCGAACATTTATCTGGATGTGCATTGTTTGCAATCAAGTCACGGACGGTTTCAAAATACTTCTCTGGCAAGCATTTGGATTAAATAGCGTGTATGCTTAGCCAGATCACTATCTCCACTCGATATAAACATACTTAAGATTGTTTGTCTTGAGAACGGTTGGTTTTCTCCTTTCCACACAATGTGATGTCCTTTGATAAAAGATATATTTTTCGTTAGTCCAGAATGATGCTGTATTTTGTTTTTAATATATTTTCATAAGGAGCAATTTCCCCTTTTGTTACAACGTTTTCAACTATATTCAATAAGTATACCATCGTAGATAAGGATTTCCAAAAAGTAAGCCAATGTCATTTCAAAGTCGTCTGCTGCAGATTTGTTCTATGTGGGAAAGGGTGAAATTTGAAAAGATTCCAACAACTGCAAATGGGTATGTACTTCCATTGTCCACTGTACAAGGATTCTTTTGTGTTTTTGTTATAAGGTATTGAATATTGTTGCATAATGTTTGATTTGATCAAATTATCAAAATGTATATCAATTGGTACGATGTTTATTTTCTAACGTCTTATCCCATTTGAAAAAATAAGCCTAAATGTATTATAAACAGAATAATTGTTTAGTTTATTACAGACGCTGTCTGACGCCTCTGCAGCAGATAACTTTGATAACATAATATTAAAAAGTGGAGTAATCGCTCGTTTTGAGAAATTTCCCTTATGCCATAATGTTGTCAAATGTCGTCTGCTGCAGAGGCATCAGACAGCGTCTGTATGTGGGAACTGGTTAAGCTATATCTTAAAAGGCTAAAGTAATTATTAAAACGGAACGAAAAACATGCGTAGAGAAAGAAAGTGCAAATGGACTTACTATATTTGCACGAATATCTTGGTGAGATTGGAACAGGGTGGTCTATATAGAAATATATGTTAGAAATATCTGATGACAATTAAATAATAATCGTATGTAATGTATATGCTTAATCTAGAAGCATATTACATCTGAAATAAAACACAAGTCCTGCTTTTAAAACATGGAAATGTTTGTGAACAATACTGGCATTTATTGTTAAAGGGAAAGGGTTCCCCATGACTATTATTTATATCGGATCGTGAGTCGTGACTTTTTAACGGCGTACGGGGATCTTGGTCCGTATAATAAACATACGGAGTTTTCTAATGGGTATGTATATTGAAGGTATAGAAAAATATAGAGTATGTATATGCGGTTGAAAATATGCGATCTCCTTTGAATAAATTTTGTGGGGAAAATTGCAATTTTATGAGATAAAATGGGGGAAAACATACAAGTAACAAGTACTTAAGTAAGACAATAAACTGACTGACATGCTTTTTCAATATAAGCAACATACATAAACATACACACACACACACACGCTCACTATACTTCCCCCCCCCCCTCTCTCTCTCTCTCTACCTCGTCTCTCTCATCCTCTCTCTCTCTCTCTCTCTCTCTTCTCTCTCAATCTCTATCTCTCTCTCTCTCTCTCCTCTCTCTATCTCTCTCACTCTCTCTCTCTCTCTCTCACTCTCTCTCCTCGCCCTATCTCTCTCATCCCTTCCTCCCTGTATAATCTCTTTTCCTTCTCTCTCTCTCTCTCTCTCTCTACTCTCTCTCTCATTTCTCTCTCTCTTCTCTCTCTCTATATATACATCCCCCCCTCCTCTCTCTCTCTCTCTCTCTCTCCACTCTCTCACTCTCTCCTCTCTCAACTTTTCTCTCTCTCTCTCTCTCTCTCTCTCTCTCTCTCTCTCTCCTCTCTCTCTCTCTCTCTCTCTCTCTCTCTCTCTCTCTCTCATCTCTCTCTCTCTCTCTCTTCTCTCTCTCGCACTATCTCGCTCTCTCTCTATCTCTCATTATTCTCTCTCATGACGAACACATTATGACCGATTTATCTATATATCAATATATCAATCATCATGTTAAATTGTTTTGCATACTTTCCTTTTCAGAAAAGTATGTAATTGCAATGTATTATATGGTGAAGTGGTTAGAATGGCTGCCATTTTATTTAATTGTAATTCTCTTTCTTACAAATTTGATCGTTGTTCGAGAAATCCATTGTAAATTGGACAAAATCCGCTAAATTCAACTTAAGCAGATTATAAAATTGGAACGGATTAAGCTATCGGTATTATATTAATTATTTATAACTCAAAATGAAAATGTTCACTTGAGTTACGACGCAGGTAATGAAACTTTAGTACGTGACCAACAGTTGTTAACCCTTTCCCTCATATAGACACTTTCTGACGACTCTGCAGCAGACGGCTTTTTGAAAACATAGTGACAAAAGAAGAAATTGCTCAAAACGAGCAATTTCTCCTTTTGCCACAATGTTTTCCACTTTTAGTCATGGGTTATCCATTCAATTATAGAGATTTTCCATTTTTTGACAAAATATGTTCAAAGTCGTCTGCTGCAGAATTGTGGTATGAGGGAAAGGGTTAACCAAGATCAACCTGCACATTCCTACAGCTCGCATCTGTGTTCCAACTCTATGCTAGGACATTATTCAATGGTCCCTGGACTGTATGCTGAACAATGCAGCTAATGATCGATTGATTTTACTCCACTTTCAACAATTGATCCGTTAATCACGTAGTTAAATGGGTAAGTTACCAGTTTATTCTGCCACCAGTCAGTCAGTCGTTATACAAACCCCCACATCCCTGGGCGCCAAGGAGGATAGCCATAACTACCATTTTTTGAGTCCGGTAACTTACCCAGGAAACGCCGTGATATAACTAAAATAGTGTTGAAAGCGGCGTAAAGCACTCTAAAAAGATTATACTACAAAATCTCCAAGTTAACCTTTCTCGTAAGCTTTCAAAGCAAAATAAAGGCTAGAAAAACGGTTACATGTATTAACCCTTTCCCTGTTACGACAATACTGCAAGCAGACGACTTTGAACATATTTTGTTAAAAGATAGAACATCTCTATAATTGAATGGATAACCTATGACTAAAAGTGGAAAACATTGTGGCAAAAGGAGAAATTGCTCGTTTTGAGCAATTTCTTCTTTTGTCACTATGTTTTCAAAAAAGCCGTCTGCTGCAGAGGCATCAGACAGCGTCTATATGAGGGAAAGGGTTAAACAACCGTTGGACATTTGTGTTAAATGTAATCATACACAGTTAATCGCCATACACCTGGCTTGTTCATTATGAACATTTCTATACATAACCTTTTTATTGACTTTCCCATAAAACCCAACGGACTACTCTATTTTGTTCTAATATATTGATAGAAAATATTTTTATTGTGTCGCACCATAGCGAGGAGTTCGGTTTTTCGTTAATTTTGAGATAAACAAAGAATTGGATGTCTTTGCAGTCTCTCTGGCTTTTTTTTTATTGTATTTGTTTCCCCTTCTGTTTGCCTTTTTTATATATGATATGATGCTGCATTTTGTAACGCATATAAATATTCAATGATGAAGAACATTTATTGTTCAAGTATTTTGGTAAACAAATTTGATTTAATGGAATCTAGTCAGCACCTTTTTATCCCCAATTAGCCCAATATAGCCGTCCCGCGAGAAAACCAACAGTGTGGACTCAGCGTAAAATATCGATCCGGATCAGCCTAAGGATGCCGCGCAAGCGAACCCGGACAGACACTTTTTCGCTCCTGTGGATTGTTTTGTTTCAGGAATCATTTCTCTATACCTCTACCTTCCTGAGACGGAATGTTTCCGCCCGGAGTCCGCGCAGGCTGTTCTGGGTCGACACATTACGCAGAGTCCACACTGTTTGTTTTCTCGCAGAACAGCTCATATACTAATGACATGTTACAGATGACGACTACTGTGTCCGTACATTTTGAAAATAAACTTATAAATGATTCCATTGTAAAATTTGGACAATTATAATTCGAATTTGTATACTTAACAGAGTATATGATGGGAAAGGAGAACTAGCGTGCAATTTCTCCTGTTTTCCAGAATTTGGAAAATGTCGGCTTCTGCAAAGGTGTCTAAGGCGGTATATTTTCAAATTTTTGCCGAAACCTTTTCAAAGTCGTCTGCTTCAGATTTGTTCAGATCGTTGTATTGTTCAACTTTGTCTCTGGCATATTTGGTTCGTGTGATATAGAGTTAAAGTCGCGTATTAAAGTATTGTACAAGTTGTAAAGTTAACGAGCGTTTTAAATAGCAGGAGTGCACATGGTTCGCGGCATTCTACCATAAACCATCCATGTATACACCTGAACGTCCCTTCGACCTACTATTATAATACCACTAGTATCAATTGCTTACAGAGACGTAGTAGACGCATCTGAAGCAGACGCCGTTTTTCACAAAGTGTTCAACTTTAATTAATCAATACGTATGGTGTCGATCAAAGAGATACAAGACATTTTCAAAGTCGTCTGCTTCAGATATGTTAAAGTCGCTTATTGTAGTACTGTACGAGGTGTAAAGTCATCGAGCGTTTTGAATAGGTTGGTGCATTTGCAGGAGAAAACCTGACTGGCGGCATTCCAACATAGACCATGTTTATTTTACATCTGAACGTCCTACGCCCTACAATTATAAAACTGCTCATATCAATTGCTTATATAAGTAGGCGTAGTGGACGCATTTGACGCCGACACCTTTTTGCCACAAAGTTGTCAATACTTATGGTAAAGTTCAAAGAGATCCAAGACATTTTCAAGTCGTCTGCTTCAGACATGTATGCTGTCTCTGGCAGATTTTGGTTTAAGTGGTATAGGGTTAACCCTTTCCCTCATATAGACGCTTTCTGACGCCTCTGCAGCTTTTGAAAACATAGTGACAAAAGAAGAAATTGCACATAACGTGCAATTTCTCCTTTTGCAAACAATGTTTTTCCACTTTTTGTCATGGGATATCCATTCAATTGTGGAGATTTTCTATGTTTTCACAAAATACGTTCAAAAGGCGTCTGCTGCAGAATTGTCGTATGTGGTATAGGGTTAAAGTCGCGTGTTCTAGTACTTTGAAAGGTGCCAAGCCAACGAGCGTCTTGAATAGGTTGGTGCATTTTGCTGGAGCAAACCTCGCTGGCGGCATTCAACATAGACCACGTTTCTTACACCTGAACGTCCTTCGCCCCACAATTTAATATTACTGGTCATGTCAATCGCGTGCTTATTTCATACCAAAGTCACACTAATTTCGGGCTAATTGCATACTTCATCAATCCTTGGTCGAGACTCGGGGATAAGGTTTTTTTGTGACTACGATCTAGATCAAGATATGTGTGGTTATACCATGTTTGTATATACAGCTGTTTTCATCCGTGAGAAAATCAACATTATGGCCTCTGCGTAATGTATCGATCCAGATCAGCCTGCGCAGTCCGCGCAGACTGATCCGGGCCTACACATTCCGTCTCAAGTGGATAGAGGTATAGAGTAATGATTCCTGAAACAGAAACTCAACAGGAGGCGAAAAGTGTCTGTCCGGGTTAGCCTGCGCGGCATGCTTAGGCTGATCCGGTCGATACTTTACGCAGAGTCCACATATGTTGGTTTTTTCGCGGGACGGCTCATTTCACTTATATTCGTGTTTTCATTTTAAGGCTTTCCCACATAGAACAAATCTGCAACAGGCCACTTTGGAAACATCTAGGCAAAACTATGGAACAAAATAATAAATGAAGTTAAACTTACTGAATTAATGGAAAACATTGTGGCAAAATGAGACATTGCTCGCTGGTCAACGGAAACCCAGGCCATCCTTCCATGTTGGCTTTAATGCTGATCGTCGTATTTTTATTATATCTTTTTTTATTCATACTGTTTGTTCTTGTAATTATAATTTCCAAATGGACTGATTATGCCCAATGCAATTGAATTGAATAAACATAAACTGAAACTAATATTGAACTAAACGCAACGGGCACAAAGCAAAGCAAATACTCCGTACCAAGCCCCGCTCTTAGTTCCTTTCCCACATACACCAAATCTGCCACAGATGATTTTCAAAACATCTTGGCAAAAAAAATGGGAACATTTATATATGATTCGGGTTTTGGAAAAGGTGAAAGTTGGCTTTTCGTAATCAGTGTAAATCCCAATCAGCATGTGAATTCATACATGCTGATTGATACTGATCTGTTTATGTTTTCACTTATTACTTGATAAATAATGGAAAAAGAAGACATTTCTCAGCACGTTCTCCGCATAGGCTAATCCGGGCCGACACATTCCGTCTCAAGGGAATAGAGGTATAGAGTAATAATTCTTGAAACAGAAAACCACAGGAGAATAAACGTGTCTGCCCGGGTCAACCTGCGCGGCATGCTTAGGCTGATCGGGTCGATACTTTACTCGATAATGTTGGTTTTCTCGTGGGACGCTCATTTGTAAATCGTTGGAATTCTTTGAGTCGTGTTCGTCGTTCGTCCAAAAGGCATATTTGTGTCACCGACTAAATTGTGAAAATATTGTTATAACGATTTTGTAATATGGCTAGTGACACAGATTTGAAGGTTTGGTTTTATTTGGTGAGAGACGTTTGAAAATGTGCAGTTTCATCTTTGTCAAAAATGTTTGGTATTCATAGTGTTACCACAGAAACTAAAACCCTGTCATTCTAAATCTAAACAAATTGATTTCATATTAAGATGAGCAAGTATGTTTATAAAAAAATATTAAACGTAACCAATCTCACTATCATTGAAACGTAATCATATTTTCTTTCTTTCTTCAAAACATTGTTAAAAAGTTAGAAAATATGTTTTATAAAAGCCTCCAATCTTACAAGAACGTTTTCTGCTCTAGCAACGCTATTTTGTTTCCACTTATCTATATTTACTCACCATTCTCGCGGTGTTCTTTGATTATTTTTAACACTTTCCCTCGTACGACAATTCTGCAGCAGACGACTTTGAACATATTTTGTCAAAAAATAGAAAATCTCTATAATTGAATGGCTAACCTATGATTAAAAGTTGAAAACATTGTGACAAAGGAGAAATTGCTCATATTGAGCAATTTCTTCTTTTGTCACGATGTTTTCAAAGAGCCGTCTGCTGCAGAGGCGTCAAAAGTCTATATGAGGGAAAGGCTTAAGCGTTTGAAATAAGGGCATGTCAATATAGTAAAAGGTTATCAGTGTTATGAACCATTTATACAAGAAAACAAAAATCTGTTATAAAAACAATTTTTAGATTTATTCTTTGCTTTCCGTCAAAATAGGGTCATATTTGTTTTGCCAAATTAAGAATGATTTCAAGTCAAACTTTAAAGCACATAATTGATAATTGACAATCGTTTATGGTTCTGTGAAAGAACACATGTTTTAACACTTTTAGCGCCAAAGGCAATATTGAAGTTTTTGCAAACAATACTGATTCAGGCGAGTCAGCTCGTAACGAGCTGTCTCACCTGAAATCAGCATTGTTTGCCTTTTAGTTATCAAAATAGACCAAACTTTGTTTACATGAGAAATGGAGACGCCCGATTTTGAACATGGAAGAGTCTACTTTAAACAGTTCGGCGTTGAAAGAGATAACCAGTTTCTACAGTAGACGCGGGTCATACCAAAGACTTAAAAAATGATAGAAATGGCTGCCCTCTTTGGCGCTCAAGGTTGCGGGGTTCGCATTACGACTGACTGGCTGACGTCACGATACATGGATCAGTACTACTGATAAATTACCCCGGAAATGACGTGGTATAACTGAAACATTGTTGAAAGCGACGTAAAACACCTAACAATCAACCTTCTCGTGGACGCGTTTTGGCGCATATAGGCCTACATAAGACGTGTTTTGAAACATTGTACATTTGCATTCATGTTTAACCCTTTCCCACCTACTGACGCTTTCTGACGCGATAGCAGCAGATGCTTTTCGAAAACATTGTGATAAAAAGGTTAAATTGCTCTTGATAAGCAATTTCATATTTGGCCACAATGTTTTCAACTTTATTTAACAATTAAGCTATCTTTTATGGAGATTTGTTAGGGTTTTGTCACTAAGTTTTCAAAGTCGTCTGCTACGGATTTATTGTATTTGGGAAGGGTTTAATAGAGCACCATATAATTGCACATACAATTACATATATTGTTAATCAAGAAGTACAAACTAAAAGCTCCGTGGCCTTTCATTAAATAAAATATAAATATAAATTATAAACATGTACATTAAGATTACATATTCGGATGCTTATGTTGTATTCAAATGTAACTTATCGAAATCTGAATGGTAAAATGGTCGCAGAAAATAACAAAGATCAGTCCTATTCAAATTCGGCTCCATATAGACGCATTTTTAGACATTTGTAGCAGACGACATTTTTAACAACATTGCGACATAAAGGAAAACTTGCCCCAAAAAGCGCTTTCTTCCTTTGCCACAATATATTCAACACCTTTCAAAGAATATACTTTAACCGTTTCCCACATACAATAAATCTGCAGCAGACGACTTTGAAAAAAATAGTGACAAAAACCTGAAAAATCTCCATAAAAGATAGCTTAATTGTTAAATAAATTTGAAAACATTGTGGCCAAAGGTGAAAATGCTCATCATGCTACTATTGCGTCAAAATGCGTCTGCAGGTGGAAAAGGGTTAACTTGGAGATTTATCCAGTTTTTACAAAGATGTTTTCAAAGACGTCTGCTGCAGATTCGTTGTACGCGGGGAAGGGTTGAAAACCTTGCAGCTTGACGAAGACGATAATGTGTTTAATCATTTTTCACAAGGGTTCCTTCCTTATCTACTGAGTTTCAAACCATAGAACGAAATATATCAATATACCATGATCGATGTATTGATTGACTGATCACTTTTTTAGTTTTTCATGTTTGAGTAACCCGGGAAAACGTTGAAATGTCACCCTTTACTGAAGCCTTTCCCACATACAGACGCTTTCTGACGCTTCTGCACTAGACGACTTTTGGTAACTTTGGACAAAAGGAATTTTTCCATTTGCCACAGTGTTATCAACTTTATTCAATTATTATACTATTATCTTTAGAGATTTTTTACGTTTTTTCAAAGTCGTCTGCTGCAGATAAGCTGTATATTGGGAAAGGGTTAAGTCGAGAAAGTTAATATGCCTCTGTAAAATGCGAGATCTTAAAATATTGTTGAAAAAAAATAAAGAGAAAATGCTCAAAAAACGAACGGTTTCTCCTTCGTCATGTTCACGAACAAAGCTTACGATCAGGGAATAGTTCTCACAGTTCTGTTCCAATTTTAAAGGTATAACTTTCTGTTTGAAATGTATTTTTGTTTGTTAAGTTTAACCCTTTCAAATATAAAACAATTCTGCAACGGACGACTTTGAAAGACATATAGACATAGATATGAGAAAATACTCTATAAATGAACGTAGATTTATTGAAAAGAGTTGTTAAATTATGAGCAATTTCTCCTTTAACCAGAATTTTATCTGAAGTCATCTGCTGCAGAGGAGTCAGAAAGCGTCTGTGTGAGCGGTCGGGGCTCAAGTCTGTTAGAAATGCCGCACCAGAATGTTGTTTTACGTGAAGTTTCTTGGTATAGGTAACGGGGTCGCCGACTTCTATTCAAGTTTTGTTTGTTTTCTCATCGATTTCTGCCTTTGTAACAAATCATTCTTGGAAACCGAATTTCACCGTTTCCGGGATAAAATTTTACACTGTAACATTTGGTCCACGTCACACTAAAACGGACATTCTGAGTTGTTGCTGCTAGGAACGATCCGGATGAACCTGGTCCTCCTCGGAGTCATATATGTCACCAAGTCGTACTCGCACCATGGAAGCCTCGATACAGATGTTTATTTAAAATAAATAAGTAAGTACCGAAGTATGTAAAAGCGAATGCTAATCCGGACCAACACATTCCGACTCAGAGGGGATGGAGGTATAAAGTAATGATTCCTGAAACAGAAAATCCACAGGAGGCGAAAAGTGTCTGTCCGAGTTAGCCTACGCGGCAAGTTTAGGCTGATCCGGGTCGATACTTTACGCAGAATCCACACTGTTGGTTTTCTCATGAAACGGCTCATATACATGTTGTTCTGAACTTCCATCTGTAACTTGAGTGCTAACTTCGCTATCTTAAGCAAACTCTATAGTGAACTGAACACACTGCTGAATATGGTTCAGCAGAGAATCTTGACTAAAACATACGGCTCTAAAATAAAACATTACTTATAACAAGAATAACCCTTTCTCACAAACAAACGACTTTTTGAAGCCCTTGCAGCAGCCTCTGCAGCAGACGACCTTTGAAAACATTGTGACAAAAGGAGAAATTGCTCATGATGAGCAATATCTCATTTTGCAACAATGTTTTCAACTGTTATATTAATAAAAGAAACACTCTCATTTACAAGTATCGAGATTTATTTACGTGTTTACTAATAGGTTTTTAAAGTCGTCTGCTGCTGAATTCTTTTTTTTAATTTGCATCAATGTTTTCAACTCTTTTATTCATAAAAAAAAAAGACCTCTCATTTACAAGTGTCGAGATTTATTAACGTCTTTAAAGTCGTCTGCTGCTGATTTTTTGTTTTCATTAAGGAAAGAGTTAAAATTGACACTTCACGTATGCTACGATTCGATCGTAAAGTAGAATAGGTTAGAACTCTGGCCCAGATGCGGAAGCCATTTTGTTATTTATTATTCTGTGGCAATTTGAAGACCTTTTATATCCACCCTTAGCCGTTAACTAGTAAATAAATAAACATTCTCGTGTATGTAAATAGTCGCACTGTTTCTAAAAGAATTAAAAGCGCTATGATAATCTTGCCGATTTCATGGCAATCATTACTGATTAGGGTTTCCGTACTGTTTCTGAAATAAGTGTATTGTAATTCTTTATAAATAATTGAATAAGCTATGATGATTTTTCAAGTTGCATACCAATGTTTACGAATAAAATGTGTCGTACTGTTTCTGAAATAAGTGTATTGTAATTCTTTTTAAATAATTGAATAAGTTATGATGAAGTTTCAAGTTGCATACCAATGTTTACGAATAAAATGTGTCGTACTGTTTCTGAAATAATTTTATTGTAATTCTTTATAAATAATTGAATAAGTTATGATGAAGTTTCAAGTTGCATATCAATGTTTACGAGTAAAATGTGTCGTACTGTTTCTAAAATAAGTAAATTGTTATTCTTTTTAAATAATTGAATAAGCTATGATGATTTTTCAAGGTATATACCAATGTATACTAATTAAGTGTGTCGTACTGTTACTAAAAGAAGTGTATTGTTATTATTTTTAAATATTTAAAAAAGCTATGATGATTTTTTTTCAATTTACATACCAATGCATATTAATAAAGTGCGTCTTACTGTATCTAAAATAAGTGTATTGTTATTATTTTAAATATTTGAATAAGCCATGATGATTTTTAAAGTTGCATACCAATGTTTACTTTATAAGTTTTCTATACAGTTTTTAAAATAGTTGACCTAGCTAAGATGATTATTCCAAGTTCATATCAAACGTTACTGATTAAGTTGTCCATACTACTGCTACCACTTCTGCTACTAGAATAATGATAATAATAATAATAATAATAATAATAATAATAATAATAATAATAATGATAAAAATAGAAATAATGATAATAATGTTGATAAAAAATAAATGATAATAATGAAAATGATAATAGTCAATAAGAACCAAGATACATGTAGCTAGACCCGCCTTAAATCAACTTAAAACATTTATTTTTTTAGCAAAAAAGGATATTTGTAATTGATGTCTCTATATACTATTTGAGTATTGCCAGGCAATCTGTCTTTCATGTATGCTTGCCGTAAATGTTCGGACTCACATGTGCGTGCGTAAAACTTTCACAGTCATATCGTTCAGCAATCGGTGCTAAAATAACGGCCATTGACTTCAACCAGGATTTATTTACCCCGCTGATTGTGTTGACCTTGTACATCGATGCAATTATTATTACAAAACGGAGATAGCATCCACATTCCTATCGTATGCCGCCATAATTCCATCAACCCATCGTGTGTCCTAAAACCGATTCCCTGATATAGACTACATTTCAAGTCGTAACAGCAGACATTTTCTATTTTGAAATTGGCCATCATCATCAATTTTTTAGAGTTTATAAAATAAAAAAATATATTAGATATGTGCAGACCAACTCGGTGGTGTAGTGGTAGAGCGTCCGCCTCGGTTGCGAGAGGTCGCGGGTTCAATGCCCGGCCGGGTCATACCAACGGCTTTACAAATGGAAGTATTGTCTGCCCTCCTTGGCGCTCAGGGTTGCGGTGTTAGCATAACGACTGACTGACTGGTGTCAGGATTAACGGACCAGTGGTACTGGTAACTAACCCGGGAAACGCTGTGATTTTACTGAACAAGTGTTGAAAGCGGTGTTAAACACCACTCAATCATATAATTAATAGTACCAGGTATTGATACGTTAAAGAGGCTAAAGTTTCTTGAAATCCCACACGCGCGCGATGTTCACGCGATATTGATGGAACAAAAATCAGCCTTGTATCGAAATGTGCCAGTTTTAGTATCCTTCAACGTACAGCAAATAATGCCACCGCAAAGAAACAATAACAGATAGTGAATTGGCCTACATTATATTTCAATATACGATATCCCCGGGTTTGTGTCAACTAGTTACGCAAATCGACCACTCGAACTTTCTATCAAGTTGAAATCCTTTCTAACTTGCACACATTTTGACGCATCTGCAATAGGCGGCACTTGACAACATTGTGGTAAAAGAAGTAATTTCACATAATGAAGAGTTTCACCTATTCAACTATATTCAATAATGTTTGCATATATTTTTTTCAAAGCCGTCTGCTGTATATTTGTTGTAAGTTGGAAAGGATTAAATAATGTTATTGGTGGTAGAAATTTTCATAAGAAGTAGTTAACCTTATTTCGATAAGGATGCTGATGATGATGGTTATCATAAAGCATTGTCAAAACAATATTCAACCAAATATTAGAAGGAAATCGACACAAAAGGGATGTTTGTGCAATCAGATGTCTAGCTGAAATAGAATTGCGCTTGACCCTCCCCTCCCACTTGTAGAGTTAACCACCTGTGGCCGCTGAAATGGATGAAAATATTAGCAATTTCTCTTATAGCCACAGTATTTTCAAATTAATTCAATATGTATCTTTCTAGTTGTGAAGAGAATTGGCCCACATGTTTCCAAGGTCGTCGGCTGCACATTTAGTTTAAACTTATGTATTGTACATCGATTGCGAAACATGCTTTGTACGTGTAAATAAATAAACTAAACTCCTTATATAAATCACAATCGATGTCTGCTTTCTGGAGACTTAACCAGTACTCGCCCCGTGTTTGTGTTTGTGTGTGTGTGTGTGTGCGTGTGCGTGTGCGTGTGCGTGTGTGTGTAGAACAATCTCAAAGGGCGATCACGCTAATCACGGTATACCAACCAGGGACCTTTGCTGCGCATTTGTTGTAGGAGGAAAGATTAACATTTCCAGCTATGTGTTTCCAAATATAGACACTGTTTGCAGCGGACAAATTCACCAATGTTTAGTTAGTAGCAATTGACCTTCATAAATTCTCCATTGGTTCTAACTTTGACATTGACCTTTCCTCCAGACATGATGACGTAGTAGCATTGCGAGGGAGTAAAACATACAGCATGGTTCGTGTTTCACTTTATTATTATAAAATCGATAAACGAATCATTTTGTAGCATTAAATAATTAACTAACCAGCAGCGCCGGGAACAACCGTTTAAGGATTCCCTTTCATAGAAGCTTGGTCGTTTGCAAAGTAGGTGGCTTCGTTTGAACGATGGTTTTAACAGAAGTCTTCAAGACAGTGATTGTTTCGCCTTGATTACTAAATATATATGATATAGCTTAGCCTATTCTCCTGGCATAGTTATGGCGACCTTTTGAATCGTTCCCGAAGAGGGAGAACATGCTCCAAACCGCGTCTGATTATGATCCCCTCTGTTTAGAAACTGGCCAGAGAAGATTCTCGGAAGCCCGTCATTATGCGCCTTTATAAGTATACGATATGAGTATTATCCTATTTTATTTTAAACATGTCCCATCATGCATTTACAGACGCATTGTGACATACTTGCGCCACGTAACATAATGAGCAATGTCTTCATTTGCCACAATGACTTCAACTCATTTTGATAGTAATACTTTCATTGGTGGATTTTTCCCTATTTTTAAAGATAAATGCTGTGAAGGTAATCTACTGAAAATCTGCTATGTGTGGGAAGAGGGTAATTTTACATACCTCTGAACCCTTTCCCTCATACAACAATTCTGCAGCAGACGACTTTGAACATATTTTGTCAAAAAATAGAAAATCTCTATAATTGAATGTATAACCTATGACGAAAAATGGAAAACATTGTGGCAAAAGGAGAAATTGCTCGTATTAAGCAATTTCTTCTTTTGTCACTATGTTTTCAAAAAGCCGTCTGCTGCAGAGGCGTCAGAAAGCGTCTATATGAGGGGAAAGGGTTAAGAGTTTTTACGTAAAAGATTCACGTTCGACCATTGGCACTATTGGATAATTGGTCTACATGGAAAAGCAGCCAGTTGTTTTTGAAAGAATGTTGGGTGGAAAACTGGTGTGATAAAGCCAGTAAACACATGGTAAGGGGAACAGGCCGCCATGATATGACTTAAATATTGTTAAAAACGCGTTTAATGCGAAGCAATCGATCCATGAATCGATCCATCAATCGATCATGAGATTCGCTGATCTATAACGTTAAGACATATTTCCGAAGCTTAGCTGAAACGAGCACCATGACTAATTATGAGTAAACGGAGGGTTGACACGGCAACACTAACCCTTTCCATCAAGCAGACGCATTCTGACGCATCTGCAGTCGTTTTTTGTAACAATTTTGAAAAATTCTTCCATTTGACACAATGTTTTTAAACTATAATCAGTATAGAAACTTTCATTTATAGAGATTTTCTACATATATTTTGTCTTTAGCCATTTCCAAAATACGACAACTCTGCAGCAGACGACTTTGGAAACATATTTTAACAAACTTGGCAACTCTCTTTAAATGAAAGTACAATCATATAATAGAGTTGAAAACATGGTGACACAAGGAGAAATTGCTCGTTTTGAACAATTTCTTCTTTTGCTGCCATGTTTTAATAATGTCGTCTGCTGCAGAGGCGTCAGGTTAAAGTTCAAGGTCTTCTTCTGCTACAGATTTGTTCTGAATGGCAAGATTTGTTTACGTAACGCATTTATTTTGTTCGACCATTGGATTTTATATTTCTATTAGTCCCATCCATGTACAATCATAAATAATTTCATATTTTGTTATAAAAAATTTACAAATAAAAATTAAGAGATTGACTCATGTGTGTAAAGAATGTAAAACATCCATATCTGCTCAAAATAAATCGCAAGCATATATCTATTCTATATAATGGCACATTCAAGATTGGATGTTCTATAATTCTATATATGAGCCGTCCCAGGAGAAAACCAACATTATGGACTCTGCGTAAAGTATCGACCCAGATCAGCCTAAGCATGCCTCGCAGGCTTACCCGGATAGAAACCTTTCGCCTCTAGTTGATTTTCTGTTTCAGGAATCATTAGTATATTACTATATCCCCCTGAGACGGAACATGTCGGCCCGGATTAGCCTGCACGGACTGCGCAGGCTGATCTGGATCGATACATTACGCAGAGTATATAATGTTGGTTTTCTCGTGGGACGGCTCATATAGCGTTATAACATATTTCCGAAGCTTAGCTGAAAAGAGGACCATGGCTAATTCTGTGTAAACGTAGGGTTAACACGGTATTAATGGTGAAAGAGAAATGATTAGAACGGGTCGTAATTACTAACGGTGAAATACGCCGAACCTTAGCCCGCATTTCACAATGATCCGTAAACAACCGATAAGAATGCTTACAGAGGACACCACTTTAACCCATTACTTCACACAGACGATATGTAACGCCTGCTGTTGCAGACGACTTTTGAAAACATTGCAAAAGAAGTGAAATTGCTCAAAACGAGCAATTTCACCTTTTATTTGCAATATTTTCAATTCTTTATCAATGAAATTATTTCAGTTTTCTAGATTGGTGAGATTTTCCGTCTGATGATTGTAAATCAGACGAGTTATGAAAAAGTCATGTGAAGTAACGGGTTAACCCCGCTTTCCCACATACAGCAACTCTGCAGCAGACGACTTAATCAAATCAGTTAATCGAAAAACGGACACAAAACTCTCTATGAATTAAAGAACACTTATTGAATAAAGTTGTACACATTGTGGAAAAATGAGAGATTTCTCATTACGAGCAATTTCTCCTTTTTGTACTCAATGTTTTGAAAAGTATTCTGCTGCATAGACGTTAGAAAACGTATGTTTGTTCTAAAATGGGGGTTAACCGTTTGACCCGATGCAGACAACTCTTCAGTTCTCTGTTGCAGACGACTCTTCAGGTCTCTCTTGCAGACGACTCTTCAGGTCTCTGTTGCAGACGACTCTTCAGGTCTCTGTTGCAGACGACTTTCTCACGTCTCTACAGCTGAAGTATGTTGGCGTTCATGCAGTATCTGGTTCTAGAACCGCAAACACAGATTGTCCGTCGATTCTTGTTCGCTTTACTACAGTGCGCAAATGGTAATTACATTGAATAAATAAATCATGATACTTTAACCGACAATTCCGAGTTCAATGTGGAAGGAGATGGTTTATTTTACATGTTAATGTGAGTGTCTTATGTCAACCATATGTAATCAAACCAACGGGCTTTACTCTCACCGTTTCGCTTTGCTATCTACCATGATTGAATACATCATGATACTTTAACCGACAAATTCGAAGTTCAATGTGAAGGCATATCTACAAATCACGTTCGATGGTTCTCGCATTTGTATTTAACACTTTCTTTCATAAAGACGCATGTTGACGCATTTTCAGCAGACGACATGAGACATAATGAGCAATTTCTCCTTTTGCCACAATGTTTTCAACTACATTCAATTATTTTACTTTAATTTACAGAGATTTTTCAAATGTTTGCCAAGATGTTTTCAAAGTCGTCTGCTGCAGATTTGTTGTAAGTTGGGAAGGTTTAACCCTTTCCCTCATATAGACTCTTTCTGACGCCTCTGCAGCAGACGGCGTTTTGAAAACATAGTGTCAAAAGAAGAAATTGCACAAACGTGCAATTTCTCCTTTTGCCACAATGTTTTCCACTTTTTGTCATAGGTTATCCGTTCAATTATGGAGATTTTCTATGTTTTGACAAAATACGTTCCAAGTCGTCTGCTGCAGAATTGTCGTATGAGGGAAGGTTTAACGCGATAGTGGATATACATTGAGTAACTTTTGTATTACTAACCAAATGCAATAACAAGGTTTAATGTCAAAGCTTGGTATAAGTGTTTTATCCCCCCCCCCCCCCCCCCCCCCACACACACACCCACCCCCTCAAACATTGTGTGTCTAGTATTTTTTTCACCAAATGTCTTCTGAGTCACCTTCCTTTTATACTTTTTTCAGAAGTTTCCTCAACCCCATGTGACATGTCGGTGAACAGTACAGAGGCAGGTCAAACTGTGCGGATGGACATGTTAATCTGGCTTTACACTGGTCGCTCTTACATATGTTCCAGGGTTATACTAAATAAGTAAACAATGGTAGTAATGGCTGCCCTCCTAGGCGCTCCGGGTTGCGGGGTTAGCATTACGACTGACTGGCTGGTGTCAGGATAAATGGACCAGAAGTACTGGTAACTTACCTAGGAACACAACGTGATATAACTGACGGATTGTTGAAAGCGGCGTAAAGCACTCAACAAACATTTATTACCCAGCGAATGTTAGTATTTTACTGACTAACTTATTCACACGTCTGTCGTTTCTCTTTTTCTTTTCCTTTTTAATTTATTGGCGTTAAATACCACAATATCCCGAAGATTATTTAAGGTTATATTTTCTTAAGGTATTTAACATATTATCTCAAAAAGGCCATAGGACATTGCATATTTTGTCAGAAGTAAGTTAAAAGCACCCATTTAATTCCTTTTGGTTCGATCAAGTTATTGAGGTAAACGATTTCTCCCCTGGACTGGTTTTCTAGTACAATGTAAAGGTCGGCAGCAATAGTTGACTGTGTCCTTTCTGACCTAAAAATTGATCTATTTTATTGATTGATTTGACATCCGTCACAAACAAAATAATTTCCTTAGAATTATTAACCTATTAACCTAAAAAACCTTTCATACTCTTCATGATCGAAATAAACAAGGATCTACTTTTTTTTGTTTGGTCTAGAACCGTTTCTTCATAATTTGAAATCATGTTGGAAAATGCTGGTTTCTTTATTTTCATTCGTATGGAAACCGTATTTTTCAATCGTATAGGACACTATATCTAGTATTTTGTCAGCTTTTGGCAAAATAATTTCCGTATGAAGGTTTTTTTTTTCTGGCGCGTCTGCATCAGATGACTTTCAAAAAAATTAGTGGATGGATCTACATTGTTTGTCTACTTTTATTAACCCTTTCCCACAATCCAGAAGATTAGACCCAAACATCGTAACGATTTTTTTTCTACATCCCCTGTTTATTTTTACAGATACGTGAGAGTTAAAAAGAAAATGCATATCAGGTTAATGGTGAATATAACCTTGTGGAATTTCGACCTCGGTCGAGTTTTCTTTTTTTTTGATAATAACACAGGTTTCCTTTATTTCCTCTCCGTTTTTCAAATGTCATTTGCAATTCACGAATCGATTCAACATTCCACAGTGACTGAGACATTCTTATTTGCGTTACTTCTGCATTGTTGCAAACCATTAATCATATTTGAGATATCACCCTGAAAGGATTTATTTTTTTTGTAAATAATTTAGTCTATAAATTCACATTATCGCAATTTCTTTTTCGAAGCAGTCGGGACAGTAATAAAATGTAAAAAAACACACACATCGGGATTTTTCTGTTTTATTCATTTTGAATTTTCATTTATGTTTTAATATAGATCTGACTTTAGCATACGTAACAACGGTATAATCTTAAACACACACACTGAAATCGATTTCAGATCTAAACGGCGACTTTCTCAAAGATACGTGTTACCCTTGTTCACATTCAAAACATTTTTAGCAAACGATTTCGGAAACATTTATTCAAAAATGTGTGTAAACTATCTTTAAATAAAATTATAATTATCGAATAGAGTGGAAGACAGTGTGGCAAACAAAAAAGAAATTGCTCCTTTTGCCAAAAATAGTTTCAAGTCTCGTCTGATGCAGGTGCGTCACAATTTGACTGCATATGGAAAAAGGTTAGAAGAATCAATTCCGATAGAATCATCATTCTGATATGAACTGATAGACACGGAAGTGAACATGAGAGAATCTGAACACTTTCCTACATATACAAAATCTGCAGCGGACGACATTGAAATCATATAGGCTAAGGTATAGACCATCTGTAAAATGAATGGACAATTGAGCCGTTCCCTAAGAAAACCAACATTATAGACTCTGCGTAATGTATCGACCCAGATCAGCCTGCGCAGTCGTCGCAAAATAATCCGGGCCGACACATTCCGTATTTGAGGGATAGAGGTATAAAGTAATTATTCCTGAAACTGAAAATCCACAGGAGGCGAAAAGTGTCTGCCCGGGTTAGCCTGCGAGGCATGCTTAGGCTGATCCGGTTCGATACTTTGCGCAGAGTCTACAATGCTGGTTTTCTCACGGAACGGCTCATATATATATACACATCTGCGTAATGTATCGACCAGATCAGCCTGCGCTGTCCGCGCAGACTGATCCGGCCGACACATTCCGTCTAAAGGGGGATAGATAGAGTAGCGATTCCTGAAACAGAAAATCCACAGGAGGCGAAAAGTGTCTGCCCGGGTTAGCCTGCGAGGCATGCTTAGGCTGATCCGGTTCGATACTTTGCGCAGAGTCCACAATGCTTGTTTTCTCGCGGGACACGGCTCAATTGATGAATAGAGTTGCGACACGAGGAGAAATGGCGGATTATAACGAATTTCTCCTTGTGACACAAAATAGTCGTATGCTGCATAAGAGTCAAATTATGTAAGCAAGTTTAAAGGGGTTGACATATTTTACTGATTTTGACGATCTTCTATTTCTCTTATTTCAAAAACAAAAATAATCCATCTTGTGGTACAACAACCATCATAACTATGATTGTGCGGGTGCATCAGCACCAGAGCATATATTGGTTGTGTTTAGAACTACCACTGGTGCAGTGGGCTTGCGCATGCGCCGTGTTAATCGACTTGATCGCGCATGCGCCTTATTTTACCGTCAGCTCTCGGATATTTCAATAGCAGTTCGTCACTAGACTGGTTCTCGTTCGAGTTTGCAATAGAAGATTAAGATAAGTGAACCAGTCTATTTATATGCGAGTAGTTTTTATACGCCCGTTTTGAAAAAACGGATCGTATTATAGTTTGACCTGCGGCGTACGGGCGGGCGGCGTACGGGCGGGCGGCGTACGGGTGGGCGGGCGGGCGGCGTCCAGTATGCTGTCAGCTCAATAACTTAAGAAGCATTTGTCCAATCATCACCAAATTTGGTCAGAATGTGTATTGGCATATCTCGGACAAGTTCGATAACTAGCCATATCGTTTTAGTCAAGAGTTATTGCCCTTTAATTATAGAAATTACCTAAAATTGGTCTTGTCATCTCAATAACTTTAGAAGCCTTTGTCCAATCATCACCAAATTTGGTCAGAATGTATATTGGCATAATATCTTGGACAAGTTTGATAACTTACCACGTTATCTTAGTCACTACACACTTATGTCCCTCGAAATGGCCAAAACTGTACTAACAGTGTCTGCTCTCTAAATTTGCCTAATGTACGACCAATTATCACTATACTTTATTGGTCTCAAAAAAACAGGACGGGCGTATTTCGTGCCATTTGGCGCTCATTGCTTAACTTTACGAAAAGGTCAACCACTCCGGCTTCCACAGCAAGGCTGTTGAAGTGATATTTATATATATGCCCCGTTCCCGTCACATGTCTCCCTCTTTTCTCTTGACTTCGACCCGAAGTCACACAACTGAACACAAGCAGAATACCTGAGCGGAGTCTATGTAACATCACTGGGAACCAACGGGGTTTCAATAACAGGAAAATGGGAATATTTTCAAAAATGCGAAGTTATTGTGCTAAATTTTGCGATTTTAAGAATATATTAAGGGGGAAAAAAGGACGCGCATGCGCAGACAAATGTTTACAATAATTTTGGGAGATCGAGGTCAACACGTTTGGAAAAGTTTTTTTTTTCTCGTTTTAAACTAAAAAACTATTGTTATCATATATTTATATCATATATTTAAAAGCGTATTTCGTGTTTTTCGAATAAAAAAGTATTTCTTAGGCCATAAAATGCTGATTCCCGCGCTAACATCCAATTGCTGCATCTTGCAGCAACTCTTGTTATCATTATGGTTTATCTTTTTTAGTTCTATACCACATACAACAACTAAGCAGAAGACAGACGACGAGGCAAAATTATGAAAAATGATATTTAAGGCAAATATGAATTATTGAAATGTCTTGAACACATGAAGGCAAAAATACAAAATGCTCATTTTGAGTAATTTATCCTTTTATCACAATGTTTTTAAAAATCGTCTGCTACAGAGACGTCCCAAAGCGACTACACGCGGGCAAGGGTAAACAAACAGGCGCATTGGTCTAATACTATAAAAACAAATAGACGGACAGTGAGGACTCTGGTGAGACTGTGTACGTGCACGGTCTCAACAGAGTCTTCGATGTACGCAGGTGCAAGAAGAAGCCATAGGACCAGACGCGGCGCTTGTGTTTTTTGTTTAGAGTCGTCTGTTTTGAAACTGTTTGAGGAAACTGTTCGTATAACATTTTGGAATTTGAAGTAATAGTTTTTCATATGGAGTTGACAGCAATGTTTGAAAAGGAAAATCATTCCTCATGAACTATTAACGTTTTCGTTTCACAAAATGTTTCCAAAAGGCGTTTAGTTTTGAGGGAGTTAGCTCATGTCGTTTGTAATCAAGAGAAGGGTTAACGCCGTCAGTAAAGCCATTGTTTTGAGGGTGGGCTATACGTACAGTTTTGTGTGGTGTTTTTTTTTATCGATGCAATCAGTTTTCTGACAATTGAAATCCTATCTATAGATCACCATACAAACAAAGATTTTCTAGTCAACCAAGACTGCCCTACATAACCGTTTGAAGACATTGAAAACGTCTAGGCTTAATTAAAGAAAATCTCTCTGATTGGAATAATAATATAAGATCATTGCAAAAAAATCAGAATTGCTCATAATTAGCAATCATTTTACTTATGTCACACTGTTTTCAAATTCGTCGTACACATGATTCCACAAGTGTTTGTTTATTGGAAAGGAATAAATTGCCATTTAAGAGTAAGAAGAAACAATGTCGTAACAGTTCTTAATAAACAACTACCTTCATCAATTACAACGAAAGAATGCTGAGCTGTGTTTCCCGACGTTTTTGGGTTGGTTGTTTTTTTCTTTGTCAAATACTTCCAAATGATTAAGTCCAACTCGAACTAACTGTCATTCAGATTTTTTTCTTTGTATGGCACTTTATGCCACTATCTACAGTTTTTCTATGATATCATGGCGTTTGCTGGATAAGTTAGGAATTCTACTCATTCATTTATCCTGATAATCAGCGAGTCAGTCGTAATGCAAACACCTGATTCCAGACTCCAGAGAGACAAGAAAAAGCCATTCAAACAGTTTGTAAAACCTTTGGTATGACCCTCATTCGGCTTATAGGTTCTTGTTTCTTTTCTATAAATTGATCTTCGTCACATAAATACCGTCGGGTTTTGTTTTGTTTTGGGGGGGGGGGGGGGGGGGGGGGGGGGGGGGGGGGGGGGGGGTTGGAAACATTGCGACAAGTGATTATACAGATGGACCATTGAATGGTATACAATACGGTTCAATTACTTTCTTTAAATATTTAGAAACGTGATTCTATAACCTTGGTTTCATAACATTGACACACATTATGTTATTATTGCGAATAGGTTGATAGGTCGTTTAATTGTCTACACTTTTCCTGACTCACCGTTTTAAAACCTTGTGCAGCATGCGTTTTTATAAAAAGAAAAGGCAGTGTTTCTTTTATTCCAGAAATATTCAACATATAATATACTGTGATTTTTTTTAATTTGAATATATATTCCATATCAAGTTCTATAAAAAAAAACGGGAGGATGGGAATAGATGTCTCTGGGTATAGTACAGCTTTAACCCTTATCCTTACACAGACGAGCTCTAGCGACTTTAAAGCAGACGACATTTAGAAAGTGTTTCACATAAGGACAAATAGTAATTCATTTTGTTTTATTCGTTCGTTTTTAACGACGAGTTCAGCAATTTTTATATCACGGCGTTCCCTGGGTACGTCACCAGTACTTCTGGTCCATTTATCCTGACAACAGTGAGTGAGCCGTATGGATAACCACCCACTCCTAAGAAGTGAATGCCATTTATATCATATTGTTTAAAGTCTTTGGTATGACTTGGCCGAAGATCGAACGCGTGGCCTCCAGAAACCGAGGCGGGCGCTCTACCGATACCTACCGAGGCGGTCACGAATAGCTCTGATCGGGCTCCTTTTACATAACGTTTTAGTTCTGAATCAAAATCATACTTCCAATTTTACAGACTTCAAATCAGACGACATTATAATATCTTATGAGGCAAACGATTAAAGAGACAACACAAAACTTAATAGGCCAAACTAATAGTTAACTAAACGATCTTTGCAAACGTCACGTGCTCCTCTTTGAAAAAAACCCAGCTGTGTTTAGTCATTGGTCCATTAAACTATATTCTGGTTATCCATTTCATCAAATATTACTTTAACTGATAACAGTTCAGTATATAATAACATTGCACTTATAATCATACGGTATTTACAAATATCAGCACATCAGAACTTGGGACAATTTCCCCTTTGACCTTAAAGTTATCGACTACGTTTCAAAATTGTACGAGGCGGTGCTCCGCGAAAATCAACCTTATCGTAATAATTACACGTGCGAAAAAATACCTGCTTAAGCAACAAGGAAACTGCTTTGTTGAGGTTTCTTAAAAACCTTAATTGACGAGTAGTGTAGTGCCAGATCATACTGCACGGATGCGCTGGTTATATGGATATACACGGGTCGTCGTAAAGTCCTTTTCTTCTCTGGCGGATGCCGCTTATATAAACGTCGTTAAACATATCCTGTCTGTAGTGTTACATGGCCATAACAAGATAAAGTGTTTCACAGGTCTGTGGTTTTTGCTGGCTTTAGTGGATTTGCTTAACCCTTTCCCACATACAACAAATATGCAGCAGACGACTTTGAAAATATCTAGGCAAAATTATGCAAAATCTCTATAGATAAAAGTCAAACTAGTGAAACGAGTTGAAAACAGTGTTACAAAAGAATAAATTGCTCATTATGAGCAATTTATCCTTGTTGTCACGCTGTTTTCAAAAGTTGTCTGCTGCATATGCGTTAAAATGCGTCTTTAAGTAGGAATGGATTTGATCCTCGATTATTTAGAACAGATCCGTCTAATGAACGATGACTTGCAGTTTTGTGTGCAGTCGATGTCAAGCTGTTGGCGTTATTTGAATAACCCATGCAGGCATATGTCAAGAAGGAAAGATGCCCTGAATTCAATTTTTTTTTTTTTGTGAATTGAAACTCGTCGAAACTTTTAGAATTGGTACATTTACACGCATCTTTCTGGCGTTTTGATTTTGTTTGTGTTAATGTTAAAGGTTTATAAATATATAAGAGTGAGCCAGATAACTGGTGTTATACGATGCAAATAATAAATTAAATTGTTTATGCAGTTTTAATGATGACAAGGGGTTATTGATAAACAGATATGTGGTACAAATATGTCAAGAGGAAAAGATGCCCCGAA
Source organism: Serripes groenlandicus (assembly GCA_031761405.1). Taxonomy (NCBI): domain Eukaryota; kingdom Metazoa; phylum Mollusca; class Bivalvia; order Cardiida; family Cardiidae; genus Serripes; species Serripes groenlandicus. The sequence continues at coordinate 74,317,034 of JASEVX010000004.1, read as the reverse complement.
AAGTTTATTGGTATAAGAGCCAGATTAACTACACCATAGCCTTTTTGTTGATAAATATTTCTCCCGTTGCTACAATGTTTTCACCTTATAACATAATCAATTTGATATTTTGAGGTTTTCCCATAATTTTTTCCATATGTTTTCAAAGTCATCTGCTGCAAATATGTTATATGTGGGAAAGGGTTATAACAGAGTAGTTGAAAGGTATAACGATGAACGGGAGAATCGCGGTCTTGTCTGAATCTTGCCCGAGTGTTGTTCGGGTCCTGCCCGCGGGTAGATTTGCACAAGTCATGGCCCTAATGAAATAAGTAAATTGACGTATTTTGACTCAAAAGTACTGAGTAGACATTTCTGCATTCTATCGTTCAATAGTAACACTGTTTACATTCTGGTTTAATAAGATTGTTTACTCAGAAGTGTGATGTTGACCTGTATATTACAACGAAAAGTTGAGAACAAAAATAGAAATAGATCAATAGGTATATATATATAAATATACATTTAACCCTTTCCCACATTACATTTAGAAAACTACAATTCACCACTATAATACGCAATTACAATGCACTATTACAAAACACTGTTATAATACTCAATTAAAATGAAAAATTATACTACACTTTTTTTACAAAATGACAGAAGCACTTATAATACTCAATTACAATACACTATTATAATTCTCAATTAAAATGCACAATTACACTACCCTATCAGTATACAGAATTGCAGTACACAACTAAATACACAATTATACAATAATAATCCTCGCTTTACTTCAGTATATTTGTACTACATATGTATAACGTCAGTCGATGTTGAACCGTACTGCATTCACAAATCGGTATAACCATTTGGGCTAAAATTCTAGTCTTTCGTCAGAACTTGCATTCATAGATATCATAATTAATGAGCTGTCCCGCGAGAAAACCAACATTATCGCCTCTGCGTAATGTATCGACCCTGGTCAGTGTGCGCAGTTCGCGTTGACTGATCCGGGCCGACACATTCCGTCTCAGGGGAATAGAGGTATAGAGTAATGATTCCTGAAACAGAAAACCAACAGGAGGTGAAACGTATCTATCCGGGTAAGCCTGCGCGGCAGGCTTAGGCTGATCCGGGTGGATACTTTACGCAGAGTCAACAATGTTGGTTTTCCCGCGGGACGGCTCATTTCTTAGTTCACAGTGACGGCTTTGGTAATACGGGGGCCCCTTCGTGTGTACAGAGTCGTCTACTTATATCGGTAGAAGCGGTCCACATATAAGATTTATATATACAATCTAATGAATGAAAACTAAATCGGGAGTCTTTGAAGAGCTTTTCCCACAAACTGCATTGTTGACTTTATTTCATTCTTAAGTTCATCTGTGACTTAGTACCAAATAGGGATAATAACGTCTACTAACAAGATGTACATACGTCAGTGTGGTATTAACCAATAGCGATATGTGGCTCTGGTAATATACTGTACAGGTATTCCAAATGAGTGATGTTTTCCGTTCCCGAGTTTTAAGGTTGCACGGTACAATAAATAAAGTAAAAAATTCAACATTTTCAAAGCGTAGAGAAATGCATTGCGTGGAACTTGATAAGAAATTGTTAACGAAAATGTTTAAGTATGTTTCAAGAAACATACAACCCTCTTTTTGGGGGAAGCAAAACGCTATAACAAACTAAAGAGAAAGAGAGCAAAGCGATATGTTGAGTATTTGTGCTTTTATGTTATCGCGTCCTTTCGATGTGATTTAGCAAGAATATGACCCGGAGTTGAACCATCTACTGAAGAACTCCGTCCATCGACTCCATTTGAGCCGTCCCGCGAGAAAACCAACAGTATAGCCTCTGCGTAATGTATCGACCCAGATCAGCCTGCGCTGTCCGCGCAGACTGATCCGGGCCGACACATTCCGTCTCAGGAGATAGAGATATGGAGTAATGATTCCTGAAACCGAAAATCCACAAGAGGCGAAAAGTGTCTATCCGGGTAAGCCTGCGCGGCATGCTTAGCCTGATCTGGGTCGATTCTTTACGCAGAGTCCACCATGTTGGTGTTCTCGCGGCCCATAAAAGATAGCTTAAATGTCGTTAACTCTACTGACTCCTGTATACGAATTGTCATTAAAGCCCCGTGGTTATTTAAAACAAGAAGATTGTCAAAGTTGTTCCCTGTATATCTTTTTGTAAAGCAGGTAACCCCCAGGGTTGGGCCAATTTTGACCACAAAGGCATAATTTGAACAATCTTGGTAGAGGACCACTAGACAATGCTACACACCAGATATCTTAGCTATAGGCTTTTCGGTTTCAGACAAGAAGATTTTCAAAGTTTTCTTTAAATAAATATTTTCGTTAGCCATGGTTACCATAATTCTACATGGAATTTATATCTTTGAACAACTTTGAAAGAGGATAATTCCTACCAAGTTAAGTAAAAATCCATACAGAGGTTTAGGTAGAGATGTCATTTAAAGTAAGTGTTGATGACGGACGTACGGCAATCACAATCGCTCACCCAGATGGGCTAAAAAACAAAAAACAACCGACATTTAAATTAAATTCGGTCAATAACGTGTAGCCTCGAAAAAAAAAATGAAATAAAAGTTAATTAGTACAAATAAACTAAATAAACTCTTATCAGACCGGTACAAGTTGAGATTTCAAATATTCATAGACCGTTCAAGGTGTAATCGTAACACGTCAAAGTGTCATGGTTCTGTATTGAGTCGATCCGTAATAGAGACGACATTTGACACTCTCACAGCAAACAAACATTTAAAAACATTGTTGGCAAAAATAATTATATAGCAATTTCTTCTTTACTAACAATATTTTCCGCTTTTTATAAAATGTATTTTACCATCTTTTTAGGTTTTACAATAGTTATTATCTCAGCATTTCAAACAAGAGGTTTCTAAAATGTAATGAACGGTAAAATGGTTTATAAGCTATAGTAATATATCATACATGTTCATTTTTGTTATTATGTTTTGGTCCGTTTTTCGGCTCTTGGTATTATCTTTTGATTTCCACAAACTGCTTGTGTGTGATGACGATGATTGTTAATTATACAACATTGGATAAATCTGTAAGAAATATACATTATTTAACCCTTTCCCTCATACGACAATTCTGCAGCAGACGACTTTGAACGTATTTTGTCAAAACATAGAAAATCTCCATAATTGAATGGATAACCTATGACAAAAAGTGGAAAACATTGTGGCAAAACGAGAAATTGCACGTTTTGTGCAATTTCTTCTTTTGTCACTATGTTTTCAAAAAGCCGTCTGCTGCAGAGGCGTCAGAAAGCGTCTATATGAGGGAAAGGGTTAAGGTGAAGTTTCCCCTTTAATCACCTCTTGTCCGATATAGCATGTTAACCCACCACCCCCTTTATGACCCGGAATATTTCCTGCCATTAAACCCTTTCCCACTTAAAATAAATCCGTAGCAGACGACGTTGAAAATTTACCAAGATTAATTGAATATCACTACAAATGGAAATTTATTTATTAAATAGATTAGAAATATTTAATGACAAAGAAGAAATTGCTCATGGCGAGTAATAGCTCCTTTGCCACAATGTTGTCAAAAATCTGCTGCAAGTACGTCAAAGTGCATGTGCAGGTTGGAAAGGGTAAATAGAGACACGATACCGCGATTGAGTGTCATATGCATTGTTAATTACTTATAAATGTCTTTTATAAAAAACAACTTACTTATAGTAAAGAAATATAAACTATCGTTTAGTCAACCCTTTTGTTTAAATTCGTTAGGGTGCCTCAAGAAAACAATACACAAAAAAAAGCAATTAATTAGTTTCAAATACTACTGTGTTTTTGAAAAGTTACACTCATTGCTATAATAAAGTCAGTGTCTACTGTATATGGAAATCGGCAGATTTAATTTCTTGGTATATAATGTTTGTTAAGTAGATTGGTGAGAAAAAGTCGGTAAACAAATGCATGTGTGAACTGGTAAATCGAATGCCCATGAAGCAAAGAAAGTATGCATTAGTGCATCTTGTATCAGCATAATCAGATCCATATTAATACATATGAGCCGTTCCACTGAAAATCAACATTATGGCCTCTGCGTAATGTATCGAACCAGATCAGCCTGCGCAGTCTGCCCAGGCTAATCCGAGCCGACACATTCCGTCTCAGGTGAATAGAGGTATAGAGTAATGATTCCTGAAACAGATAATCAATGGAGGCGAAAAGTGTATGTCCGGGTTAGCCTGCGTGGCATGCTTAGGCTGATGCGGGTCGATACTTTACGCAGAGATCACAATTTTGGTTTTCTGGTGGGTCGGCTCTCATATATGTATGTCTCTAGAATAATGGACACTTGATTGATCATAAAAAGCGCATATCCATTAGTCGATAAGTATTATTGTTCTTCTAAAATTAGAAAGAAATATTAGTAATAACAATGAGTGTCTACTATTTCAAGTAATTATCAGATATGTCATTTTAGATTGATTCAACGAGAACTCATTTGAAGGTAAGGTGTGTTTAAAAAGGTCGACAAATGCTGTTACATGTATGTATTAGACGCAAGACACGCCATTGAAAGTGCCTCTCTCTCCGCCCCCTCTTAAATCCACTTCGAATAATCTAAGATGATTTTTTTTTTTTTTTTAGAAGCCGTATATGTACATATGTCTGCATAAAAAATAATTATTTTATATCTGATAAATAAAATTCATTAAAGATTAACTTTTTCCAAAAACATATATGCTTTCTGACGCCTCTGCAGCAGACGACTTACAAACAATGGCAAAAGAAGTAAATGTGTTCAAAGTCGTCTGCTGCAGAGGCGTCAGAAAGCTTTTTTTTTTTTGAAAGATGATAAGCAATTTCTCATTCTGCCACAATGTTTCCAACTCTATTGAATAATTGATTTTTCATTTAAAGGGAGATCCATATTTTTGACTAAATGTTTTCAAAGTCGTCTGCTGCAGAACTGCTGATGTGGGAAATGATAAAGTGACTCGAACTGTCGTAGTTTGTCAGAATGTTTTTCAAAATACTTTACAATGATCCGAGGTCATAGACATATTTCAAAACATATGAAGAAGAATATCCGCGATGACGTATTTCAAATTAAAAATGTATGAAGTTAAAGCCGATATTAAATGATGCGATGGTGTTTATAAGGCATTACACGTTTGTCTCGGAGGTATTTCATTGACGTGGGTGATTGAAACTCTTTCCCACATACAACGAATCTGCAGCAGACGACATTGAGAGCACCTAGGTAAATGTACGGGAACTCTCGTTAAATGAATGAATGAATGAATAAATGATAATTGAATGTATTTAAAAAACACTTTAACGCATCTGCAGCAGGCGTCATGTGAAAACAAGGTTTTTACTTTTGTATTTAACTAGGGATGGCAACGAATACCAAAACTATTAATTTGAATATTCGATCACAAAGTATTCGAATATTCGAATATTCGACCCATTTATGCATGCTTCGCCAAAGATAAATAAAGCAGCTACGTCATTGTTTGCATAAAACTCGCATCTCTGGCATTACAGCTCGGGTCAGACCATTGACTTCAAAATGGTAGTAATGGCTACCCTCCTTGCGCTCAGGCTTGCGGCGTTAGTTAGCATTACAACTGACCGACTGCAAACGTGCCAGTCTCGTTTAAAATCTCAAAATAGCATTTGACTATATGTTGACAATATATAGTCAAATACTGTTTATAGATTTTAAACGAGACTGGACAATATATAGTCAAATACTGTTTATAGATTTTAAACGAGACTGGACAATATATAGTCAAATACTATCTTTAGATGTTAAACGAGACTGGCACCTGTGACTGGCTGGTGTCAGGATAAAAGGGTCAGTAGTACTGTTAACTTAACCAAGAAACGCAGTGATATAACTGAAAAGTGTTGAGAGTGGCTTTAAGCACCAAACAAGCGATCACGCATTCATAGTTTGCATACAACTCGCATATCTGGCAAAAATGGGAAAATCTGGTAAAATGACAGTTTAAACAAAAGTTTAATAAAAAAATATATTACACAATATGTTAGTGCATGAGGGCTTAGAATTTATATAACCCTTTCCCATATACAAAAAATCTGCAGCAGACGACTTTGAAAACATAGTGACAAACACCTCAAAAATCTTCATAAAAGATAGCTAAATTGTTAAATAAAGTTGAAAACATTGTGGCCAAAGGAGAAATTGCTCATCTTGAGCAATTTCACGTTTGGCCACAATGTTTTAAAAAACTGTCTGCTGCAGAGGCTTCAGAAAGCGTCTGTTTGTGAGAAAGGGTTAAACAAATATCTTAAAAATGCATTTTCAAATTTTACGCAGATAAGGGTTACCTGTTCCGCTGTGCTGGGCGCTTTTAAAGATAATACACCATATACGTCATGAAGTCTATGATTAATTCAACGCTTACTAAATTAAGTAACCGTGATCGAAATGGATATGGCTATTTCATTTAAAAATAGAAGAATTGTTTACGCAAAAGTAGAAAATACGTACAAGTACATATTAAATGCAGCGTTTTCACATACTGTCATCGGGTATATCAAAATTTACCATTTCGCACATTCAACACATCTGCAGCAGACGACTTTTATAAAAAATATATATGTGGACAAATGCAGTAAATCTCTATGAATGAAAGTATAGTTCGTGATTTGAGTGGCATTGGGAGAAATTGCTCATCATGGGCATTTTCTCCTGTTACCATGATGCTTTCGAAAGTGTGCTACAAGCGCGTTAAAATACATTTGCAATTGAGAGGGGTTAAAATCGAGAAAATATTGTTCGAAAAAAAAGAAGAGAAATTGTTGGCAAATGTTTATTGAATGAAATTTCTAATTCGCAATTTGACATTTGGCATCTTGGATTAAACGTTCCGCTGTGATGGGCTCGTATAATGATAGAACATCATTTACGTCACAGTGTGCATAATAAATCAATCTGAAAGTCCAACCAGCTTCTACGTTATTATTCAAGCAAAATCGTCTGGAGCAAAACATAACACGTAACAATCGAAAAGGATTATCAATATTTCTGTATTTCGAAGTCTATGCTTCTTGCAAGTATATCTTGTAATTGTAATTAAACGCCAGAAAACATCTGAGCTGAAAAGGATCCGACTATGGCTCGGATTCGAGACCTCTTGTCCCGGGGGAGAACACTCTTACCATGTCGCTACAAAAGCTAGTTCTGTAGCAAAGCAGCATGATTATTCCCTTTTACAAACACGTAGCTACATATTGTGTACCTATGAGACAGACCAATGTATTACATACTCCCTCTCATTGTGAAGATTTGTCCTCTATTCATTCAATTTCAACCAATACTTAAACATGGTAGAAATTGCTGTCAAACTTGTCACTCGGGGTTGCGGGGTTAGCATTACGACTGACTGGCTGGTGGCAGGATAAATGGACAAGTAGAACTGGTAACTTACCCAGGAAACACCGTGATGTAACTGTTTTTATTTTAAGCAGCGTAAAACACCAAACAATCAATTTCAACAACAACTACGCTACCTGGCATCACTGCATACATATAGTTTCGCCAGCGGATGCACTGTACGCTTTCAAGTATATATAGCTTTTGATATTAAACTAGAATTGTAGCTTTACTGACTTCACGTAGCTTAGTTATAAATGCATGCAATCGAGTAGAAAGCCTTGTCGAGAAAGAAGGTTTACCTGCATCTGTCTGTCCATTTTCTAGTTAAACTGTTCAAAGTCGTCTGCTGCACACCCGTCAAAAGCTAATCGATTGCATGCGTAGAACGGACCAACTAACGTGACTGAACTTCACGGATGAGATTTTATGTCATTTTTCCTTGAACTCAACCCTTTCCCACATGCAGACACTTTTTTGACGCCTTTGCAGCAGACGACTTTTGAAAACATTGTGGCAAAATGATTAATTGCTCATCATGAGAAATGTATCCCTTTTCCACAATGTTTTCAATACTTTTCATTACATACATTTCCATTTATAGAGATTTTTCAGATTTTTGCCGAGATATTGCAGAAAATATGGTGATTTGACGTTAACCTTTTCTCACATGTAAACGTATGTTTACGCATCTGAAAGAGACACGTTTACATAATGTGCACTTCCCCCTTTTAACCACATTTGTTTTCAACTCTGCACTCTATTAAATAGTTTTGTTCTGTACTTTTGCCTCAATGGTTTCCAAGTCGTCTGCTGCAGATTTGTTGTACGTGGGAACATTGTGATCCATATATACGCCCTATATTGCCCGAAAAGGTTGAATGACCTTCAACCGAATGTCAAACAGACCTCGTTATCGACGTCAGCTTCTACCTCGCTCTAATAAGAACGTAAGTTGAATGCGTCAATCCATTTTGCTTGACATTCATTTAAATTATGCATAGCGAGTAAGGCAGTTATATATATTAATGATTCCCATTGATCATCGAGTTTCAATGTCCCTTTATAAAGATTAAAATGCGCCATTCTAAAGGGGTAAACAAATCCACACCTTACCAATCACATTATACGTGGTGAGTGTAAACCTAGATTACATTGCGCTCTCGCGTGGCATAATCAGGGTATTTACATTGATCGAACATCAATCATTGTCAGGAGTTTAAAAAATGCTGGAAAACGTCACCTTGTATGATAATGGCATGATGTGCATGTTAGATCTAATCCTTAACCACATACAACAAACCTGCAGCAGACGACCTTAGAAGCATCTTGGCAAACATGTGAACATATCTTTTTATATGTAAGTATGATTATTCAGTGAGTTAAGTTACAATCATTGGGGCAAAAGGAAAACATATTCATTATGAGCAAATTCTCCTTTTGCAACAATGTTTATAAAATTCGTCGGCGGCAGATGAGATGTTTTTAAAATGCATCTGCGATTTGGAAAAGATTATTGTTCTGTGTAACACGGTTTCGATAACCATTTCAAACAAGTAAGACCGGGATAAGTCTGCCTTTTCCGTGTAATAGAGGGAGATCGATCTCCGCCCGGGTCATACCAAAGACTTTAAAATTGGTAGTAATGGCTGCACTCCTTGCTTAGGATTGCGGGGTTAGAATTACGACTGCCTGACTGGTGTCAAGATAAATGGAGTACTGGTAACTCTCGCAGGAAATGCAGTGATATGACTGAACAATTGTTGAAAGCGGTGTAATACACTAAAACAATCAATCAATCATGCAGTATAACCTAGTCTACACAGTGCGATACTCCTGCATGAATGGTAATACAGAAAAACTGTCCGTAAATATGTTAAAACGTTGTCAAACATCCCGGATGACGACACCGTTTGGGGGAATTCAACTAGATAAGGATAAACACTTTTTCCACATACAGACTTTTGAAAACATTGTTGCAAAAGAATAAAATGCTCACAATAAGCAATTTCTCCCTTTGCCACACTGTTTTCAACGTTATTCTATAATTGTGTTTTCCACATATAGATAGTTTCCTTATTTCTTAGTAATTGACTTTTGAAAACGTTGTTGCAAAAGGAGAAATTGCTCATAATGAGCAATTTCTCCTTTCGCAACACTGCTTTTAACTTTATTAAATAATTGTTTTTTCCCCGCATAAAGAGAGATTCCTTATCTTTGAATACATGTTTTAATCGATGTCTGATGCAGGATTGTTTTTAATGTAGGAAAGGGTTAACTTCTAACTAATTGACGAAGGTTCGTTTTCTTGAGACGTGGTTCATTTATTTGCGTCAACATCATCAATACACTCTTTGAATGAAGGGAAAATCGGTTTCAGGACTAGATTTTCTTTTTATACTGCATAATAAAGGAATGTCGGAAATAAACCCTGATCATTGCTCTGCATTAAAAAAAAAGATTTGTGTACAAATATTGACACTAAATTGCATGTTTAAAACGTACGTGCGAGCAACATTGTAAACACATGTTCGATTGTGTTAGCTATAAGCTGAATGTCTCATGCAAGGCTGTTGTAAATATATATTGATTTAAATGCATTTAGTTTTATTTCGTATTGAACTTGATTGTTTGCTGTTTAACGCCGCTTTCAATAAATGTTCAGTTATATCACGGCGTTTCCAGGGATTGAACCCGCGACCTTCCGCACTCTAGGCGGACGCTATACCACTACATCACTGAGGCGGTTCCACTTAAAGTAGTTGATTGTATGCCTTCGCTGTTCTCAATTATGGACAATACAAACGCGGACAATTTACACCTAAAAGTTCAAGGCAAGGACATTGATTCGCATGTAGTTTTTGCATATCAGTCGCTCATTCGGCTTTAAATATTACCACATATCAATTTCGAACGTTAAAATTGAAAAGAAATTTAATGTTAAAGACCATCTTCGGTCTCACTAACTGCTTCCGTTTTTAACCCTTGCCCACATACAACAATTCTGCAGCAGACGACTTTGAAAACATAATGAGAAAAACATGAACAAATCTCCATAAAAGATAGCTTTATTGTTAGACAAAGTTGAAAACATTGTGGCCAAAGGAGAAATTGCTTATCATGAGCAATTTCACCTTTGGCCACAATGTTTCCAAAATGTGTCTGCTGCTATTGCGTCAACATGCGTCTGCAGATGGGAAAGGGTTAAAGGCAATTGCCATATTTGTTTATATCTTGGTGCTTTCAAAATCGTCTGCTGGAGATTTGTTGTATTTGGAAAAGGGTTAAGATAAACTTAATCTACTAATTGTTAATTATAATACCGATGACGTATTGCGTTATCCAGAGTATCTTAATGACTACTCACGTGTTATAATTGAGGCGCCTTATTGCTGCCTAATTGCTAAAAGGTATGTTGTAATAACACCCGTGGGTCTACAATTCCAAAAGACTAGACGAGGAAGAGTACACAGGTCTTGCTTCCACAATATCTCTGTTAGTAGTCATCAAACCCTATGCTGTGTGTACTCATAAGAATTGTCTCGTTGAGACGACTTTTTCGAGTACACACAACATACATTTTGAAGGTCAATAATGATTTAAGGAACATGCAAAACGTCACTCTTTATTAGAAGTCACATCGTGTTTTAAACTTAATACAATCGGGAAGTGAAGGTTCCGGTGACACTGTGCCGCCTATGCACAGACTGAACGGAGACGAAACAATATCTAAAAGGGCCAGACGCGGCACATCATCCTTTATTCCGACCATGTGGGTTGTGTGTGTTTGTGTGTGTGTGTGCAAAACCACAAGTGATTCTGATGTATAGCCTCGGCGGTGTAGTGGTAGGGCGTCCGCTTCGAATTCTGGAGGCCGCGAGTTCGATGCCCGTCTGGATCACACCGAATACTTTTGAAATTTGTAGTAATGGCTTTCCTCCTTGGCACTCAGGAGGAGTGTGGGGTTAACGTTATGAATGACCCGCTGATGTCAGGATAAATGTACCAGTACTAGTAACTTACCAAGATAACGCCACGTGATATTTTTTGAAATTGGCATATAAAACCAAACAAAAAAGCTATTTTGTTAAGATATGTCTTTTATGGCATATATTTTTAAATGATGCTATGTTATAAAACAATACCAATACTAGGCAAAGTTTAACCCTTTTACACATACAACCCATCTGTAGAAGTTGTTATTGTCAAGACCGTCTTTTTCCTACATATGTATTTAAGGATTTTTTTTTTAATTCGGAAGAGGGTCTATATGTTCAATATGTTCATTTTGAACTTATTGTTATTGTTTTGTGAGCGCAAAAGTCCTCTACCAAGGAGAAGTCAAAAGACGTCTGAATCACAATTAAGCTAAAGCGCGGGTATTGACCCCGTATGTAATGGAATATCTAATGATAATTATTATGCTTTGTAATTAACGAGGCCAAAGAGCGCTATATATAATAAAGCATTTTACCCATTCCCACATTATTACACATATATCTACAGCAGATGACTTTTGAAAACAGTGTGGCAAAACGGAGACAGTTATGAATATTTGAAATTTCTCGTTTTGAAACAATGTTTCCAACTGTATTTAAAGCGACTGAACTCCAGATACCCAACTGTCGAAAAAAAATAAAATTTCCAATTTTAAGAAAATAAGTGTTATTTTTGTATTTGGGGCATTAAAATATGATAACTGACATATTACATACCCCTATAATCGGTGAGATTTTCTTGTTTTCGATACTTTTTCCATCGCAAATTCTACCCTGTCAGTAACGGGGTAAGTATTTTTAAATAGGAAACCCCTTCATCGGGACAATTGAAAACGACTCAAGTTCACTTTATTGATAAAAAACGATACATTTTCTACCCTGGTTTTACTTGGATAACATAAAGAATAATATTTAGGGCGAATTCGATTTTTTTTTCGTGCCATCTGGATTTCAGTCGCTTTAAACTTTTGTCTATATTTCTTTCAAAATCCTCTGTTGCATATATATTGTATGCGGGAAATGGTTAAAACAATACGCCTATTTGACATGGTGCATTTAGACTACAGGACTAACATTTAACATTCTACATTATGTCTGCAACTTTTAACATGATTTCGTGAAATGAAACCCCCAACAAACAACGGAACTCATATGCCGATAGATCTAGAGGATATGTCTTGCATTATATATAAATATTGTAAACCTTTACCCAAACATATCACATCTGCTGCAGACGACTTTCGAGTTGTTAACAATGTGACAAAAGGCGAAAATGCTCATTTTGAGAAAGTTCTTCTTTTTTCACAATGTTTTCAAAAGTCGTCGGAAAGGGTAATAAAACCCCGAACAAACTGGTGGTAAAGTGCCTATGAAAAATAATCGAAAAGAAGTAATCCATATAAAAAAAATAAAACAAAATAAAACAAAAGTCAAGAAATAAATCAAGAAGATACCATATTAATCAGAGGTACACGAAGGACTGTAAGAACATTTGAAGATTGTATTCATAGCAAGGCGTATAGGCCTACTATGCATGGGATAACTACAGGTTCAAACATTATCTAAACAGTAAATCATAACAAAATGAAACAAATATTTGAGATCATAATAAAATGAAACATAATGTACAAACTAACAGTCGTATGACTACAGTTGAGACCATCTATGATTAAGGAATCTTGAGACTTGAGGAATTGAGAAATGTATTGTAAATATAATGCATGTTTGATTCGTATGCACCGGTTTACTTCTGTTTTCTTTTTTTTCTTTACCGAAAAGAATAACTTGTATTCGCGGCAGATTTCGAAAGTTGGCGTCTTACAGTGATGCTGTGATGACAGTTACTTGCTTTTGTGATAAACACATGCTTTAGTTTTATTCAAAGGCGTCGTATGTTTTTGTTGTGTATTTACAGACTGAACGAGATATTTAAAAACGTATTCGAAAGCTCCTACTGTGTGTCATCCGAAAGATTTTTTGTCATTCAGGATTCAAGTACTGACGATCGTCGCGATGACTTTATTTAACCTTTTCCCACATACGACAATTCTGCAGCAGACGACTTTGAACATATTTTGTCAAAAAATAGAAAATCTCAATAATTGAATGGACATTGGAAAACATTGTGGCAAAAGGAGAAATTGCTTGTTTTGAGCAATCTTTTCTTTTGTCACTGTTTTCAAAAAGCCGTCTGCTGCAGAGGCATCAGAAAGCGTCTATATGAGGGAAAGGGTTAACACTGTATTTATCTGTCTCAAATAAAGATTCTTGACTGTTGTCTCACTAAACTTACTTTGTATCAAAAACGTAGATCTTGCCTTAGTTCTTGCATTTATACATATGAGCTGATCCTTTCTTTCATTGAGATGTTTTCAACCAGAAAAGTAAAATCACAACATAACAGGTTAAGATCAATGTGGTATTCTATCAAATTAAGACTTGATTTCTTTCTCATTTCAGGGTTCTTAACAACAACCAGATAACAACAATAAACCAATCCAATTTTCAGTATTTTACAAATTTAGTTGAACTGTAAGTATTTCACTTTTTTATTCTAACATGATTCTGTAAACCCTTCTTCACATTATAACAGATTTGCAGCAGACGACAATGAAAACATCTAGTAAAACATATGGAAACTCTATAAAAATGAAGGAACATTTGGTGAATAAAGTTGAAAATATTGTGGCAAAAGCAGAAATGCCTCATCATGAGCCATTTCTCCTTTTGTTGCAATGTTTTCAAAAGTCGTCCGCTGCAGAGGTATCAGAAAGCGACTATTTTTGGGAAAGAATTAATTTTACAAAGGAGAAAGGATGAACACTTTAAATTGAAATTTATCATAAAATCACTGTTTGAATGTGAACTGGTCTTTATTCCGAACATTCAATCAGATTGAATCAATGTCAGAACTGTTTTTGCTGGCCTGTACTCACTAGTTTAATCATTTCCCCAGGAGTGAGTGAGTATAAAGACACTGGGGCCAAAGAGGAAATTACTCATAATGAGCATTTTCTCCTTTTGTCACAGTGCTTTCAACTGTATAATTCAATAATGATACTTTCTTTTGTAGATATTTTCAATATTTTTGCCTAAATGCTTTAAAATTGTTGGCTGCAGAATCGTTGTATGTTTGAAAGGGTTAAGCATCTGTAGTCGACAAAAGAAAGGGAATGACCGAAACAGAAAACCAGGAATTTCAAAGAAAAAGATGCCGCTTTCTACTACTGTGGCTTTTGCTATGTTTTTATCTTCAAGTTGATGCAAGCTTTTGAGAAAAGAAAACAATCATATGGTCAATGGCATTATGCAATGATTCATCAATTTCTTTATTCCTTCGATCATATACTGCCTCGGTGGTGAGTTGGTAGAGCATCTGCTCCGGGTTCAAAAAGTCAAGGGTTCGATCCCAAGCCGGGTCATACCAAAGACTTTAAAAATGGTAGTAATGGCTACCCTCCTTGGCACTGAGGGTTGCGATATTGGCATTTTGACTCACTGTATGGTGTAAGGATAAATGGACCAGTATTACTGGTAACTTACCCAGGAAATGCTGTGATATAACTGAAAAATTGTTGAAAGCGGTGTTATACCACAAACATTCAATCAATCCTTCAATCATTTTATATTTGTTTTGCTTATAAAGTCTAATGAAGGAGTATCTGTTGCCTGTGGATGGGCACGACTTACTGGGAGCAAAAAATTATGCACATCTTTAGCTGGGTCGGGTCAACCTGCCGAGACAGAACAAACAAAATAATAAAAATGTGAATTTAACCTTTTATCAACCATGCATAATGCATCCAATTGACAAACTGTTTATTTTATAACATAAGGTCTGTGTGTGTGTGTATATCACTATTTCAAGAAGTAAAGTTTTCTTTCTTGTACACAGATGTTATTTTGTAGAGGATTATGTAAGAATTATTGCCAATGGTTTGCACTTTAGACTGATGGATTAAATATTCTAGAATACCAGTAAGTAATTATTTAACCTTTAAATTATTGAATTATTTTTTATTTGAATAGATTAGATTAATCATGACCAGTATCACATTTATATTATGCTCATTTTTAATTCTGTCATTATTCTGCATATGGGTCGGCTGCAAAATAGACCAGTGGAGGATAATTTTTAACAAAGTCACCATTAATTTTTATTTATTTTCAATGAATTTCAGAGATTTGTCCAACAATCAAATTTCTTCCATAGCCAGTGATGCTTTTTCAAATTTGACAAGCCTTCAAATTTTGTAAGTATACAAAGAGTGTGTGTGTGAACTGGTGTTGGTTTATGTGTTGACTGGTGGCTATGGTAGCCGGTTGCTATGCCATTGCTAGAACGGGTGTGTAGTGTGGGTTAGAGGAATATATTATACCCAGGTAGTAAAATAGGTGTAGAACAAATAACTACATACATCCTGCTCAAAAAATGAAATTACTTAAATATGATGAATAAAAAATGAATTGTGAAAAAGTAAAAATTGCATTAATTCATTCCTTCTAAGTTCACATAAAAAATGAATTGATATTGCCCTGTCTTCATCATTTTTAATACCCCTTACCCCGATCCATACAACACTTGTCATCTGAGAAGCAGATAAGTGGGAATTATTTTCGAAAATGGAGGAAAGTATCATTCTGACTGATTTCTTTTCTTACAACAGCTTGTATTTCTTCATAAAATTTAATTATAATTTATTTCGATTTTCCATTATTTTGAGGATTATTTAATTTGGAAGAGTGTAAAGCTCTCACATCAGGGAAGTGGGTAATCCAGAATCCAGAACTTGTGTTTCATATTGGCTGCAAATAGTTTAAATTTCATTAGCAGATTAGTATATATAATAGTGATCTGTCAATGCTAATTGTATTTATCTATGAGAAATTTGATAAGGATATGAAATAAGTAACAAGCTACATCTTCTGTAACAAAAACCTTAAGTAACAACAAGATTTGATAAGACATTGCTATAAAGATTATTCCAGGAATCTTGTTGAAGCCTTTCCCTCGTGCAAATGCATTTCGACTCATCTGAAGTAGACCTTTTTTAAAAACATTGTGACCAAAGTATAAATGAGCTGTTCCACAAGAAAACCAACATTATGGACTCTGCGTAATGTATTGACCTAGATCAGCCTAATCTGCAGGCTAATCCGGATGGGCACATTCCGTCTAAGAGGTATAGAGTAATGATTCCTTAAACAGAAAATCCACAGGAGGCGTAAAGTGTCGGTACGGATCAGCCTGCATGGCATGCTTAAGCTGATCCTAATCAATACTTTAAGCATGTCAACAATGTTGGTTTCCTCGTGGAACAGCTCAAGCTTCTCATATAGCAATTTTCGCATTTTGTCATAATGTTTTCAACTCTATTCAATAAATATTCTTTCATTTAAAGAGATTTTTCATTTCTCGTTCAGATGTTTTCAGAGTCGTCTGCTGCAGATTTGTTGAATTTGGGAAGGGGTTTCAATTAACATCGTCTCTGATGTAGATCAAATGTTCATGCTTTTGCAGCACTCAATGAAACAATGTACAGATAGGTGAAACTGCTTGGCTGAGTATCAGCATTACCAAAAATGTGTCACCTTGTGCCCAAGGATAAGATATATTTTAGCAGGCAACTCTAAAAATATTGTGTCATGGAAATGGTTAGTTATTGTAATATTTTACATAGTGTATCAAATGAACAATGCAGACTTTCTTTTACATCTTAATTTGAAATTCATTTTGAAAATATGAAAAAATTAAAGGAATATATCAAATACCAGAAGTTAATTGGTATTCATACGTTCATATAAATCACTGCCCAAATTTGTCATGGTGATGGAAGCTTGTTTGTCCTCCTATTATTTTCAGAGATTTTTCGAACAATCAAATATCTTCCATAGAAGAGGATTTATTTTCACAAACGACGAGCCTCCGAATTCTGTAAGTATTTGTGAGAGAGTGATTTTTGTGAGATACTGGAAGCTGAACTTTTTACTGAAGACCAGCCGCTTAATCCTATAGTCTGTTTTGTCAGTGTTAACCCGTTACTTCACATGACTTTCCATTTTTAAGGTTGTCTGCTTTACAATCATCAGACAAACAATTTCAACAATCTAGAAAAGGGAAAGATTTATATTGATAAAGATTTGAAAATATTGCAATAGAAGGGAAATTGCTAATTTTGAGCAATTTCACCTTTTATTGCAATGTTTTCAAAATTCATGTTCTATGGCAAGTAGTATCAAATGTCATCTGTGTGAAGTAATGGTCAAAATAACACAAGTGTATGTCAAATTGGTTGGTCTTCATGAATAGTTTCTTTACCATGATTTAAAGCTTAAATCTTATTTTTGTTGCTATGTTGATTTATTGCAATGGTAGCAGGTTGCTAGGCGATTTATAGACTGAGTGCTTTGTGTTTGTTTCAACAAAACAAGTTATTTGTGAAAAGATTATACAGAGGTAGTAAAAAGTTAGTAGGTATTAGAAAATAGTAAATTATTACAGCTTTTGTTTTGATTGGTAGTGTGAACAATCCGAACATCTTGTACTTGTTTGATCATCTTAAAACCCAATGCCTGATTTATGACATTAACAGTCATATATATACTTTTTTTATAGTGATAATAAATTGTTTCACTTGTAGAAATTTGGAAGCATAACAGCAGTTTTGATAGAGTTGAAAACATTGTTTGGAAGTGTGAAATTGTTCATTTAGATCATTTTCACCTTTTTCTGCAACATTTTCCATTATTTTTTTATTTTTTTAAAAGGAGTCATTCCTCAAAATGTAATCCTGCTAACCAGTGTCTGCCTTTTCAAGAATGTTTCCTTTGGCATCTCAAAACAGTGTCTCAATAAATAATTGGATTTTTTTTACTAGGATTTCCCACATACAAACGTTTTCTGACGCTTCGCGGCAGACGACTTTTGAAAACAATGTGGCAAAATGAGACATTTCTCATAATAAGCAATTTCTCCTTTAGCCACAATGATTTCAACTTTACTCAATAATTAGTCTTTCATTTATAGAGAATTTCCATAATTTTGCCGAGATGTTTTCAAAGTTGTGTGCTGCGATTTCACTGTATGTGGGAAAGGGTTTATTATTGATTTGTTCTCAGTTCAGTCGTCTTAACAGGCAATGAGATCTGATTGTAGTTAAAGCTTAATTTTGATAAAAAGAATTACATCAGAGCTGTCAGATCTGGTTATATGTTTGTTTGTGTCTTACGTCAAGGCTGTTTGTGGGGGCCACTTTTGAATAAAGACAGATATATAATTAAAGACAATTTTATGATACCATAGATTAGGTTCTCAAATGAAGCTTTCCATATTTAAAAGCAGTCTCAATTTTATAAGGCTAAACGTGTGTTCCTATTCAAATGATATGAAAGGAAATATTTACCCGTATTTTCCACATAGAACAAATCTGCAACAGTCTACTCTGAAAACATTTTTGGTAAAATATTAAAAAAACCAAGACATTGGAAACATTTTGGCAAAAAAGGAATTGCTCAACTTTAGCAATTACTTCTTTTGCCACAATGCTTTCAAAGGTCTTCTGCTGCAGATGCATGAATATCTGTCTGAAAGTGGGAAGGGGTTAATGAAGAAAGATCATTTGGATTTGCAAAAGTTTCATTTATTCGATCTGTGGCTTACAATTTGGGTTCCTTTTGCTCTTGCCTACAGTAAATACTTGGGTAAGCCTGTGCACAGTTTCAGTCTAACCAGAGTCTTCACTCTCTCTCTTGTTACATAGCTCTGGATGAATCTTTTGACAAATAAGTACAATGCTCATGTATCTTTTTACTAGTATAATGGTCATGTATCTTTTTAACCCTTTTGATATCATTGTGGCACGTGGAGAAATTGCTAATATTGAGCATTTTTCTCTGTTAGCCACAATGTTTTCAACTCTATTCAATATTTATAAAGAGAATTTCCTTAGTTTTTTCCAGACATTTTCAAAGTATAGTCTTCTGCAAGTTTTTCTATGTGGGGAAGAATTAAGTGATCCTGAAAGATGGTGCCATGAGACCCCATGTTGGTTGGCGTAGCTCATTTTCAAGTTTGAAAGTTTCTTTATTCAAAAGCTGATCATGGTTCTTTTTGCAGGTTTGACTGTCCATGTATTTGATTGTTTTACAATGTCTTGTTTGATGCCTATATTTCATCACACACCATCCCGTTTCATCTAATGACTATTACTTTGTAGGAATTTGGGAGCGAATAAAGATTTAACTGAATTGCCTGAAGATCTCTTTAGGAATGTGCCTTTGCTTACGTTGTAAGTATGGACAGTATAATTACATATATGATAATTATACTGTGTAAAGATATACAAATTATCTGTTTTTATCTAATTTATTGTAAG
Organism: Serripes groenlandicus; assembly: GCA_031761405.1. Taxonomy (NCBI): domain Eukaryota; kingdom Metazoa; phylum Mollusca; class Bivalvia; order Cardiida; family Cardiidae; genus Serripes; species Serripes groenlandicus. Next base: position 74,297,252 of record JASEVX010000004.1, on the reverse strand, counting down.
TTACACAATGTTTATCTTAAGAAATTAGCACATTTTGTAGTCAATAGATGTAATAAAATATTTATTAGTACACAGTAGAAATGCAATATGAATCACTGAGTGTAGTGGTTTCTAATAATAAAATTGAACTTTCAAAATCTAGTCAATCTTAATCTATTACAACTATAATAAGACTTAAGATAATGTTCATTATTATTATTATTTTTATTATTATCATTAAAGTTATTATTATTATTAATTTTATTAGTATTTTTATTGATTTAGAAAAAACACTTTTTATCTGCATGATTGTTTATATTAATAATCTAGATATATAACATTATAATGAAGAATAACAAGTTTTAGAATTTGAAAACAATTGCATGCATTCATGTGTGTTAATGATTGAATATTAAGTTTTAATATTGTGAATGTTTGACTTCAATGGTTGCTGAAAATAAAGTATTTGTAATAACATAATATCACCGGAAACTAAATAAGGAAGCAACAGATACTAATACACTAGATAACAAAAGGATGTAGTTGATATGGTACATGAATTAAGATTTGTCTAAATTTAAGCATTAACTTGATTTAATATTTTTTAAATTGTTTACCCTTACCCACATAAAGATGCTTTCTGACGCAAACGACTTTTGAAAAACATTGTGGGAAAAGGAGTAATTGCTCCTTTTGCCACACTGTTTTCAACTCCCTTTTAATAACGAAACTTTCCATTATAAAGATATAACATAATCTTGCCCAGATGTTTTCAAAGTCGTCAGCTGCAGATTTCTTGGGTTAGGGTTAATTAATAAAGGTCTGATGAAAAAAAGTAAAATTTGAAAGATTGGAGCTTTAATGTTAATATACAGAGATGCTTAACATAGTGTTAAAAGGATAACTTGCTAATTACTGTTATATTAATTATGCGCGCCATGATTTCTACTATTGCACCAAACCATGTTTTTAAAAGTCATCTACTGCAGATCTCTATCTGACTCAAAGAATGATTGAATAAGTAAAACCTCATCCTTCAGGGAAATTGTCTAACATCGACAAAATGTAAGTCTATAATTCAAGGAGCGAACAGAACACTGCCATTCTTTTTTTCCTCATTAGCGTAAAGTTACAAATAAATGTTTAAAAGCAAAATAATTATAAAAAAAATCTTCAAGTATTTCAATTACAAAGATATTATGTCCAATAATTTCAATACATTAACTATTTTCCTAAAGTCATATTTTAAATGTTGCCTCCTTTGAAAATATCTAAAACATACTTAATAGTTATACTATCTGGGACATTTTAGCTGTAGTTTTTTAACCCTTTCCCACATAATGACACCTTTTGATGCCTCTGCTGCAGATTTATTTTGAAAACACTGTGATAAAAAGAAAAACTTGCTTAAAACAAGCAATTTCACCTTTAGCCACAATGTGTTCAACTCTTTTTTAATAACCAAACCATTATTTATGATGATTTTTCATGTTTTTGTCAAAATATTTTCGAAGACATCTGCTGCAGATTTGTTGAATGTGGGAAATGGTTAAGGTGAAAACATTGCTGGAAAAGGAAATAAAGTAATAAAATAAGCAATTTCTCCATGGCCTATACTGTATTTAAAATTCATCAGCTGTAGAGTTGTCAAGATCCTTCCAATTCAAGGAAAGGGTTAACCCTTTCCCTCATACGACAATTCTGCAGCAGACGACTATGTCAAAACATAGAAAATCTCCATAATTGAATGGATAACCTATGACAAAAAGTGGAAAATATTGTGGCAAAAGGAGAAATTGCATGTTTTGTGCAATTTCTTCTTTTGTCACTATGTTTTCAAAAAGCTGTCTGCTGCAGAGGCATCAGAAAGTGTCTATATGAGGGAAAGGGTTAAATGCTTATTAACTCATTTGATGACCCATTAAAATATTATTCAAATCAATCCTTCAATTCTACTGAATTAGATTAATTAAGAGAGATCAAATACTTCAATCTGATGTTTGCCAAGATTGCATTTCAAATATTTGATTTGTACATGTAAATATTAGACTTGTCCATTAATCATTTTGTAAATATATAATTAATTAATAATTATAAAATGCTCAAATGAAAAAGAATAAATAAAAAATAGGAATTTACCCTTTTCCACATACAACACATCTGCTGCAATAGACTTTGAAAACAATAAGTCAAACATTTGAAAGCTTTTTATTCATAAAAGATTGATTATGGATAATAGTTGGAACAAATTGAGGCAAATGGAGAAATTGCATATGATGAGCAGACTCCCTTTTTTGCACAATGTTTACAAAAGCATTTTGTATGTATCACAATGGATCTACATGCGGGGAAAGATTAACAAAATATCAACATTTTCCATAATGTTTTAAAACCAGGAAAGTGTTAATCAAGGAAACATTCACTGATACTTAATTTATACAAAATTTGAATAGATACCAGTATGTAAACTCAGGAAATATTAGGTTACTTTTCACAACCAAACATAAATGATGATTTTTAGCTCGACTTTTGAAAAAAAACGAGAGCTATTGTCTTGACCCTGGCATCGGCGGCGGCGGCGGCGGCGGCGGCATGGTCGTCCGGTTAAGGTTTTTTGTTTAGCTCATTTTTTTTCCCTGTTTTTTCCCTATCAGTCGAGCATACGCGGTGCTCTTGTTTAAATTTATATCTGTTACTATTTCTTTAAAATCTACTTGTGAAGCCTTTATAAGTTACAGAAAATATTAACTATTCATTAGTTTACCTGTGCATGAAGTGCTCAATGTGAGCTATTTTGATCGCCTTTTGTCCGTCGTGCGTCGTCAACAATTTCTTTAAGCAACATCTCCTCTTAAACCACTGGATCCATTGCAGCCACCCTTCACAGGAATGTTTCTTGGGTGGTCCTCTTTCAAAATTATTCAGTAAAATTAGTTTCACGAAGATTTCTTGATGCCGTTGCAACAGAAAGGAAAATCTTTAACAACTTTGAAAAACCTCTTGTCTGATACAGAAAGGCATCAAGCTTAGGTATTTGTGTGTTACTAAGCATTGTCTAGTGGTCCTCTACCAAGATTGTTCAAATTATGCTCATGGGTTTAACATAGTGATAAATGTATTTAGTGAAAATCTTTGTAAGTCTTCTTGTCTATATAAATTGAAAGGCCTAGATTTTAGACATTTGGTGTGTATCATTATATACTGGTTCTCTTCTAAGATTGGTCAAATTATTATATTAATTTGACAGAAGAGCAACAACATTGGTTGGGTTATTTTGCCTTGTGGCAAGTTGAGCTTTACAGGGCATTAGGCATCTGATATTAGTTTACCTGACCACACAATAATTTACTGTGATTGGCATTACAAAATCATATTGCATAACTCAGGTGAGCAATCCAGGGCCATCTTGTCCATCTTGGTTTAATTGTCTGGTAACGTAGGACATTTTATTTTAATTTTAGATAACCATTAGTTGAGAACTAGTTTGCGCATTTATATATTGTTTTACTGATGAGTTCATTTCATAGTATAAATCATAAAGAGAACGACTAAATGTTTGACAAATTGAATTTGTGATTGCTTACTTTAATTTGAGTATTGTAACAGCATGGACATCATGACTTTACCTTTGCAGGAACTTAACTCAAAATACTGATTTTGACCTGCACAGTTTAAAGAAGTTTGATGACCGCATTTCCTATTTGTATGTTTATTATTATGTATAATATCAATTATCGTCTTTCAGTTTTAACCCTTTTCCACATGCAATACATCTGCAGAAATATTGAATATCTTTATGGATGAAAGCATTATTATTGAATAGAGTTGAGAACATTGTTGTAATTGGAGAAACTGCTCCCTTTCTCCTTTTGCCACATTGTTTTCAATAGTTATCTGCTGTAGAGGCATCAGAAAGCGTCTGTATTTGGGAAAGGGTTAAATCTATTTCTTTCAGTTTCAATGCACATTTATTTTCTATTTTTTTCTTCCATTTTTTCTTTGTTTTCCCATTTATAACTTAATCCATTGACTGATTCAGATTAGACATCTAATACTCGTACTACAGAAATCTTTAAACATCTTGTGGGACTAGGCATATATACTTGCCCATGTCGAGCAATTTAATCAATTCTAACAATATGAGCCTTCTTTCTTGCTCTATTTCCTTTTTTGTACTTGAGCATTCTTTTTCAAGATTGAAAATAGAATTATACATGTTCTTGAAAATTAATTGCCACGCCATGTTGAAATATATATCTTGTTGCATCCCTAATTTGGCATCACTAAACCGTATTAGTGTTAATTTCAGTCTTTATTGCCCATCTTCAGACAGGGTTTATACTATGGGAACATCTGGCATCCACAAAATCTGAAACCCTTATACAATTCTCATCAAATTTGGACATGAAGTTTTTGAGGATGATATATCATGCAGCCAAGCTCTATTTTCAGCCACATCGTTCAACACACTGCAAATTGATTATAGCCTCTTAAAATAATAACCGAAATTTTGCTAAATTAGCTTTGCCTCTTTGCCTTTTCTAAAGAAACTCTAGTCTAATCCTCTTCAAACTAAAGTATCAAAATCTGGGCCAAGTTTGATTTCCAGCCAGAGTGCACAGACACGCAAAAATAAGAGCTTCTAACACTAAATTCCCACATACAGACTGATTCTGTGGCTTTGAAGCAAATGATTTTTGAAATTATTGTGGCAAATGGTGCAATTGCTCAAAATAATTTCAACTCTATTCAGTGATTAAATTTTCATTAATATAAATATCATATCATTTTGCCTTGCTGTCTTGTGTTTTAACCCTTTTCCTCATATAAACGCTTTCTGACGCCTCTGCAGCAGACGGCTTTTGGAAAACATAGTGACAAAAGAAGAAATTGCACAAAACGTGCAATTTCTCCTTTTACCACAATGTTTTCCACTTTTTGTCATAGGTTATCCATTCAATTATGGAGATTTTCTATGTTTTGACAAAATACGTTCTAAGTCGTCTGCTGCAGAATTGTCATATGAGGGAAAGGGTTAAAGGGTTATTAAATAAGTGAAATATTTGTGTCTACTCCCTAATTGATTAATCCTTTTCCAATCTTTAGAAAACTTTATCACAATGTTTACAGGAACAATCTCTTGGCCAATTTCAATTTCCAGTCCCCTTGATAATGGAATACATTGTTACAGTTTGGCATTTTATCAATCCCCCTTTCCCACATACAACAAATCTGCAGCAGACCACTTTAAACAAATTCTGGGCAAAAATAATGAAAATTGTGGCAAATGGAGAAATTGCTCATTTTGCTGCAGAGGCTTCAGAGAATGTCTGTTACATAATGTGGGAAAGGGTTAATGAAGATGAACAGTGAAAGCTTTATAGTACTGAATGTACGCAGTGCATGAAAAAAATGCATTAAGGCCTTAAATGGCATGACTCAACTTATTTTTAATTCTTCAGGATCTATTCCTTTATAAAAGTTTCATATTAATATGTATTTAAAATAACCATTAAGCCTGTTTGAATTAATATCTACATTCTTGTAATTGGAATGCCAGTTCTCCTTTTGCCACAATGTTTTGAAACGTTGTGACGTCCACTGCAGAGGCTTTAGAAAACGCCTCAATGTGATTAACCCTTTCCCTCATATAGACGCTTTCTGACTGACGCCTCTGCAGCAGACGCCTTTTGGAAAACATAGTGACAAAAGAAGAAATTGCACAAAACGTGCAATATCTTCTTTTGCCACAATGTTTTCCACTTTTAGTCATAGGTCATCCATTCAATTAATAGAGATTTTTTATTTTTTGACAAAATATGTTCGAAGTCCTCTGCTGCAGAATTGTTGTATGAGGGAAAGGGTTAAGGATTAAAAATAGTATGGAATTATAACTTGCCCTTTTCTGCCGCGCAATAAAACTGCAGAGGATGAGTTTGAAATCATCTTGGGAAAAGTGAATTAATATATAATTTTAGAATAGAGTAGAAAACATCGTGAGAAAGGGAGACATTGTTGTTCAGAGCAATTTTTTCTTTTCCTACTGTGTTTTCAAGAGTTGTCTGCTGCAGACACATACAAAAAACCATCCACAGTCATGTGGGGTAAGGATTAAGCAATGTTTAATAATTTACTTGTATCTATCTATGCTTGTATTTCAATTTCGCTTGCATGCTTATCTATTTTCTGTTCAATTTATTTGGGTCTTTAATTCTATAGTTAACCAATAGTATTATTTAGTGTAATAATTTATATTGTCTGTTTATATTTTAACCATTTCCCACCTATAGATCCATTTTGACACATATGCAGCAGACGACTTTTGAAAACATGACAAAAGGAGATATTTCTTGAAAAAAAAAAAAAAAAAAAAATTTGACAAAAGGGGAAATTGCTCAAAATGACCAATTCTTCGTTTTGCCACATGGCAGTGAGCCTCAAATGCATTTGTTGCAGACTATTTTTGAAAACATCGTGGTAAAAGGAGAAATTGCTAAAAAAAATTATGATTTTATTTATTGAGATTTTACATACCGGTATATATTTTTTATGATTTTATTTATTGAGATTTTACATACCGGTATATTTTTTATGATTTTATTTATTGAGATTTAACATATTTGTTTCTCCTGGATGTTTTTCGAAAACTGTTTGTTTGCAGATTTGCTTATCTGGGAACGGATTAAAACTATTTGAAAAGCTCCTTTTACCTGGAGCTCTATGACTTATTGCCATGTTGTATTTACATACAAATTAATGTACTTGTTTTTATGATTTAATCTCTTGTTTTTTAACTTAAAAAAAAATCCATTAAATCATATGTTTAAAGTCTTAAAACTTGAAGTAGTTGAGTGAATTGAGAATCTAAAAATACCCATAATTAGGAGAAAAATACTGATCTAGTGTTTGAACACCTGTAATAATAAACTGGTAAATACAAAGGGAATTATAATTTTAAGTGAATTAAATTATTTGATCAAATTTATCCCCACTTTGCCATTTTCAATAAATCTGCAGCAGACTTTAACGGGAAAGTTTGGGAAATCGGCAAGTTAAAAATCTATCCAGACCGGCATACTGAAGAGGACGTCTTTTGAAAACATTTTGGTAAATGGAGAAATTGTTCTTTATGAGTTGAATTTCTCCTTTAGTCAAAATGCTTTCAACCTTATTCAATAATTCTTCTTTCATTTATAGAGTTTTATATTTTTGACTTCATGTTTTGAAGACCTTCCAATACCGATTTGTTGTAAATGGGCAGGGGAATTTGTTCTTTTCCCACAATGTTTTCAAAAGGTCTCATATGATTTTTGTATGAGATACAGAATTTATTCTTTATCTGTTAGTATTGTCTGAATTATTTTACATTTTATGCAGGTCGGGAGCTGCATATCCATTTTTGACAAAGACAGGTTTTTGCTAATCATAATAGGAACATCGAATCATTAACCCTTTCCCTCATATAGACGCTTTCTGATGCCTCTGCAGCAGACGGCTTTTGGAAAACATAGTGACAAAAGAAGAAATTGCACAAAACGTTATAGGTCATAGGTTATCCATTCAATTATGGAGATATTCTATGTTTTGACAAAATATGTTCAAAGTCGTCTGCTGCAGAATTGTTGTATGAGGGAAAGGGTTAATGCATGTTCAGTTATTTACCCTTTCCCACATATAACAAATCTGCAGCAGAAGAATTTTAACACACATAGACAAAAACATAGACAATTTCTATTTATGAAGGTTAAATATTGAAAAGAGTTAAAAACCATGTGTCAAAAGGAGAAATTACTAATTATGAGATATATCTCCATTTGCCACAGTGTTTTTAAAAGTCATCTGCTGCAGATGCTTCAGAATGAGTCGGCAGGTGGGAAAAATTGTCAAGAGATCCATGGCAGAGACAACAATGTCAATTAATTCAGAGAATACCAACATTTTTGTCAACATAGGGACTTATGGCATGTCCCAGTGTTAATGGGTTTATATTGCATATCATAATTTTCTTTTTTGCAGAGATATTAGTCATATGTCACTGACAGAATTTCCAAAGAATAATATAAAGGACATAGAGGGCTTGAATTATCTGTAAGTATTATGGGCCTATATACAATAGAGTATTGCAAAAGGAATGTCTCCTGTACTATTTTAAAAAATCTTTCAAATTTGTTGGGAGAAAGGTATAACAAATCTGAAAGTATTTCGTTTAAGGGAACAACTGCAGCGGGCTGTTTCACTTAATTTTCTAGAAATTGAAATGTGTAGATCCTTGATTGGTCTACACGGACCTGGACCCACTAATCCACTTACATTATACTGGGATCGTTTACATGTAGTGTGTGTTAGATTGTTGACAGTAGTCTGGTTTTCTCTTGACTATCCTTTCATTCTGTGTTTTATTAGAATTGTGTGTCTAGACTAGAAAACTTTAATGTATTTGATTACACCCATGAAATAAAAAAAAAATATGCTTTCCAGATATTGTGACCATGATAGATTTTGATCAGACTCATGCTTGTCCCACATGCAACTAGTGTGCAGCAGAGTACTTTGAAAACATCTCGACAAAAAACCCGGAAAATCTCTTGAACGGCCCCCTTTCCCACATACAACAAATTTGCAGCAGTCAACTTTTACAAAATCTAGTTAAAAACGTAGGATATCTCTATAAATGAAGGTATAATTACTTTAAAAATGTGAAATAATTGTGGCAAAAGGAGAAATTGCTCGTTTTGAGCAATTTCTCCTTTTGTCACAATGTTTTCAAAATTCGTCTGCTGCAGAGGCGTCAGTAACTAATTTCACCTCTTTTTTTCAATGTTTTCATTAGTTGTCTACTGCAGCTAGCTAGATGCGTGTATAATTGGTACAGTATGTGGGAAAGGGTTGTAAGAGTATACATAATTAAATATCCGAACATCTGCATTATGCTACAATGTTTTCAAATTAATATAACCCTTTCCCTTATAATTATACGACAATTCTGCAGCAGACGACTTTGAACATATTTTGTCAAAAAATAACCTATGACTAAAAGTGGAAAACATTGTGGCAAAAGGAGAAATTGCTTGTTTTGAGCAATTTCTTCTTTTGTCACTATGTTTTCAAAAAGCCGTCTGCTGCAGAGGCGTCAGAAAGCGGCTATATGAGGGAAAGGGTTAATAATTATATTTTTTACTTATAGAGATTTTTCATATTTCTGCCAGGCTGTTTTCAAAAGATATTGCTGTCTTTGTGTCGTATGTTAGTAATCGTCGGAGATTTTTTTTTACTGAATGCAAAAATACAAAAACACGCATTTATATATTGTCTTGATAAACTTTTATGAATTCTTTGCTTTTAAAACATTTGAAGAAATAAAATGTAATTTTGTTTCCTTCTTTTAGCTGTTTAGTAAAATGAGTGTGCCTACATAACAGTCATGTAGTGCGGGTAGGAAGTTCATTTTCCTTAATCGAAAATCAAATATTTGAAGACTGCATACATTTTTAATCTTGTTAAATATCTAATTATCACCTTGATACAAGAAACGTTTTTAGCAACATTATTAATGGTAAAATAAACCTTAAATTGAAAAAATATTATTTTAATGTCTGGGATTTTTTTACCCTTTCCATCAGACAATAAATCAGCAAATGATTAATTGGGAAATTTAAAGAGTGTTGGCTATAGATAGGGAAAAGCTATACAAACGTGGTTTTTAGAACAGTTTTTGTATGTATACATAGAGATGGATCTGTAGTTGATGAAAGCTCCTATGGTTTATTGGGGTTTTACGACGTTTTCAACATTATTTCAGTTATATCACGGCGACATTTCACTTATTCATGATTCCTGGGTAAACAAACCAGTAATAGGCTAGAAAATGTGCCTTGCCCAAGGGCACTCCACAGTGAATGTTGTGCCGCGACTGGGCATCGAACCCGGGGTGCCTGGTTTCAAATCCCCAATGCTAACCAATCGACCAAGGCAGATTCCTGAAAGCTCCTATGAATTGTTGTGCTAGAGGACCGCTTATTTACTCATTTTCCATAAGAGTGGAACTCTTCTATGAAACAACCATAAGGCATTAGCTATCAGTGTATAGATCCAGATCAGCCATCATATATATTGCACATTATGATCTGGCTCATTGTCATAGAACTGTTTTTCTTTGAGGGAGAAATTAAACTATTTCCGACATAAAACTAATTTGCAGCAGATGTCCGAAAAAAATCTTTATTGGGGATAAATCAAAAATCTATTTAATAGTATAATAATGTATAACTAGTATTGTTATGGTAAGAAAACATGGAGCAAACAGAAGAAATTGATTATAATGAGCATTCTGACCTTTGGCTACAATGTTTTCAAAAGTCTTTTGCTGTAAATGCATCAATACGTGTCGACCGCTTCAGTGGTGTAGTGGTACAGCATCAACCTTGGGTGCGGGAGATCGCAGATTCGATCCCCGGCTCATACCAAATACAAAAAAAAAATTTGTAGTAATGACTGCCCTTCTTGGTGCTCAAGGTTGTGGGGTTAGCATTACAACTAACTGGCTGGTGTCAGGAAAATAAGTCCAGTAGTACGGGTATCTTACCCAGGAAACGCCGTGATATAACTAAAAAATGGATGAAAGCAGCTTAACCCTTTCCCTCATACGACAATTCTGCAGCAGACGACTTTGAACGTATTTTGTTAAAACATAGAAAATATCTATAATTAAATGGATAACCTATAACAAAAAGTGGAAAACATTGTGGCAAAAGGAGAAATTGCACGTTTTGTGCAATTTCTTCTTTTGTCACTATGTTTTCAAAAAGCCGTCTGCTGCAGAGGCGTCAGAAAGCGTCTATATGAGGGAAAGGGTTAAAACATTCAATCAAAATATTTTATGCTATATTATAAAGCAGAGCTCTTGGGTAGGGACGTTTTACATTTTCCAAAATCCTCATTTGTCCCTGTAACACTACGTTATGGGTACTCAAAAAGAATGGTCTCTATGAGATGAATCATTTGAGTATCCCCTTTGTAGGGTTTGGTTGGATAATAAGAAAGATATTGTTGGAAAAAGAGCAGTACTACCCTCCTTTTCTGGACCTCTGATAGCGTATTGTTAATTTCATAATACATGTATGCAGTCATATTTATGTTTTATTTACACTTTTGCAGGGATATTAGCTACAACAACATCACAGAACTCGAAAGCAATTCTATTAAGAGAGATAGCATCACGACCATGTAAGTTCTTTTATTGAAATATTTCGTCTTGGAAATGCATTCTGATGCGTTTTAAAATCTGGATTCAAAACAGTTGGAATGTTGCAATTTTTAACCCTTTCCCTCGTATGACAATTCTGCAGCAGACGACTTTAAGCGTCTTTTGTCAAAACATAGAAAATCTCCATAATTGAATGGATAACCTATGACTAAAAGTGGAAAACATTGTGGCAAAAGGAAAAATTGCACGTTTTGTGCAATTTCTTCTTTTGTCACTATGTTTTCAAAAAGCCGTCTGCTGCAGAGGTGTCCGAAAGCGTTTATATGAGGGAAAGGGTTAACCAAGAAAAGATTACCAACTTGATACTTGCAGTACAAGAGAACTGTACATGTGGGTTATTTCACAACAGCCAGACCAAATGCCTTTTCAGTGTGAAATTACTATAATCTGCAAAGTTACCAGCCCTTTCCCTGATACAGATTATTTACAAGCAGACAACTAAGGAAAACATTATGGGAAAAGGAGCAATCTCTCAAATTGTGCAATTTCTCCTTTTCCCAAAATGTTTGCAACTCAGTAAGACAATTGCACTGCCTTTTTGCCTTTAATGTTTTCAAAGCAGATAATTCTGAAAGTAGCATATATCAAGTAATTGGTTTTATACTTTTCCCACAATCATGTTGTCTTATTTTGACGCCTCTGCAGCAGGCGACTTTTGAAATCTATTCTTTCATAGAGTTTTTTCTAGACTGACTCGCTTTGAAAGTCGTCTGCTGTAGATTTATTGTATGTGGGAAAGGTTGCTGGTAATATTTGGCTGTAATACATTTAGTCACATAGTGCACAGCAATTTATAAAAATGTCAGCAGGGTCTAATCTGTTGACAAAAATCTTTTAGACTGGTACAGGTTTGATCCAGATTAATTGTCCATATTTTGTCCCAAATCTGATAGCATGGAATCAGTCCAAGATTTATTACAAAGACCCTTTGATTAGAAGTATTTAGTCTGCATTTATAAATTGTATTGAAATTGTTTACATGCTTCTCAAAATGGGAAGGAAAATTAGATTTTTTGTTCCTTTAAGGATTTTCCTGATATCCTTTTTTTATTGTCGTCTGCTTCGAATATATTGGACAAAAAATACAATATTTAGATTTTTTTTGCATTACTAATACGTTTCAGAAAATACAGTGGGAAAAGGAAAAATTGCAGACTACTTTTGAAAATGCTTTTGGCAAAGGAGAATTTGTTTATTTTAAAATTCTTATCAAAATTCTACAACAAATATAAAGAGTGTAACCCTTTCCCGCATACAGACTCTTTCTGACGCCTCTACAGCAGACATCTTTTGAAACCAAAGTGTCAAAAGGAGAAATAACTCATAATGAGCATGGGAAAGGGTTAAAGCAGACAGGATTTTGAAAACATAGTGACAAAAGGAGAAATTGCACAGAACGTGCAATTTCTCCTTTTGTCACAATGTTTTCAACTCTATTCACTAACTATACATATTCATAGAGATTTTCTGCTTCAGATTTGTAGTATGTTGGAAAGGGTTATACCACTTATCTGAAATGACACTTAACCCTTTCCCTCATACGACATTTCTGCAGCAGACGACTTTGAACGTATTTTGTCAAAACATAGAAAATCTCCATAATTGAATGGATAACCTATGACAAAAAGGGGAAAACATAGTGACAAAAGAAGAAATTGCACAACGTGCAATTTCTTTTGTTGTCACTATGTTTTCAAAAAGCCGTCTGCTGCAGAGGCGTCAGAAAGCGTCTATATGAGGGAAAGGGTTAAGGAAATTTTCGAGTCATTGCAATTTTGTTCTCAGCCGATTTCAAACCAGATGAACCTTAAGTGTCGGATGAATTGTTTAACCCTTTCCCTCTTACAGACACATTTTGATTCCTCAGCAATATACACTTTTTGAAAACATTGTGACAAAAAGGAAAAATTGCTCATGATGATAATTTTTTACTTTTGACACAATATTATGTACACTGTACTTTCATTTACAATTTTGTTCATACGTTTGCATGTTTTCAAAGTCGTCTGCTGCAGATTTGTTGTATGTGGGAAAGAGTTAAACTCTCCAAATTTTAAATTATTTGAGAAAAGGATTGAAAAATAGACATATAAAATTATAATTTTTGGCTAGATACATGTAGGTGACATTGTTCAAAAAAGAGAAATTAGTTTGTATGGCCAGTTTCTCCCTTTAACCCTTTCCCACATGCAGATATATGTTGACCCATCTGCAGCAGATGACTTTTAAAAACATTCTGACCAAAGGAGAAGTGCTCATAATGAGCAATTTCTGTCTTTGTCACCATATTTTCAACGCTATATTGAGTCCTATAAATGCAGTCTTACATTTTTCCATAATTTTGCCGAGATATATTCGTCTGTTGTTTATTTATTGTATGTTGGAAAGTGTTATCATTACCCTTTTCCCACATATAGACACTTTCTGATACCTTTGTAGTAGATGAACTTTGAAAACATTGTGGCAAAAGAAGACATTGCTCATCATGAGCAATTTCTCCTTATGCTGCAATGTTTTCAATTCTTTTCTGTAATTACAGTTCATTTAAAGAGGCTATTCATAATTTTGCCTAGATGTATAAAAGCTGTCTACTGCATATTTGTTATATTCGGGAAAGTGTTAAGCACACTATTTTCGTTTCTAAAGTATTCTGCTACAGACTATTAATTTTGTCTGTTGTCATCCTGACTCGTAATTTCTCCTTTTCCCACTATGCTTTTAACTTTACTAAAATATTACTATGATTTTTCCATACGATAAGAGTGCCTGTGTGGTGTAGTGGTAGAGCGTCCAAATATGAGGGAAGTTACAGTTTCGATCCCCGGACGGGTCATACCAAAGACAAATAGTAGTAATGGCATTCCCGCCTTGGCCCTCAGTATTTAGGGGTTAGCACGACGACTGACTTGCTTGTGTCAGGATAAATGGACAAGTTGAGGGCTTGGCGTGAAACGGTTGTAACTAAAATTACTATTTTTTTACCAAGGTGAATTACCTCGCCGTAAAGTCTTTATACAAGCGTTAAATCAGTTTTCTTGGTAAAACAATGGAAATTTAGGTGCCATTGCTCGTTCTGAGCAATGGCACCTAAATTTGCATTGTTTACAAAAGAGTCAAAATTGCCCCATAACCAAGGTTTTTCAAAATAGGTTTTCAGTTACAACCGTTTTACGCCAAGCCCTCGATTAGTAGTACTGGTAATTTACATGTTGTTAAAAGCAGCATAAACCACCATACAAACAAACAAAGATTCCCATATGATACAATTTTCCAATGTTTTATAAAGCACTCACAACTGTTCATGTTAATGGAAGAATGTGAAAAAAGATCCAACATGTAATCTTTGTTTACATAAATAAGTCTTTTCATGACTCTGTATTGTCTGTGTAAATAGAGGGTGGCAGCAAGGCGGGATGACGGACGGGCCGTCGAGCGTCGTCGGCCACTTTTTGTATGTTTTTTAAGTCAAATAAGTTAGACAATCAGATAAAGATAGACTTAGGTGCGGTAAATATATGCCAGTTTCCATATCAAAATCAAATCCAACCCTTGAATATTCATGAAAGTACTCATTCTTCCGATTTTCACAAGTGCTTTATTCAGAGTTCTTGGTCCAAATTTACACAAAATGTACTTTACCTTTATGTAATGTGACCTAGACAGTTGCATTCACATGGGGGAATTATATTTATGAGCAAGTATTTACCTTTGAATTTTCGAAACAAAAAGAATGACAATTTAATTCTTTCTTTTTTTCAGAAATTTGAGTCACAACTCCTTAACAAGCATTCATAAACATGCATTCAACAACGATGATGCCCTGACAAACTTGTAAGTATACTTATTGTCATTTAACCATTTCCTAATTACAGACACCTTACACGAACCCTGGTAGCTCTGAGTTACTAGCACAGGAGGCTGACAATCCAGGGGTTGTGAGTTTGAACATCAGTTTGATAAACATTCTTTCCAACCTGTGACTTAATGTCAATGTGACAAGCATTATTCATCTTTTAGTCTTTAATTCTACCTATGGGCTAACAGTGGGAATTTGCCAGTTGCTTGGAAATTCTGTGGTGTGGTGTGGTGTACTGGTTTGTAATTTAAACCCAGGAGACACATGGGTAGGTGACCTTGCGCTGTAATATGACTGAAAAATTGTTGAAACAGTGTTAGGCCCCAATCAGTCTACCTGATCATATCCTGTGTACAACGATGTGTGAAAATATGCAATGTGTAAAAAATGACCCGCAGTTCAGATTTGATTTTATAATACTTTAATGGCATAATAATAATTTCTGCATAAGAGTCAGGTCAACATTGTCAAGTTATATAAACCCTTTTCCCACTAACCATAAATCTGCAGCAGACGAGTTTGAAAACATCTAGTCTAAAATAGGGCAAATCTCTTCATTTATAATAACTTAATGCCGTTGAAAACATCTAGTTAAACATATGGAAAATCTCTTCAAAAGAAATTACAATTATTGAATTGAGTTGAAAACATTGTGGCAAATAGAATAATAGCTCAAAGTGAGCAATTTACCACAATGTTTTCAAAAGTTGTCTGCTGTAGAGGCGTCAAAATGATGGAAAGGGTTAAAAAATTAACAAAAATTACCCAAAACAGTTGATATTGTGCATGTAACTACATTGTATTTTCCTTCAATTTTTTTTCAATTTGTGTAAACAAATATGGGAATTCCAGCCAAATAGCTGGTATTTTATTGTACAACCTTTCTTACGATATTTTATGTTCGTGTAACAGATCTGTCTCGTATTTGTAAGTAAAACTTCAGTTTTCCGGATGAGAGGAGTTGAATTTAATACTTTAATGCTTTCCCTCAGACGACAATTCTGCAGCAGTCGACTTTGAATATATTTTGTTATTTAGTAGAAAATCTCTATAATTGAATGGATAACCTATGACTAAAATTTGAAAACATTGTGACAAAAGGAGAAATTGCTTGTTTTGAGCAATTTCTTCTTTTGTCACTATCTTTTCAAAAAGCTGTCTGCTGCAAAGGCGTCAGAAAGTGTCTTTATGAGGGAAAGGGTTAACTGTGAATTGATAGATTATCTTCATCAAAATCTATGTTCCAATGACTTTCCATCAAAGTATGCACTGCATATGACTCTTGAAAAATATTGCTTGAAAAGGAGAAATTGCACAAAAAGAGCATAGCTTTTAAATTTTCATATCAGGTGTTAAAGAGTTTAAAAAAAAAAGAATGGTTTTGAATTGGAGACAACCCAGCATGATGACATTTTCACTTGAACTGTGTATTCTTCAACTATTTTTAATCTGAAAAACTGAATCAGGTACCCACAACCTGATGGACCGAAATTCCCCACAAAAAAAACTTAAAACATGGATGCTGTGCTTTTGATTGACCTTAATCCAACAAACCTAACTTAATCCCAGTTAGTGATACTTTGAGCTGCACCACACAAAAAAGGGACCTTCTGAACTAGCAAGCAGCAAAGATCCAGATCAGCAATCATGTGCCTCATTGCAGTGTGATCATGATCTTCAATGTTTGCTATTTAGTTGTTTTAATATCCTTGGAGCCTCTCAAAGATTTGTATTACTTATGGTAAAACATGATAATACAGATGTTTGAAAGTTTAGCATCACCCCCCCAATTAACCCTTACCCACGTACAGCATATCTGAAGCAGACGACTTTGAAATTGGTTTGGCAAAAATATGGAACATCTCTGAGAATGGTAGTATGATTATTGAATACAGTTGAAAACGTTGTGGCAAAAAAAGAAATTGCGCATCATGAGCAATTTCTCCTTTCGTCACAATGTTATTTAACCCTTTCCCTCATATAGACGCTTTCTGACACCTGGAGCAGACATTGTATAGAGATTATCTATTTTTTGACAAAATATGTTCAAAGTTGTCTGAATTGGTGTACGAGGGAAAGGGTTAATGTCGTCTGCTGCAGATTCATCAGAATGCGTCTGCAAGTGGGAAAGGGATAAGTTAAAAATCTTGAGGTCAGTTTCTTTATGTTGTGCAGCTTATTTGTTCAGCCCTTCCCTTGGTACAGATTCCTTTTGATAACTTTAAACCTTTCCCTCCTGCAGAAGCATTTTTGAAGCATCTGCAGCATACAACTTTTGAAAACATTGTGGTAAAAGTGGAAAATTGCTCATAATTAGCGATTTCTTCTTTTGCTTGAATGTTTTTCCAACACTATTCAATAACTATACTTTCTTAACTTTTTCCCGCATACAAAAATTCTGCAGCAGACGACTTTGAACATATTTTGACAAAAAATAGAAAAGACGCTTTCTGACGCCTCTGCAGCAGACGGCTTTTTGAAAACATAGTGACAAAAAAAGAAATTGCACAAAAACGTGCAATTTCTCCTTTTGCCACAATGTTTTCTACTTTTTGTCATAGGTTATCCATTCAATTATGGAGATTTTCTATGTTTTGACAAAATACGTTCAAAGTCGTCTGCTGCAGAATTGTCGTATGAGGGAAAGGGTTAAATGCTGCGATTTTATATGTTGCGTGCTTTCATGATAATGGGATTCAAGTTTGAATGTGTGTTTTAGAAAACTAACAATTTTATCCGAAGAGCCTACACTGCACGAAAATTGGGATTTAATTTAGAAGTAAATTTCCTTAAATTTCCTTAAATTCCGAAATTTACTTGATGTGCAAGTACATTTCGGAATTTAAGGAAATTTAAGGAAATTTACTTCTAAATTAAATCCCAATTTTCGTGCAGTGCTAGATCCAAAGATTTACCCCTGTCTGATTAAGTTCTTTCCCTTGACACAGCATTAAGATACCTTTGCAGCAGTCACATTTTGCAAACATTGTGGGAAAAATGAAAACAAAAAACCCATCAGTTAAAGGTCAAAGCTCTTCAATATTACATTTACAAAGGATAATTATAATTATATAGCTGTGATAAATAAACTGTAATATTTTTTCTCTGGCATGAAAAATGAAATTATATCGAAATAACTTTGTTAAAAGTCTACTGACATGACAATTAGGTTAGGAAAAAAGAACTTTGTTTGCAACCTTTTGACATACTTCTAAGATTTACAGATAGCTAATAATATGTCAAAAGAGTAAACAATTTCTTTTAAAAAAAACAGCATTGTCCACGTCTTTTTGACATCATTTAACCCTTTCCTACAAACAACAAAATTAATGTGATGTAAATAAGTTGAAAATATCTATGCAAAAATATCATAATTTTAAATAAAGCAAAGCATAATCATAAAATTGAGTTGAAAATATTGTGACAAAAGGTGAAATTGGTGATAATGAGCAAGTTCTCCTTTTTTCACAATATTTCAAAAGCATTCTGCTGCAGTCGCATCAGAAAGCGTCTGTATGTGGGAAAGGGTTAAGGATACACAGATTGCTTCAGAATTATGTAAATAATACATTTTGTACAACTTACTTCTTTATCAAACTGACCTTGTCAAAATTGTCAATCAAGTTTATATTTTATTGTCCTTGATTTTTCATCCGTATGGACTTTGTTATAGACTGATTATTGTTATCAAAGTCATGTACATGAATGTGATTTATGGATTTAATCCTTTACCACATACAGCCGCTTTCTGACGCCTCAGTGAGTCTGCAGCAGACTATATGACATACTGTTGAAAAAATTGTTACAAAAGGTGAAATTGCTCATGATGAGCAAATTCACCTTTTGCCATACTTTTTTCAACTCTATTTAATAGTAAGACTCATTTATTGAGATTTTTCATGGTTTTGTTGATTAGTTTTCAAAGTCGTCTGCTGCAGAATGGTTGAATGTTGGAAAGGGTTTTAATCCCTCAGCCACCTTTAATTGAAAAATGGACTTTAAAAAGTCATTAGTCGATTTACGTTTAAAAAAATATTTTATGCTAAACATTGACAAGGATTAGGTTGCATTCAGTGTGCATAGTTAACTCTTTCCCACATGCAAATGCCTTTTGAAAACAGTGTTACAAACGAAGATATAGCTAGGAGCCTAATGTTTTTAGCTCACCTGAGCTTTGCTCAAGGTGAGTTATTGTGATCGCCTTTTGTCCGGCGTCCGTCGTGCGTCGTCCGTCAACTTCTTCTCCTCAGTAACCAGTGGGTCAATTTGGATGAAACTTCACAGAAAGCATCCTCTGAATGACCTCACCAGAATTCCTTCAAATTTTTGGGATCCATGCAAAATTCTGGTTTCCATGGCAACGAAACCGAAAAAACTTCAAAATTCTTCTTCTCCCAAATTGGTTGGCAGATTTTCAAATAATTTTGTAGAAATGTTCCTTGGATGACCCTCTATCAGATTCCTTCAAGCCGTGTTGATTGGTCGAAAAACATGGCCGCCAGGGGGGGGCGGGGCTATTTTGCCTTATATGGTTATAGTGAAAACTTAAAAAATCTTCTCCTCCGAAAGTGTAAGGCCGATTTTCAAATAAATTTGTAGAAATGTTCCTTGGGTGACCCTCTATCAGATTCCTTCAAGCCATATTGATTGGTCGAAAAACATGGCCGCCAGGGGGGGGGGGGGGGGGGCGGGGCTATTTTGCCTTATATGGCTATAGTGCAAACTTAAAAAATCTTCTCCTCCAAAAGTGTCTGGCCGATTTTCAAATAATTTTGTAGAAATGTTCCTTGGGTGATCCTCTATCAGATTCCTTCAAGCCATGTTGATTGGTCAAAAAACATGGCCGCCAGGGGGCGGGGCTATTTTGCCTTTTATGGCTATAATGAAAACTTAAAAAATCTTCTCCTCCATAAGTGTCAGGCCGGTTTTCAAATAATTTTGTAGAAATGTTCCTTGGGTGACCCTCTATCAGATTCCTTCAAGCAATGTTGATTGGTCAAAAAAACATGGCCGCCAGGGGGCGGGGTCTATTTTGCCTTATATGGCCAAAGTGAAAACTTAGAAAATCTTCAACATCTTCTCCTCAGTAACCATTGGGTCAATTGGGATGAAACTTCACAGAAAGCATCCTCTTAATGACCTCACCAGAATTCATTCAAATTTTAGGGATCCATGCAGAATTCTGGTTTCCATGGCAATGAAACGAAAAAAACTTCAAAATTCTTCTTCTCCCAAACTGGTCGCAGATTTTCAAATAATTTTGTAGAAATGTTCCTAGGATGACCCTCTACCAGATTCCTTCAAGCCATGTTGATTGGTCAAAAAACACGGCCGCCAGGGGGGCGGGGCTATTTTGCCGTATATGGCTATAGTTAAAACTTAAAAAATCTTCTCCTCCAAAAGTATCTGGCCGATTTTCAAATAATTTTGTAGAAATGTTCCTAGGGTGACATCTTCAACATCTTCTCCTCAGTAACCATTGGGTCAATTGGGATGAAACTTTACAGAAAGCATCCTCTTAATGACCTCACCAGAATTCCTTCAAATTTTAGGGATCCATGCAGAATTCTGGTTTCCATGGCAACGAAACGAAAAAAACTTCAAAATTCTTCTTCTCCCAAACTGGTTGGCAGATTTTCAAATAATTTTGTAGAAATGTTCCTTGGATGACCCTCTACCAGATTCCTTCAAGCCATGTTGATTGGTCAAAAACCACGGCCGCCAGGGGGGCGGGGCTATTTTGCCGTATATGGCTATAGTGAAAACTTAAAAAATCTTCTCCTCCAAAAGTATCTGGCCGATTTTCGATTGATCTCTATATGCAGAAAGTCAGGTCACCCAAACCTTTCACCCTTTCCCTCATATAGACGCTTTCTGACGCCTCTGCAGCAGACGGCTTTTTGAAAACATAGTGACAAAAGAAGAAATTGCACAAAACGTGCAATTTCTCCTTTTGCCACAATGTTTTCCACTTTTTGTCATAGGTTATCCATTCAATTATGGAGATTTTCTATGTTTTGACAAAATACCTTTAAAGTCGTCTGCAAACTGTGACTATTATTAAAAAATTATTTTTTGTTACCCTGTCCCGATTGCTGACACATTTTTACAAATCAGCTACAGACAATTTTTGAACAAAATAAGTAAAAGAAGAATTTGCTCTTGAGCAATTTCCCCTTTCGCTTCAATGTTTTCAACCGTATTCAATGATTACAATTTCATTTAACATTTTGTCTAAACACTTTTCGAAGTCATCTGCTCCAGATTTGTTATATCTGGGAAAGTGATAATAATTTAATCTTTGACTGGATATAATATTTCATCTGCTTTGAAAATACAGAGTATCCAAATGAGTTTTGAGCCACTACAATGAACAACTAGAGAAAAAACACTGTTTTTCTGCATCTGCATCAAAAGTAGTTACAGGTAGTTGGTTCTATGTCTAAACATTGTTTCTTTTTAAAACATTTCCCACATATAAAAAAATTACAGCAGACATTAACTTATAGATAAATAAGTAGAGTTGAAAACATTGTGGCAAAAAGGGGAAATTGTTCTTCGTGAGTAATTTCTTCTTTTGTTGCAATTCTTTCCAAAGTCATCTGCTGCAGGTATGTCAAAATGGATCTGCCAGTGGGAAAGGTTTAACCCTTTCCCTCATACGACTGCAGCAGAAGACTTTGAACATATTTTGTCAAAAAATAGAAAATCTCTATCATTGAATGGATAACCTATGACTTAAAGTGGAAAACATTGTGGAAAAAGGAGAAATTGCTTGTTTTGAGCAATTTCTTCTTTTGTCACTATGTTTTCAAAAAGCTGTCTGCTGCAGAGGCATCAGAAAGCGTCTATATGAGGGAAAGGGTTAAATCTGATCTATGTTATTCTCAAACTAAGCTGTCATCTGTAGAAATTTACTAAATATATCCTCAAATGGTCTAATGTCATAATTATACTTATCATTAGTTCCTTGAGAGTATGCGTTTTAATCATGTAAAATGTCTTACTTTCTTCAAATTGTCCTCCATTTTTTCAGAGATTTGAGTTACAACCAATTGACTAGCCTACATGATGACACTTTTGAAGATTTACAAAGTTTGGAAGTTTTGTGAGTATTTATTACGCACTTTGATTCTTACACTAATACAGACAATTTTTAACACCTGCAGCTTTTTTGGAAACACATCCAAAGCATATAAAAACATGTAAAACAATTAATTATAAATTTTGTCATTTTGTCTTTGTTTTTTTTTCATACAATGTCATTTAAACAAAGAAAAATATGTAATCAATTAATAATTTTGTCATTATGCCTTTGTGTTTTTCAAACATCTATACATATAAAATGTGTAAATTAAGATTAATAATTTTGTCATTATGCTTTTGTACTTTTCATACATCTATACATATAAAAACATAAAAATTAATAATGTTGTCATTATGCCTTTGTTTATTTCAGGAACCTTTCAAACAATCTCCTGGAATCCGCTCTTGATACAAAATTATTTGAACACCTTGAGTCAATCCAAACACTGTAAGTCAAATCAAAAGCATAAGCCCTTCCTTTCAAACATACAAGAAATCTGCAACAGACAACAACCTTAACAACATCTAGTTGAAAATATTGAATATCTTTAATTAATGAAGGTATAATTACAGAAATAACATGAAAATATTGAGACAAAGGAGAAATTGCTTGTTTTAAGCAATTTCTCTTTTTTCACAATGTTTTCAAAAGTCACCTGCTGCAGATGCGTGAGAAAGCGTCTCTATGTGAGAAAAAGTTTAACAGGCCTATGTAGCATCGAAATTATTTTGGCAAAAGGAGAAATTGCTTGTTATGGCATATTCAAAAGGCTGATCTGTCTATAGGCCTTTTTTCCTGTGTCACAGTTCATGTAATTTCTTTATTTGCCAGAGAGATTTCAAAAGTTGTCAGCTTCAGATGGGTCAGAATGTGTTTGCAAGTTGGAAAGGGTTAAAAGCAAATAGACATACAGTCCAACCTGTGTTTAAAGATCATCTATGAGAAGAGAACAAGATGGTCTTTGTTCACAGGTGGTCTTTAATTGCAGGGTCATTTATGCAGAAATTGAGTTATTGGGAAATTAAAAGTGTGGTTACTATATACAGGGCATTGATATACAAAGGTGGTCTTTAGCACAGGGTTGACCGTATTTTGTTATTAAACAGATTTTCCAAATGAAAGAGGAGTAGTGAGACGCTACTTTTGTGTACCCACAAGATAGGATTTGATTATGTTTTAAGATTGACATTGTGACAAGAAACCAGGTTGAACCTTTTTATCTATGCCTCTGAATCTCGTCTCATTCCGGCCATCTCGTAGTGTTGGCTGTCGGCCTCCAGAGCAGGAGACCAGAGGATTGGATCTCTGGTCGGATCATAGTCTTAGAAAAATGGTAGTAATGGCTTTCCTCCTTGGCTCCACAGGGTTGCAGGATTGATGCCCCGGTGTCTGCATAAATGATACCCGGTAGTACTGACGCCTCTGCAGCAGACAGCTTTTTGAAAACATAGTGACAAAAGAAGAAATTGCTCAAAACGAGCAATTTAACCTTTTGCCACAATGTTTTCCACTTTTAATTATAGGTTATCCATTTAATTATAGAGATTTTCTATGTTTTGACAAAACATGTTCAAAGTCGTCTGCTGCAGAATTGTCGTATGAGGGAAAGGGTTAAATTACTAATGAAACACTTTGATACAACCATTTCCCAAATAACACCAAACCTTCAGCAGACAATTTTGAAAATATCTAGGCAAACATATGGAAACTCTCTACAAAGGAAAGTATAAATATTGAATAGATTTGAAAACTATGTGGCAGAAGTGGAAGATTCTCATGAAGAGCAACTTCTCCTTTTACAGCAATGTTTAGAAAGCTTGTCTGCTGCAGAAGTGTAAGAATAAGTGGCAAATGGTTAACCTATTTTCTTATTTACCATTATGTGATATTTGATTATCGATCATGTAAGTGAGTAACATTTTCATGCTTTCTGTTTTCAGAGATCTGAGTTACAACGACTTCTCTTTCCTGTCCAGCGATGTCTTTAGCCAACTTAGGAGTTATTCCCTGTAAGTACTGTAACATAATTCAATCTTTCCCATGTACACACAAATATGCAGCAGAAGACTTTGAAAGTAATAAGTATTTTTTTTTATCAAATATCTACAAGAGAAAGTTGATGCAAGGCATCAATGTCGCCGGAAAAGACTGCATTGATTTATTTATGTATTCTTGACTTTCCTTAGTCTATTCAAACATTATGGACATTGAAATGAAAACATTTACTTATAAATTTTATATTCACCTATACATTAGGGTATCTATAAAAAATTAACGAAATGTGTACACATTTATCTTGGCTTAAATTTAATTTTGCTGTTGTTACTTATTTAAATAATAGTTTTCATTCATATAATTTCAATGTTTGTCAATCTTATTCGAATCACAAGGTAAATATCCTGGTATTGCTTTAAAGGGAGGTAATTTGAAGAAAACAAAAGTCTTCAAAAGGAGAAATATATCAGCATTACCGTCTACAGTTTAAATTGTTCTATTGTTTGTGGATTTAAAAATGTTCTTTTTTTCTTATTTCTACATGTACAACGAAATATTGCGGCGTCAAACATTCGTCTTGTACTTGTCTAAAATAAAATAATATCACTCGCTTTTTCATATCGAAATGCGCATGCGCGAAAATCGATGTTAAAGGTCACGAACCTACACAACAGAATAGGGTCTATATTTAGCTTAGAAACAGTTCCTACTTTAGATATTCATGGATTAACATTATTAAATGAATTCTACACAAATCAAGACATCTCTTTGAACATGAAAACAACATTTAGTAAGTTAAAATTGCTATTAAAAGGAGAATCCGAAATTGACCTCAATGATGACACATAAGAGTCTGCATTAGGGGGTGTTGGTCCACGTCTTGAAGGGACCACTTTTGTCTTTGTAAATAAGACAAAAAACTTAAATGCGAGTGAAATAAAAAAAACTGCAAACATTAAAAAATCGGAATATTTATTTCATTTTAGATGTGTCATTTATTAGTGTTCGTAAACAACCACAATTGTAATATGTTCAAATCATCTAGATTTGTTTCTTTCTAATAATAAGCCGCCCTCCCATGTGATTTCCGAAAAGCTATTAAAAATAGAAGTCGCGGGCTTCTGCCCGGCGACTAATAAGAATTCATTGAATATAGTTGAAAATATTGTGGCATATTCAGAATTGGCTTGTTTGAGCATTTCTACTTTTGTAGTTGATATTGGAAGCCTCTACAGCAGACAACTTTTTAAAACTATGTTGAATTATTATCAAGTGCTAAAATAGAGCAATTTCTCATCTCTGTACAATTTTTTCAATGCTGAACAAGAATTGTAAATACAACATTTTCAGATATCAATTAATCCTACCAACACTGAATTTTTAACATAGATATAATTTCTCAATATTAGGTAACCTATTGTAAAGTGTGAAAACTTGTAAACCTTTTAGGCATAATTTTATGTAATAAGTTCTACCACCTTTATCTTAAACTGCCACATGTATCATTTTGCTCCATCTTATTGAATAATTTAAACTTTTTGATGCAGAAGTTTTTAGGTTTTGCTTTCAAAAGAGTCCATAGAGTTGAGCCAACAGTATAGAGCCTGGTCAGATGAGGATGATGCCCTTGATGGACTGGCTCTATGCTGGTGGCATAGGCTTAACAAAACCGGTCCTTACAATCAAAGGGTCTATACAAATGAACCTCTTCTAGCTGCTTCAGAGTAGTGTTGCTCTTAACCCTTTCCCTCATACGACAAATCTGCAGCAGACGACTTTGAACATATTTTGTCAAACCATAGAAAATCTCTTTAATTGAATGGATGACCTATGACTAAAAGTGGAAAACATTGTTGCAAAAGGAGAAATTGCACGTTTTGTGCAATTTCTTCTTTTGTCACTATGTTTTCAAAAAGCTGTCTGCTGTAGAGGCATCAGAAAGCGTCTATATGAGGGAAAAGGTTAAAACATATCTCTGCACATTCAATTTTTCTTGTACCCTATAAAGACTGGCAAAGTAAACTTGTTTTCGTTTATTTCTTTTCAGGGACGTGTCAAACAATCCACTCATCTGTGACTGTGACTTTAGAAATTTCCTGTACACTGTTTTGAACAACTCCACACTCACACTTGCGAATCCAGACAATACTGAGTGTTCGGACCAGGGGGTTGATCACAAGTACTTGGATTGGGACGATGCAACATGCCGTAAGATAATTCAACCTTTCCCAGATACATCAAATCTGAAGCACACAAGTTTGAAAAGATCAAGGAAAAAAAATAATATGTAAAATCTCTTAGAACTGAGGTAGAATTATAGATAAGAGTTGAAAATGATGTTGCAAAAGGAGAAATTACTGGTTTATGAGCAATGTCTTCTTTTGCCAAACTGTTTTCAATCGTCATCTGCTGAAGATGTGTCAAATTGCATCTGCTTATGGGAATAGGTTATATTACATACATTTCGAAATTTGACAGAAATGTGCCAGAAGGAGAAAAAATTGCATTCCCTATTAAGAAATATCGGGAATGGAATCGCATAAGTTTCCAGTATGATATGTCAATATTACAAAGAGAATCTGATTTCACTATCAATATGAGCATTCACACTTTCCGAAATATACTGTAGATGCTTCCTCATGCCTATACAACAATAGACCTTTTAAAACATTGTGGCTAGAGGAGAAATGACATAAATGAGCAATTTTCCCTTTTGCCAAAATGTTTTTAACTCTTTTAAATAATTATCCTTTCATTTATAGACATTTTCCCATTTTTGACTAGATATTTTAAAGTTGTCTGCTTTTGATTTGTTGTATTTGAGAGAGGGTTAACTTGAACTGAGTAGGTATAACACTCATGCTGCATGACAAATAAATGTGTCCGACTTTGAAAATTTCTACTAAAAAATATGGAAAATCTCTATAATTGTAGGTATAATTCTTTCCCTCATATAGACGCTTTCTGACACCTCTGCAGCAGACAGCTTTTTGAAAACATAGTGACAAAACAAGACATTGCTCAAAACTAGCAAGTTCTCCTGTTGACAAAATGTTTTTTACTTGTAGTCATAGTAGGTTATCCATTCAATTATGGAGATTTTCTATTTTTTGACAAAATATGTTCAAAGTCGTCTGCTGCAGAATTGTCGTATGAGGTTAATTCCAGTAAGAAGTTGAAAAAACTGACAAAATAAGAAATTGCTTGTTTTGAGCAATTTCTCCTTCTGTCACAATGTTTACAAAAGTCGACTGCTGCTGAGGGGTAAGAAAGTGTGGATATGTGGGAAAGCGTTAACCCTTTCCCTCATACGGCAATTCTGCAGCAGACGACTATATACGAACATATTTTGTCAAAAAATAGAAAATCTCCATAATTGAATGGATAGCCTATGATTAAAAGTGGAAAACATTTTGGCAAAAGGAGAAATTGCACGTTTTGTGCAATTTCTTCTTTTGTCCCTATGTTTTCAAAAAGCAGAAGCGTCAGAAAGCATCTATATAGATATAAGGGAAAGGGTTAATAAATATACATGTTCATCCGGTTAATGGTTAATTGGACAAATTTTCTATCTCTTTCAGCTGGAAATTTGGGAAATACATGCTCAACAGTCTATGATTGTATGGTGCAGAATGCTGCCTGTGAAAGCGGCGTCTGCGTGTGCAGAGCCAATTACTATGATACAAACACAGCGAATGCTTCAAATGGACTGTGTCAACCACGTAAGTCATGACCAACCCCCCCTGTGTAAAACTCATTTTAAATGATATTGTATTCCGAGACTCTTTCACAGCTTTAAGTTATTTGAATAAAAAGGGATAAAAGCGATTTGTTTCATTAAGCTGGTTTGTTCTATCATATTCTTGAAAATACTTTACTAGAGGTTTATTAATGAGAACTGATTATATTAAGTTGAGTATATAAGGTGTGCTAAAGGTGCACATAAGAAAAGAACTTAACTTTTTTATTATCCCTTTTTCTTCAGAAAAGCTAGTATAGCAAGCACTTGAATTATTTCACTGTTTATAACATGTTTATTTATTACTTATTTTCCTTTTAAATTTTCCTTTTTGATTGATCTTTAAGTCATGGAAATTATTAATTTATAGAGAACAATCATTGGATATTTTGTTAGTCCTATAAACTGCATTTTCATAGTTCTTTTTGGCAGTGCTTCTTCAAAAGTTTGAGACATAAACTGTTTACAACGATATTTTGTGAAAATTAGTAAACGTTTAATTCAACATATAATATACCAAATCATACAACTGTACATTTATTTGTACTACAGACCATTAGGCATTTAAAACTGCTTACCAATTTACCTCATATGATTTTTGAAGAGCTGTCTGCTTTCAAATGAGATGAGGGAAAATATGTTACATCTGAAAAATTGGAAATAAATTTGGATATAGGGCAGAAAACATTGTTGAGAAGGGAGAAATTGCTCATAGTGAGCAATTTTTCCCTTTTCCACAATCTTTTCAAAAGTTGACTGCAGCAAGGGTGTTAAATGTCTACTGTATCAGGGAAATGTTGAGAAATCAAAGAATTTCCATGACTCCAAAGATCAACCTATTAAAACAACAATCTTTCTGCTTACCCAGACACATGGACAAACAGCACAGTTTTATATGAGCTCTGATGTAAATAAAGAATGTGCCTGCAAACAGTTGCTCCTGATGAATTATAAGATCAGCACACATTTCTACAGCCTGATCAGGGCATAGAAGGTTCTTGATTAGCCTTTGGCTTGAAGGCAAACAGTGTAGATCTATAACAGACAATGCATATTCAAAAGGCTGATCTGTTTATAGGCCTATTTGTCTGCATCACAGTTCATGTAAAACTTATACCTGTCTTAAAATAATACAAGCATTTTTTATATGCACACTTGTCTTTGCTTAATTCACAATTTTTATCTGAATTGTTATCTATGTCCTTTTTATTCATGCCTATAACTTTAAAGATTTCTCACGCACAAAAAATCAGCAGCAGATACATTATTGAAATTCTTTAAATAAGATTATAATTATAAAATAGAATTGAAAACATTGTGGGAAATAGAGAAATTGTGTTAGATTTTTATTGAGATCTGTTAGAAAAAAGATCTGTTAGAAAAAAGATCTGTTAGAAAAAAGATCTGTTAGAAAAAAAAAAAAAAAATGTTATTTTGTAAAACTATATCTTAACACTTTCCCTCATACGACAATTCTGCAGCAGACGACTTTGAACGTATTTTGTCAAAACATAGAAAATCTCTATAATTGAATGGATAACCTATGACAACAAGTGGAAAACATTGTGGCAAAAGGAGAAATTGCACGTTTTGTGCAATTTCTTCTTTTGTCACTATGTTTTCAAAAAGCCGTCTGCTGCAGAGGCGTCAGAAAGCGTCTATATGAGGGAAAGGGTTAAATGCAACTGCACCATTGCTGAAATATTTTTAGTTTGTTTCTTTCCTTTTTTCCCCCAAATAATTTTTAAAACTTTTTATTGAAAAAGGCATGATAATAAAGGATATGGTACATCACTTTTATATTTCACTATCCAAGCCAAACTGCAAAAGAAAAAGAATAATTCATTGTTGATCAACATTATATCCTTGCATAGGTTTCCTGTGATCATAATAGTAGAAGTGTCTTAACCCTTTCCCTCATACGGCAATTCTGCAGCAGACGACTTTGAACGTATTTTGTCAAAACATAGAAAATCTCCTTAATTGAATGGATAACCTATGACAAAAAGTGGAAAACATTGTGGCAAAAGGAGAAATTGCACGTTTTGTGCAATTTCTTCTTTTGTCACTATGTTTTCAAAAAGCCGTCTGCTGCAGAGGCGTCAGAAAGCGTCTATATGAGGGAAAGGGTGAAAGGTTTGGGTGACCTGACTTTCTGCATATAGAGATCACAATTTGAGCAGTTCCACGAGAAAACCAACATTATGGACTCTGCCTAATGTATCGATCCAGATCAGCCTGTGCAGTCCACACATGCTTATCTGGGACGACACATTCTGTCTCAGGAGGATAGAGGTATAGAGTAATGATTCCTGAAATAGAAAATCCACAGGAGGTAAAAAACGTCTTGACCTGATTAGCCTGCGCTTGCATGCTTACATAACACATATTCCACAACGTTGGTTTTCTCATGGGACGACTCATTTGACTGTGCAAATGCACAGACCAATAGAAGACCTCAGTGGTTTACAAATTGCCAATGATTGAATCTTGTGCAGCTCGGCTCAAATATTTTCCTTTGTTACTACGCACTGTATTATTCTCATGCCCTCCTGGCACGGACTTCACTTTTTACAGTTGTATCTCTTAACTATGGATGTGACATCGATGATGCTTGCGAAACGCTAAATTCGGAGTGTGGTGGCACAAGCACAACAACATGCGTTTGTAAATCTGGTTACTATGACACGTACCCATTACTCGGCGGATCTTGCAACCTCCGTAAGTGTGTGATATGCGTGTTGATGTACCCATACCATAATGATTGTAACACACACATTTAGTTGACATTTATTAACCCTTTCCAACATACAACACATCTGCAGCAGACGACTTTGAAATCATCATGGCTAATATATAAAATAACACAATAAATGAAAGTGTAAAAATAAAGTTGATAACAATGTGGCAAAAAGGGAAATTAAAAAGTCGTACACTGCAGAGGCGTCAAAAAGCGCCCTATCTGGGAAAGGGTTAACATTATCATTCAAGCATTTTCATTCATGTCATTCAGTTGAATTGTGGGAAACATTGGCACAGAGGTAGAGGGCACTAACCCTGTTACCCAAATGTACTGG
Organism: Serripes groenlandicus; assembly: GCA_031761405.1. Classification (NCBI taxonomy): domain Eukaryota; kingdom Metazoa; phylum Mollusca; class Bivalvia; order Cardiida; family Cardiidae; genus Serripes; species Serripes groenlandicus. Next base: position 74,266,256 of record JASEVX010000004.1, on the reverse strand, counting down.
GTTTGAATCCTGTCAGAGGGGCACTTTGACTGTGTACCGGTAGAGTATCCAGGAAGCAGAAGTCCTGAGTGATTAACCCTTACCAAAATACAACAAATCTTCAGCCCTTCTTGGTGCTTAGGGTTGCACGGTTCGCATTATGACTGACTGACTGGTGTCAGGTAACTTACCCAGGAAATGCCCTGATATAAATGAAAACATTATGAAAGCATTGTTTAACACAAAGCAATCAAACAATCAATCAAAAGGCATCTGCTACAAGTTAAGGTGTTTTGACTTATCAGAAAAAGGGACAATGACTTCGTCTGTGTAGGCTGTTGCTTGCAATGTTTATGTTTACAAGAAAAACCATTGTTTTAATCATATGTTTTCTTGTTTCATGAAATATTAAACATTCATATTTTGTTTATGAGTCCAATGGAAGAGCTAAATTTTCTTTTCAAAGTGTGATATTTTAATTTAATGTATATTATAAAACAGTTAACCTGTTATGATACTTTTGTGATAGTGTGGGTATTTTATCTATATAGTCAGGTATAATTATTCAAACTTTTCGGAATACTGAGCAGTATTTAGCGCTTATCTTGTTTCTTTATCTTTTTTATTTTGATATATGATTTTGTATTTAGTAATGGAATATATATTTATCTATTAGTCTTTTCCATACTTAGTGTTTCAAAGAATATATTCAAGAAAGATCTGTCCATTTTCCTTTTCTTAACCCTTTCCCACACACAGCATCTGCAACAGATGGAACATTAAATCATTGAATAGAGAAGAAAACATTGAAGCAAAACGAAAAATTGCTCATCATGAGTAGTTTCTCCTTTTTTTCAAAAGCCGTCTCATGCATATGCATGCATCAAATTGGGTCTGCATGTGGGAGAGGGTAGTAATAGTATAAAAACTTTTTTTTTTTTTTTATAAAAAATATCTTTGAATTTTCTCGCTCTTAAGACCTTTGATAATCGAAGTTTTACTTGCCATTGCAAGTAAGTAGGAGTTTCCGCAAGTATTTTGTAGAAAACAAAAACATACATTGAGGAATTTTCATGTGTCAGCCACACAAATAACATGGAAACTGACGTTAAGTGGTTTTACAAACAAATTGTTAAGTTAGCTTTGGGTCATGACCTTTCTCCAGTGGATTTCGGGATGCTTGTATGGCTTAGAGGCAAGTTTGGAAGATCCTCATCAAACTGTGGTGATGCAAGCTAATCTCAATCTTTCTTTAACCCTTTCCTCATATAGACGCTTTATGACGCCTCTGCAGCAGACGGATGTTTGAAAACATAGTGACAAAAGAAGAAATTGCTCAAGATGAGCAATTTCTCCTTTTGACACAATGTTTTCCACTTTTAGTCATAGGTTATCCATTCAATTATAGAGATTTTCTATTTTTTGACAAAATATGTTCAAAGTCGTCTGCTGCAGAATTGTCGTATGAGGGAATGGGTTAATATGGCTGATATAATATATAATAACAAACCATGTGTTGTTTATTTTCTATTTTTATACTTTACGTTTTCGGCAATCTGCCTTCATCAGTAGAATACAATAAAAGCAATATGGCTCAGATAACAAAATTGAAGTATGAAATTAGAATCTTTGAGAAACACTCCTACTTTAAGTGGAAGATTATCATGGGTCTACCTTTTTGTTGTATGCACACTTACTTAGTCTTATTAACAATCCTCTCTATTTCTTCTCCACTTGCACTTTTCTCAGAGGTTGACCTTGGAGGTGCCTGTACGAGCAATGATCTGTTGGAATGTAAGACCGAATATGCACACTGTGGGACAAATTTAAAGTGTGTATGCGAGTCGGCGTATTATGACAGTGATACGGAGTCTGTCGACGGCGGAGAGTGTCTACCAAGTAGGTTTGGTTGTGATTGTTGAAAATATGTCTTAAGGCTTTTAGTGCCAAATTTCATAAAATTGACTATTCCATGTTTAAAATTTGGCAACTGCATTTTTCTTGTATCAAGAGTTTGAGAATGTTTTCATAACAAAAATGCAAGCGATGCTGATTTTAAGTGAGGCAGCATGTTAGCTACAAAAAGAGATATCTACAAAAAGAGATATCTTGGGAAAAAAAATAAGTTTACTCAACCTTATCTAGGCATTTGCAATAATAAGGATAAACAGTTTCATTTATTTAAACATACTTTTTATTATGTAGTTGATTTACAAAAAAGGTCCTAAAGATTATTAAGCACTTATAAACATGTATATACAGATTATGTATGAAGTCTTATGGTGGAAGATGCTATGAGCCTTTTTGTTATTTGTATTAATCATTTTATAAATCAGAAACTTGCCAAAATTTAATTGTGTTTAAAAAAATTATTAGTATAAACATTGAACCATTTTTTCTGATGGGAAATGGAGAAATTGCTCTTTCCTTTTCAAAAATGTTTTTTAAAGTTGTTTGCTTTAAAGGGTTTCATATTTCGTCTCTTATCATTAGACAAAGTTAAATTGAATATTAGAGCACATAATATTTATCCCCTTGATGAAAGCCTAATATAGCTAGAAACATTTGCGATTATTGAACTTTAAACAATATACAGTAGTTGGTTGTCCTTTCTTTTATTTCTAATTGCCGGTATATATATAAATATTTTTCTCAAAAGGTTAACCGTAAAATGTATGTCATATAATGTGAATACTAAGTGCAATAATTACCGTGAATTTCAGAACTGACTCTCCACTCTACGTGTAATGAAACGGACCAGTGTGCTCCGGACAACTCGGAGTGCAGCAGCAACGCCTGTTCCTGCTTGACTGGGTTTCATGAAATAGACAATTCTGGATTATGCCAAGGTATGTATTTAAATAATGGTTGAATCACAGACAGTGGTAACTGGTTTGTGTGACAAGAAGTTGTTACCTCTGTCTGTAATTGATCAATCATTATATAATATTGTAGAGATGTTGTTTTATATAGCATAATCAGTTACATTTGTATAATAGTAATAAGTAAACTTGTTTTATTGTTACGGCAGTCTTGTGAAGCATCTTCTCTAATTCTCATATATTTGCATACATAGTCTTTCTTTGAACCCTTTTCCAACCTTGGACACATTTTGACGCAACTGGAGTAAAAGGGACTTTTGAAAACATAGTTGCAAAATAAGAGTGCATAATGAGCAATTTCTCCTTTTGCAATGTTTTCATCTCTGTTCAATAAATATTTAGCTTTCGTTTATTGAGACTTTCCGTTTAAGGATTCGTCTGCTGAAGATTTGTTGTATTCTGGAAGGTTTAAACTCTTTCCCTCATACCACAATTCTGCAGCAGCTTTGAACATATTTTGTCAAAAAATTGAAAATCTCTATAATTGAATGGATAACCTATGAGTAAAAGTGGAAAACATTGTGGCAAAAGGAGAAATTGCTTGTTTTGAACAAATTCTTCTTTTGTCACTATGTTTTCAAAAAGCCGTCTGCTGCGGAGGCGTCAGAAAGTGTCTATATGAGGAAAAGGGTTTAAAGCCTTTTCCCTGATAAAATTCATTTTATGGGAGAATCAAGAAGAGGAATTTTGGAAATATTATTGGAAAAAGAGAACATTCTCATAATATTAATCAAAGCATTTTCTTCCATTTCAACACAAAAGTTACCCCTGTGTTCTTGTCTCTTCTCAATTTCTAAGAATATTCCAGTTTCTCTGACAAATATTTTCAAAATATGACTCATAAAATGTTGTTCCATCTCGGAAAAGGTTACAAATTAGTAACTCTTTCACCAAATATTTCTATATTTATTTGTTATTATTCACACACACAGTATCTGTAATACTCATTACAATATCACGGGAAGAAGAGAAATAGTATCTGCATAAACAAGGTGGAAAACATTGTGGCAAAAGGAGAAATTGCACGTTTTGTGCAATTTCTTCTTTTGTCACTATGTTTTCAAAAAGTGTATATTACGTTTAATTCATGTTAGCAAAAATTAATTTCCAAATTTCCGAATCTTGCAATTTTTTCTTTGATGTTTACAAAGATGATGATTTTGAATCTCAGGTAATACATCAACACTTGCATTTGGAGACATTGTGACATAAGCAGAAATTGCTCATGGTAAGCAAATTCTCATTTTGCAACAATGTTTCCAAAGTCATCTACTGCTGATATTTCCTATCAGGTAAAGCTTATCCCGCTGATTTTTTTTAACCTGTATCGAGGGCTTGGCGTGAAACGGTTGTAACTTAAATTTGTATTTTTTTTTACCAAGGTTAATCACCTCGCCATAAAGTCTTTATAAGCGTTAAATCATTTTTCTTGGTAAACAATGGAAATTTAGGTGCCATTGCTCGTTCTGAGCAATGGCATCTAAATTTGCATTGTTTACAAAGGGGTCAAATTTTCCCCTAAACCAGGGTTTTCAAAATAGGTTTTTAGTTACAACTGTTTCACGCCAAGCCCTTGTGTATGTCTGATAGATGAGAAGTGGGCATTATAGACCATGATCGGACTGTATGAATGTTTAAGCTGGTCTTGATCTACTTTTTGTGCAAGTTCCGTTTAAAGTGAGAATGATTTGAAAAGCAAATGATGTTCAAAAAATATATTTGCTCTTTTTGCACATTATAGATCCAGATCAGCCTGTGCATTAGGTCCAGATCTACACTTTCACATATAACTTACACAGACTTGTAGAAAGATTCTGTCAACTGAAGATTTTATCATGCACTTGTCCATTATGATCTTTTAGATGGTCATGTAAGGAAATATTTCATGATCTTATAACTAAACAACAAAATTAGTTTATCATGCTTTTGAGCGATTAAAGATGGAATGTTTCCTGAAATTACGTCGGGAATTGAATAATGACAGTTTGTTAAATGTCAAATTTGTCATGAAGTTTATAAGCATTCTTTCTTATTGAAGAATTAAGAGACGTTGAAGTAATTATTTGGTTCGACACTATAAAGTGCAATGACCAAATATATCTTGATAGAGCCTTTGAGTGTATCAAGATATAATTTCCCATAAATCTGTTATAAAGCTTGAAATTATTGTGTAATAAGCACCCCCATGGCATTCTCATAATCTGCAGTCTTTTTTATTTTCATCTGCTCTTTCCTATTGAACAATTTAACCAGTATAAGAATCTCTTGGTGTTCTAAATGTTTATTATTAAAAGCAAGATCAGATAGCTAGCTATTTGTGAAATCAGATTTTCATATTGATATTTGAGCTTAGATTGTGATTGATGAATAAACATGCCAGCTTTATCCAGGTTAACATATATTTTTCACTTCTTTTTAATATTTAAAACTTCTTCATATGAAACTTCCCTCATGCACACACATTTTGAAGAATCTGCAGCAGACCACTTTTGAAAACATTTTGGCAAAAGGAGAAATTTCTATGAGCAATTTTCATCCGTTTGTCACAATGTTTTCAAATCTATTCAATAATTTTACTCCTGCACATTTGCTGTGGGAAACAGTCAATAGTTTTGAAATAAATAGATAAACTGGTCCAGTTTTGAGAATTGTAGGAGTAGTTAGGTTCCATAGACGATTTATAGTTTCACATGTTTTAAAACCATCCATAATATTCCTGTTTCTTTTTGCAAAGACACTTTGTTCCAAGTTTTAGAATTGAACACTCGTCATAAAAGATCAGCTACGTCAGCAGAAAGTCTGCTAGCAGGTGACATATAAACATCAGTTTTGGGTCAAGGTCACTAAGCTATATATGGATTGCTTGTTACCATGGCATTGGGGTCAATAATGTATACACGGATCCTGGGAACACAAAAACTGGGCAATTTATTGAATGCTGTCACATACCATTACAGTCATACTGATTTATGATAAGTCAGTGTCGGCAGAATTGATTTGAATAGATTACTTGCAAATCAATCCGTTTTGAATAGATAGATGACTTTCAAATCAATTGAACTGTTCTCAATACATACAATATGAAGATGGAAAAGCTGTTTTCCTTCATGAAAATAAATGTGTTGTTAAGCTGCCATATCATAGCAAAGACAGAATCATTTGTCAGAAAAGTTTAATAAATGAGCTAAATGGCTTCTTATGCAGTATTTTATAAATTGCTCGGTTTTCGTCATAATTGTCAAGGTTTTTGCTTGGTGTAAGGTTTAGTTAATTTTCTGCTAGGATAAAAATTGGATAAGGTTACAGTCAATGAATAATGTAGTGCTGTTGAATAGTTGCGCTCCGATCTGCTACCAGATAGAGTAGTGAAACAACATAATTCCAGAAATAAAGAATATATAAATTATAATTATGACTGGTAGGAAAAGTTGTTGAGAAATCCCCCATCCTATTCTGCAAACAGGAAAAATGTAGTTAACCCTTTCCCTCATACGACAATTCTGCAGCAGACGACTTTGAACGTATTTTGTCAAATAATGGAAAATCTCTATAATTGAATGGATAACCTTTTACTAAAAGTGGAAAACATTGTGACAAAAGGAGAAATTGCACGTTTTGTGCAATTTCTTCTTTTGTCACTATGTTTTCAAAAAGTCGTCTGCTGCAGAGGCGTCAGAAAGCGTTTATATGAGGGAAAGGGTTAAGATAATATGGTAGAAATTGTTTCTGTGCACTTTATCTCTTAGCACGCCTAAGGGGCGGTTTTCGTCAACTGTTGAAGACCTTTGCAAATAGTTTGGATCCAGATCAGACCCCACAATCTGAGATCCAAACTGTTTGACACTCTCAAATTCTATTACAATAAAAATTTGGAAGCAGAAAATTATTCTTTCAAAAGTTTTAAATACGACAATTTAGAAGACGAAACATTTTTTTTTTAGGCATCTGATTTGGAATTTTTTAGAAATTTAGGAAGTAAAGATTTGATACTGAGTAAAAGAAGAACTTGTTGGAAAAGGAGTTCGCTTGTTCAAAATGAGCAATTTCTCCCTTTCCCCAGTTTTCGAAAGTGATCTGCATCATAGATGTTAGTCAATCAAAAGTCTGTTTCAGGAATAAGGTTAAAGCGTTAATTGTAGCATTTTGCCATAAATGTCCAGAAAAATAATCAAATGCAACATTTATATGTACATACAGTTTGGTTGAGGATTTAGTTTGAGTTTGTCAATGTAGTAAAACAGGTGTGTAGGGAAAATCATGTTATTTCTAATGGGTTTTCAGGGTTTACTGAAAATCAGGTTATATTTAAATGACAATTTTGCAAGCTTTTTGGAACTTTTTGGCAAAAGCTTTTAAATTTTTTTTTGCTAATTTTTTTTAAGGTGAAGTCAATAAGAATTGAAAGATCCTTTAAAGGCAGTTTCAAAGTGAACTGTTTTCCAGTATTCACTGAAATCTTTTAAACTCATTGATAAACCTTATTAAAAAAATCATGAAACTTCTTGAATAGCAAAAATAAAATTGTCTTGAATAGTACCTGATTTAAAGTTAAGTAATTACTTGATCAATAACACAGGACAAACTGAAGTTGGGGATTTTTAACCGTTTCCCACATGTAAAGGCATTTTAACAGATCTGCAGCAGCAAATTTTTGAAAACATTGTGGCAAAAGGGGAAATTGCTCATCATTCAATAAATATTTTTCATTTATAGACACTTTCCATTTTGCTTATATGATTTCAAAGCAGATCTCTGCTGCGGAATTGCAGTATTTGGGAAAGGGTTAAACAGTTTTAGAATGAAGAGAGATTTTTTACACATGGGAAAGAGTTAATAGAGATTTTGAGTTTCTCTGAATTTATCTGATTCGGGAAAGGGTTCTTTTAGAATTCTAAAAATATGTTTTCTGGTGCAAGGCTTGATGTGTTTGACATATACATGCACATAATAGTTCACCTACATTTGGTCTGAGCCGTTACACTGAGGAAACACGAGGCATGAGGATCATAACAGCGAGGAAAACTTCAAAAATCGAGAATTCTTGAATTAACCCATTATACTTCACACAGACGACATTTGACGCCTGCTGTTGCAGAAGCAATTTCACCTTTTATTTCAATATTTTCAACTCTTTATCAATATAATTCTTTCAGTTTTCAAGATTATTGAAATTGTTCGTCTGATGATTGTAAAGCAGACGACCTTTGAAAAGCCATGTGAAGTAATGGGTTAATACATTAACCCTTACCTACATGTACATACAATAAATCTGCAGCAGACTATGGAAAATCTCTATGAATGAAAGTAAAATTATTGAATAGAGCTGAAAACATTTTGGCAAAAGGGGAAATTGCTTTTAATGAGCATTTTTCTCCTTTTGCAAACATGTTTTCAAAAGTTGTCTGCTGCACATGCGTTAAAATGCGTCTGCAAGTTGGAATGGATTAATATTCTTCTTCGTATATTGATTAATTAGAATTGTACCAAGTCTATATATATATATATATATATATATGTAATGTTTGATTTGGAGGCCAATGGAGTGAACCCTTTCCCTCATACGACAATTCTGCAGCAGATGACTTTGAACATATTTTGTCAAAAATTAGTAAATCTCTATAATTGAAGAGATAACCTATGACTTAAAGTGGAAAACATTGTGGCAAAAGGAGATATTGCTTGTTTTGAGCAATTTCTCCTTTTGTCACTATGTTTTCAAAAAGCCATCTGCTGCAGAGGCGTCAGAAAGCATCTTTATGAGGAAAAGGGTTAACTAAACTACCACAGAATATTATTTCCCTTGTATTCATTTTCATCCAATCAATATTTATATAACTACCAATTATTGTGTATACTTCCTTTCAGAAATCCGGGGGGGTTTTGTCCTTGAGTTTTATCCAAAATGTATTCCTCCTAAGTATTATATGAATATATATGGTCCTTTTTCCCCCTTTTTTGCTTTTAACTTTTAATATTTGTATATATTGTCAAAAAAATAATTTATTGACATATATATATAATATTGTTTTGAAAAAAAGAAAAATATATAAATATTTAATATAAAAATATGTTTGTTTTTATATTAAATATTTATATATTTTTCTTATTTTATCATGTACAAGATTTCATCCTTTCTTGATAACATGTCATATTTTTTTCAGTCAATAAGTTCATTTTGTATATTATTCAAAATTTCAGTGAATATTTTTATAATTTAGACATATTCACCTTATTTGAATATTTATCTTTGATTCACTCTGAGATTTGTATCATTATCAAATTTATTTTTTCAGTCAATGTTTGTTTCACTTTGCATTATTTAGAATCATTCCAAATTTAAATGCATATATATTTTTATCATTTACACAGTCATATTCTCCTTGATCGCATATTTTTGTTTCAGTCAAGGAAATTTATAGCATTTCAATGATATTTTTTCAATTCAATTTTCTATTAATATTGTTCATCATTTACACATTATCATCTTTTTGCATATTTATTTTGGTTTCACTCAAGGAGTTTTATATTATTATTAATTATATTTTTTTTCAGTCAAAATTTCAATGCATATTTTTATCATTTACACATATTCATCTTGTTTACATACTTTTCTTTGTTTCAGTCAATGAGATTTATATCATTATCATATCCCAAGGTTAGACTTACTGTCAATGATGTAACGTTCGAATAGCATGTTATATCACATTGTTGTTATATTGATCCATGCAACACAAAATTCAGCCATTGGCCCTTCCTTGTCTGTCTGTGACTTTTCCACTTACAGACGACTTTTGAAATCATATTAGCAAAAGTTAAATTAACCCTTTCCCTCATATAGACGCTTTCTGAAGTCTCTGCAGCAGACAGCTTTTTGAAAACATAGTGACAAAAAGAAATTGCTCAAAATGAGCAATTTCTCCTTTTGCCACAATGTTTTCCACTTTTTGGCATAGGTTATCCATTCAATTATAGAGATTTTCTAATTTCTGACAAAAAATGTTGAAAGTCGTCTGCTGCAGATTGGTCGTATGAGGTTAACTTATAATGAGCAATTTCTTCTTTTGCCAAAATATCTAATTGATGAAATGTCAATTGACGGCTCTGCAATATCCAGTTTGAAGATGGTGGATTCCCTAAATTGTAATAACAAACAAAAGCATAATGGCTGATATTTTGTGGAGCTTGTATCAAAACTTTGTTGATGACATCAATTAGCATTTGACATAGCAGTATTAGTTTATAGTATTTATCCAAAATATGTGGTCTTTATTTTGTTTGTTTGAATGATATGGGCATGTCGACCACACTTTGTATGAGTTTTGTTTTTGTGTTCATAGATAGAATATTGATAGGATTTCATACACACTCTTTATACAGCTAACTTCATGTCTGAAATGGATCATTTATTTCCTGTATAATTGATTACTACATAGTATACACAATTAAAGTATGTAATTAACAAATTTCCTAGATGTTTTCCAGGTTTTATAATTCAAATATGTTGTATGTTGGATAAGGATAATAACCCTATCCCTCATATAGACGCTTTCTGACACCTCTGCAGCAGACAGCTTTTTAAAAACATAGTGACAAAAGAAGAAATTGCTCAAAACAAGCAATTTGTGCTTTTGTCACAATGTTTTCCACTTTTAGTCATAGGTTAACCATTCAATTATAGAGATTTTCTATTTTTTGACAAAATATGTTCAAAGTCCTCTGCTGCGGAATTGTCGTATGAGGGAAAGGGATAAAACCAATGTGATAACGGTTGTTTTGAAGTCCAAATGGAAGATTTGTAGTGCTTGATCTCCTGCATGACTGTCTGTCATCCTGTTCCGGAGATGATTCTGATGTGTGATTAGCCATACATATAAAGCTTCCCATTAGCATGCGCATTTTGATGCTGCTGCAGCAGACGACTTTTAAATACATTGTGGCAAAAGGAGAAATTGCTTATGGTGACCAATTTCTTTTTTGCCACAATGTTTTCAAATTATTTCAATGATTACTCTTCCATTCATTAAGATTTCACATATATTTCATACAGCAGATTTGGTGTATATGGGAAACCCTTCCCCCATATAGACGCTTTCTGATGCCTCTGCAGCAGCCAGCTTTTTGAAAACATAGTGATAAAAGAAGAAATTGCTCAAAACGAGCAATTTCTCCTTTTGCCACAATGTTTTCAACTTTTTTTCATAGGTTATCCATTCAATTATAGAGATTTTCTTTTTTTTGACAAAATATGTTCAAAGTCGTCTGCATCAGAATTGTTGTATGAGGGAAAGGGTTAATGTAATTATATGGAAGCATCACACTTTTCAAAGTATAAAATATTTGCCAATAATTATATTTGTTTATATTATGTGCTTTTGTAGTCGTTTGTTGTATGAACACTGTATTTTACCTGGCATGTTGTGTTATGTTTGTGTTTAGAGCAGGAATATGAAATTTGAATTTAGTATGTTCAAGAGCTTTTACTTAATATTCTAGGTTTTAACCCTTTCCCTCTTATAGATGCTATGCAACGCCTTTGCAGGGGTCGGCTTTTTGAAAACATGGCGACAAAAGAAGAAATTTATCAAAACGAGCAATTTCTCCTTTTTAATTAAACCAACTCCAACTTTTTAAAATAAGATGAAAATGGAGTATTTTTTCACCTCCACAATGTTTCAACACTTTATATAAACTATCCATTTGAATTCTAAATTCTCTTTTTGAAGACTGCATGGAATTTAGAAAATTCTTTTTCAGAGTGCTTCTTTAAGCCAGCTATTTACAAAATAATATTCAAGCAGAAATACTCACTTCCTTCACTGTTTCATTTTGATCAGATCAATGTCATACCAATCATGATTTTAAACCTTTCCTCCATACAAATGTGCAGGAGTTGATTTGAAATAATATGAATATAAAACTGTTGAAAAAAAATTAACAACATTGTGTTGAAAAGGGATATCACTGAATATTATTAATTTCTCTTTGCATCATAATGTCTTCAGATGCAGATGCATTCAAATGCATTTGTATGTGGTAAAGGAAGGGTTAATGCTTTCTGAAACCTCTGTATCAGACGACTTTTGAAAATACTGTGGCCACAAAATTTTCAACTTTTTTTTAGTAATTATTCCATCATTCATAAAGATTTTCCTTGTTTTGGCAAAGATATTTTCAAAGTCGTCTGCTGCAGATTTGTTGTATGTGGGAAAGGGTTAAAGGAAATGATGTCACATTATTATCCTGTTTTTTTTATTTCCTTTTTCAATCTTAACTTAAAGCTGCAAACATACAAGTAAACAAACACCGTTTCAGACGTACTGCCCTCCATTTTCCTGGATTAAAACGGTTATGTAAAAAACTTGGTATTATTTCCTATGATCGTTGTGGTAAGTGTACAACCTTATTGGCTAGTCATAAAGTCAGTTTCAGAGCTTATAAATACACTTCTTTTTTATCTCACCTGAGCACAAAGTGCTCAAGGTGAGTTATTGTGATCAACTTTTGTCCGGCGTTCATCGTCCGTCATGCGTCCGGCAACATCTTCTCGTCAGTAACCAGTGGGTCTATTTGGATGAAACTTCACAGAAAGCATCCTCTCAATGATCTCATCAGAATTCCTTTCAATTTGTTTGAGAAATGTTCCTTGGATGACCCTCTATCAGATTCCTTCAAGTCATATTGATTGGTCAAGAATTATGGTTGCACCAGGGGACGATGCTATTTTGCCTTATATGGCTATAGTGAAAACTTAAAAAATCTTCGTCTCCGAAAGTGTAAGGTCGATTTTCAATTAATATTGTAGAAATGTTCCTTAAGTGACCCACTATCAGATTCCTTCAAGCCATGTTGATTGGTCGAAAATCATGGCTGCCAGGGGGCAGGGCTATTTTGCCCTATATGGCTAAAGTGAAAACTTAAAAATTCTTCTCCTCCGAAAGTGTTAGGCAGATTTTCAATAATTTTGCAGAAATGTTCCTTGGATGACCCTCTATTAGATTCCTTCAAGCCATGTTGATTGTTCGAAAAGCATGGCCGCCAGGGTCGGGGCTATTTTGCCTTATATGGCTTTAGTGAAAACTTAAAAATTCTTCTCCTCCGAAAGTGTTAGGCCGATTTTCAAATAATTTTGCAGACTTGTTCCTTAAGTGACCCACTGTCAGATTCCTTTGGATTGGTTGAAAACCATGGCCGACACAGGGTGGGGCTAATTTGCCTTATATGGCTTTAGTGAAAACTTAAAAATTCTTCTCCTCCGAAAGTGTTAGGCCGATTTTCAAATAATTTTGCAGACTTGTTCCTTAAGTGACCCACTATCAGATTCCTTTGGATTGGTTGAAAACCATGGCCGACACAGGGTGGGGCTAATTTGCCTTATATAGCTAAAGTGAAAACTTAAAAAATCTTCTCCTCCGACGAAAGTGTCAGGCCGATTTTCAAATAATTTAGTAGACATGTCCCTAGGGTGACCCTCTATCAAATTCCTACAAGCTATGTTGATTGGTCGAAAACTATGGCCGCCAGGTGCATGGCTTATATGACTAAAGTGAAAAAGAAAAAAATCAGGTAAGCGATCCAGGGCCATCATGGCCCTCTTGTTTCTGTCTGTCTGTAGTCAAATATTTACTGGAGCCTTGAATATTGTAACCTCTGAACCCTTTCCCACATACAACAATTTGCATCTGATGACTTTGGTCACATCTAGGAAAATATGAAAAATCTCGTTAAATGATAGTGTAATTTATTTTTGCATCTATCTCCAAAATGTTGAAAGTTCACATGAACTGAAACCCACATGTGAAATTGTGCTTCCGAGGATTTGTATTGGTTAAAGCCTTAATCAAGTTATGTCCCTTGAGTTAGTTGGTATAATGAACTAAAAGAATGGTGAATTTGTGTCACACATACCTCCAAAAATATTTGAGTTACAGTCCGAAAACTCTACAGGCATGTTTGTAAGCATTCGTAGATGTGTTTCCGCGGTTTGTAGAAAACTCTACAGGCATGTTTGTAAGCATGTGTAGATGTCACAGATCCTGGGATTTGTATTCACGTAGATGTGATCCTGGGGCTCGTATTCACAAGATGTGATCCTAGGGTTTGTATTCATGTAGATGCGATTCTGGGGTTTGTATTCATGGACGGATGGCCAGCTACGGCTGAGTGATTATTACGGGCCCTAAACTTACTTACAGAGCTGGGAAGATTTATTTTGCGCATATCTGAAAAATTATTTGACTTAGATTCATGAAAGTTTACAGAAATGTATATCAGCAATGAAAGTTATGTTCCTATGGTTTTTTTTATGTGGAAGCCAAGTTTAAACAGAGCTGTGGCTCTTGTCTTAGTTCAAAAATAGCTTAATCCTTACTCTCAGACAACAAATCTGCAGCAGAAAAATATCGAAATCCTGATATATGAAGGTATAATTACTGAAAAAAGTTATAAGGGAGGAATAACCGCCTAGTTGATTGAAGTCATTAGTCCTTAGTTTTTGCTAATCACATTATAGGAGTAACATCGAAGTCTTTATTTCTTCTGAACGAGTTTTGTCACAATCTGAATTTGAATTCAAGATATTTGCTGCTTTTGTGCACTGACACAGCTTGAACCTTTTGCCACATGCAGACACATTTTGACAAATCTGCAGCACATGACAGTATGGCTCAATTCCACTTTTGCCACAATGTTTTCAACTCTATTCAATAAATATATTTTGTCTATAGAGATATTTTATATTTTTTACTGAGATGTTTTCAAGTGGAAATATGTTTTCCATTAACTACATGCAGGTGCAAGTAGGCACATCTGAGGATGCGGACAACTTTGTGGCAAAATGAATACATTGTTTTCATATGTTTTGCCCAGGTCTTTTCAATGTCATCTGCTGCAGATTTGTTTCATGTGGGAAAAGGTGAAAGCATATTGTCAGATACAGTAGGATACTAATTGTTTAAAAAAGAAGTTGTTGCTCATTTTGAGAAATGTTTCATTTTCTCTCAATGGTTGTGATATTTCTTGGCTGCAGAGGTGCCAGAAGCTATCTGAGTAGTCTGCATATGCTTAGTATATTTTGACATTAGTTGCTAGGTAACAAGTCTTATAAAAAGTTTAGACAACCTTGTCTACTTTTGAGACTTTGTTGGCCCTTTCGCTATCTTTAGTTTTCTTTCTAAAATGAGAATATTTGAAGAAATGTATGCTATTATTTGGAAAACATAGCAATTCAAGTATGTCAATCAGAAGTAGAAGAAAGTACTTTAGGAACGAAAAGCATTTGCTCAATATTCTCAATTGTCTTTTATCTACAATGTTTCCAAAGCCTGTCTGCAGAAGTGAATTCAAAATTGGCCCTGTTATGATTAAGGCTGACCACTCTGTTGTGTCAAAAGCAATTAGTACTTTTTTACATAATTCATAACCCCCTGCCCACATACAGACGCATATTGTCACATTTACAACAGACATTTAACACAATGATTTCAACTCTTTTTAAAAAAAGATACTAAAATTTTATATTTCTATATTTTAGCTTAGATGTTATAAAATCTGAAGAAGATTTGTTGTGTTTTGAAAGGGTTAAATGTAGTGCTAAGATTTAATTTCTTTCAAATAGATGTGGAATTGTGTTTTCATTCTTATCTCATATTCAAAAAGTCAAATGTGTAATTGTAATTTTAACCTTTTCCCTCATATAGACGCTTTCTGACACCTCTGCAGCAGACAGCTTTTTGAAAACATCGTGACAAAAGAAGAAATTGCTCAAAACAAGCAATTTCTCCTTTGGCCACAATGTTTTCCACTTTGAGTCATAGGTTATCCATTAAATTATATAGATTTTCCATTTTTGGAGAAAATATGTTCGAAGTCGTCTGCTGCAGAATTGTCGTATGAGGGAAACAATCAGTTTGCATACTTGTCCATAACCGAGGCCCACAGGGCTGTGCAGCCTCTATAAATAAAGTCTTTATTATTATTATACAATTTTGGTCAAAACCATCCTCAACCCTACCCAATTTCAGAAAATCTACCGCAGACAACTTTGAAAGCATCTAAATAATATAAAAAAAAAATATCCAGAAATGAAAGTATGATTATTGTATAGAGTTCAAAACATTGTGTCAAAAGGAGAAATTCCATTTTAGGAGCAATTTCTCTTTTTATCATAATGGTTTCAAAAGTCCCCTGTTGTGATTGCATCGGAAAGCGTATGTATGTGGGAAAGGGTTGAGAGGCTTCTTGGACTCAATAGCAGTGAAGGGAGATACTGCTTGGTATGTACTGAGGCACAGACTGATTTGAATCTTCATTGGTCACTCAGTTCCAAAGTTGGGGTTTTGACCCATTTCCACATACATCAAATCAGCAGCAGACAACTTTGAAAACATCTTTGTAAAATTATTAAAATTCTCTATAAAGGAAAATGTAATTATTTGAAAATAATGAAAACATAACAGCAAAAGGAGAAATTGCTTGTTTTAAGCAATTTCTCCTTTTGTCACAATGTTTTTAAATGTGATCTGCTACAGGAGCATCAGAAAGTGTCAGTATGTGGGAAATGGATTATGTTGTCTAGAATGGGAGTATGATTCTTAATGATTTTATAGGATTTGCTTTATATCTTCAAACATAAATAATAGTTAATTTTTATCATCTTGTTCATACAGTGTTTACCTATCACATTTTTCAAGTTATATGATTGCATGGTCTGAAATTAGAATTAGCGAGATCCAAATGCATGTTTGACCCTTTCCCACACACAACATATATGCATCAGAGGAATATCGAAATTCTATATATTTATTGAAGTGAAATGAAGTCACTGGCAAAGGAGAAATTATTTATTCTCGTTTTGCCACAATGTTTTCAAGAATTGTCTGCTTTAACCCTTTCCCTCATACGACAATTCTGCAGCAGACGACTTTGAAAGTTTTTTGTCAAAACATTGAAAATCTCCATAATTGAATGGATAACCTATGACAAAAAGTGGAAAACATTGTGTCAAAAGGAGAAATTGCTCGTTTTGTGCAATTTCTTCTTTTGTCACTATGTTTTCAAAAAGCTGTCTGCTGCAGAGGCGTCAGAAAGCGACTATATTAGGGAAAGGGTTTAAAAGAAATGTCAATATTGATGGCTTCTTGCAAAACGGTTGTAACTACATCTTGTGACAAGATATAGTTACAACCGTTTTGCATGAAGCCCAAGATAATTGGTGTCTGTATGTGAGAAATGGTGAAAACTTCGAATAGCTAGTTACAATTATCTGTATTTTAGTAAACATTTCCTTTGCCAACTGGATTCTATCTCTATGTATGTTGTTTATAAGCATGTTTATTTCTTTTTCTTATAAGCATCTTTTACTCTAATGGGGATTATATAAGAGATTACAGAAATGTCCTCCATTATGAGAAATGTCATTGATTTTTATGTTAGTTTGTTTTTATACCCCACCAAACAGGAATTCAGACTCGGAACAATATTTATTTCTCCTTATCCTACAATGTTGCAACGTGCAAAATTGATACATGTTTTTCCAATTTTCAGATTTAACATTTTTCCACTGTGGTTTTTAATGCTGAAAAATATCATAGTACAGAAGCTGATTTATCCCTTTCCCTCATATAAACGCTTTCGGACGCCTCTGCAACAGACAGCTTTTTGAAAACATAGTGACAAAAGAAGAAATTGCACAAAACGTGCAATTTCTCCTTTTGCCACAATGTTTTCCACTTTTCGTCATAGGTCATCCATTCAATTATGGAGATTTTCTATGTTTTGACGAAATACATTCAAAGTCGTCTGCTGCAGAATTGTCGTATGAGGAAAAGGGTTAAACTTTCCCAAATACAGCAATCATCAGATACCTTATCAATCATAAAGGCAAAACTATGGAATATCTCTATTAACCCTTTCCCTCATACGACAATTCTGCAGCAGACGACTTTGAACGCATTTTGTCAAAACATAGAAAATCTCCATAATTGAATGGATAACCTATGACTAAAAGTGGAAAACATTGTGGCAAAAGGAGAAATTGCACGTTTTGTGCAATTTCTTCTTTTGTCACTATGTTTTCAAAAAGCCGTCTGCTGCAGAGGCGTCCGAAAACGTCTATATGAGGGAAAGGGTTAATCAGTGTTTTACTTATTAACAGTGTTGAAAACATTGTGGCAAAAGGAAAAATTGGTCATCATGAGCAATTTCTCCTTTTACCACAATTTCTTTAAAATTCGTCGGCTTCCCATGACGTAACCCTTTCCCACATCATTATAAACACTTTAAGACGCCTGTGCAGCAGACGAAAAAGGTATAATTTGAAAATATTGTGACAATATAGAAGAAATAGCTTGTAAAGAGCAATTTCTCATTTTGCAACAATGTTTTTAACCTTAATCAATACCTTAGTTTTCATTTATGGAGATTTTTCACATTTTGACCAATATGTGTTCAAAGTCATCTGCTGCAGATTTGTTGAATGTTGGAAAGGGGTGTTAAAAATGCATCTGAAAGTGGAAAAATGTTAAAATAACAAAATGATGAGTAAATGGTAAATATGATGGTTTTCTTTTTCATTATAGGACCACAGAGTTTCTACTCCTGCTACCCTAACAACACGTCCAGCGTGAATATCAACTTCTCCTATGCAGCACAAAAGGCTACAACTGTTCTCTGTGAAGAGTTCTGTTTCATAAGTAACGCTCGACATTATCTCCTGATATCAGATGTTTGTATCTGCGGAAATGTCGTTGATAATGGAACATGTTGTCCGAAGGTGACAGAAACTTGCAACATGCTACAGTATATTGGACCAACGGTGAATTACGTGAAATCCGGAATGAGTGTAACGACTAGTTCTCCATTGTATGTTAGTGAGTCTACTACCTTTGGTGTAACAACAACATTGGGTGTGATTGATCAGATCAAGTGGAGTTTTGGTGATTCTCAAACGGAAACCATTGTCGCAGGCAGCTCTTCCAATTATCAATATACATACTCCCGCTCAGGCCTTTTCGACTTGACAATCAAGGCGTGTAATCAAATATCTTCGGTTTGCGACATCGTGACACTTCCTGTCAGAGTCCAGGTGCCACGTGAGAACTTGACGACATACATCACTGGACATGCGTCGCCTACTGCAATTGCAAATGGTATCCCGGATTACCGTGCAACATTCAAAAATGGCTACGACTTTGAATACTACTGGCAGATAAAGGACTCCAATAATGTCGAGAAAAGACGTAAGTTTGGAACTTTAACCTATTGAAAACAATATTTGAAAAGTAGTTAATTCTCATATTGAGTTTTCCCACTATGTTATTAACCCCTTCCCACATACAACAAATCTAAATTTAAATATATTGAAATTCTCTATAAATATGAGAACAAGTATTGAATAAAGTTGGAAACATTGTTGGAAAAGGAGAAATTGCTCATTATGATGACTGTATTCAAATTAAGTCTGCTGTAGTGGTGTCAGCAAGCATCTCTATGTGGGAAATGGTTAACTCTTTCCCACATATAGACCCGACCCTTTCTGATGCCTGTGCAGCAGACGACTTTTAAAAACATTGTGACAAAAGGTGAAATTGCTCAAAACAAGCAATTTCTTCTTTTGCCACAATGCTTTCAAATTTGTTCAGTAATTATACCTTCACTTATAGAGATTTTTTATGTGTTTGCCTAGGTCTTTTCTGACTCGCCTGCTGCAGGTTTGTTATATTTGGGAAAGGGTTTTAGTCGGTATCGAAATGATACATACACATTAGATCTCGTTAGATGTTTTCACAGCAGAGGTATCGCACTGTTATTATGAGACTCTCTGCTATGGTTCCATGCTATCCAACAGTAAAAGAGATTTTTGTCTACTGCAATAGATCCTCGCCTCTTCAAAACTACAACAATCTTTGTGTCTATTGAGAAATATCATTATGTACACATCAAAGATTTTCTATTTTTTGACAAAATATGTTCGAAGTCGTCTGCTGCAGAATTGTTGTATGTGGGAAAGGGTTAATGAAAAATTCAACTTTATATCAAATTATTTTTCACATTTTCTTATATAACAACCCTTATCACATATATCCTTAAAGCAGAAGGTTTTTGCTTACTGATGTGTAGGTTAAATTTGAAGGAAAATGACAAACTGCTCATGCTAATTAATAATGAAAGCAATACTGTGCGTTAAAAATGCCATAGGAAAAAGATGTAAATGGGTAAAGACTAAAAGTGCATATATATATAATTATTTTCTGTTGAACCTTTTCTGACATAGTACAAAATCTGCAACAGACAGCTTTGTAAACATATAAGCAAAAATATAAAAAAAAATATCAATTAGATTAGAATATTATTGAAAAGAGTTGAAAACATTGTGGCAAAAGGAGAAATTGAGTGTTTATTACTGAGAAATTCCATTCTTTTTAATTGCAGGGAAAGGCTGTTCTCCTGGCTGGATAGCCTTCAGAGACAAGTGTGTTCTTCAGGAATCAACTCCTGCAAGTTTTACCGCAGCATCAGCTGCTTGCACCAGTCTGGGGGCTACACTTCTACAGATAAACTACCTGGAGGAAATGAGTGAAGTTGTCAATACTTTGGCAGGTAAGGGGGACATCATACAATAAATCTACAGCTGAGGATTTTGTAAATATCTTGGGGGGGTAAAAATAAGAAAAATGTTCAAAAACGAAGGTATAATTATTAAATATATTTGGAAACATTAACTAGCTGAGAAAGGCTCTTTATGAGAATTTTCTCCTTTTTTTTACATTTTTAAAAGTTGTATTTTGCAGATAATTCAAATCCAATCTGTATGTGGGAAACGGTTAAAGCAGAATATTTGTTTTGTGAAGAGGCTGCTTAGTAGGTCATGCACTATTTCCCTTGTTCACAGACCTCGTTAAATACTCAATTAAAACATATAGATGCATGTACATTTCTATTTGAGTGCTCCAGGAAAATCAACCTAAGTGTGTTTTGACAAGAACAGATATAAATCTGTCTATAAACTGTCTGATCCAAATGTGAAAAGATTGTCTAGTTTCTTGATTAAAACTTTCCCACATAAAGAGGCTTTCTGACGCCTCTGCAGCAGATGGCTTATTGAAAACATTGCGGCAAAAAGGAGAAATTGCTCATCATGAGCAATTTCTCCTTTTGTTTTCAAATTTATTCATTATTGATACATATACTTATAGTCCATAGTTAAGCCAAAATGCTGTCAAAGTTGTCTGTTGCAGATTTGGTGTACGTGGGAAGGTGTTAATTGCAAACAAGGCAAAGCCAGATCAAGTCTTGAAGCTTGTACATATTGTTGCTTTTCATGGGGGCACATCTCATAACTTGTCATCCATGGCATTGACCCTTTTCCAAATGCATACCCATTTTGACGCATCTACATTGTGGAAAAAGGATTAAATGCTGATAATGGACAATGTCTCCGTTTACCGCAATATTTACAATAGCTTAACTTTCATTTATAGTAATTACCATTCTTTTGCCAGGATGTTTAAAAGTCATCTGCTGTTCATTTGTTGTATGTAGAATGTGCAATGAAAACACCACTTTTGATTCCAACTGCCAAGCTTGATGACAACATCTAATGACAAATCTTTATTGACAAGTACTAAAGCCTTATAATGCCATAATACATATTATGATATAAATACATTTATTACATTCTCAATAATGCCCCTAAAGCTAATAATCTTTCAACAACATGAAGATGTAGTTTGCTAATTTTCTAATAACAATGTATTATAAGAGTGTTATAAATTGTAGAAACTGGTAATGCTAGTACCTGATTCATGCCAGGTGAAAAGGAAATATTGACTGATTTTGTGAAACTTTACTAATAAATGTATTAATTTTTTAAACAGCATCATCCGTTCAACTACTGACGGATGCTCGTAGAACTGGTGGGGTACTGGTGTGGAACTCGGACGGTACCAAAACAATTTTTTCGGAGCAACATCTCACATCGCAAATCAATGGAGACTGTGTCGTAATCAATGGGCCTTCACAGACTGTGACAACTATCGACTGTGGCACTAGTTCACAGTATGCATGCATGAAAGGTAGGATGTTAGCAGCTGCTTCTGCAATTCATTTTAGGAAACGTTAATTGAAATAATCTGACAAGAAACATGATAAAATGGAAAAAATTCTTTAGACAGAAAATAAGATACAAGAAGAAAATGCTGAAATGTAGCTTTTTCTATTTATTTTAAGCTCATCTGAGCATTGAACTGCGGGTGCGCTATTGTAATAATTTACAATGCTTCAAAAAATAACAGCTGCAGACATGTCAAAAGCATAATCAGCAATTTGTCCTTTTTCCACTTTTTTTTTGCAAATATGGACGCTGCATTTCAAATTGCTTCTGCAAGTGGGAATCGGTTGGTGAATTAATCATGGCTTCATGAAGCACTCTTGTTTTGTTCATAGACCCTGTCGATTGTCCACATGGGGGAGAGCTTCTAGACAACAATCACTGCGTTCTGTTGGCCTCAACTCTCACTTCTTCTCACCTGTCATGGAGTAGTGCACGGGACTACTGTGAAACCAACCTGGATGGCTGGTTGGCCAATATTACCAGCGCAGCAGCCCACACCGTAATATCAAACTACATGAGCAGTAACAGTGTCAGGTATGTAACTCGGCCAAATAAAAACAAAACAAAAAAACTTTTAGTACTTTGCAACCAGTCAGGGGACTGATAAGTTTGCACCGTTGTCTAATCTGATCAGGCTCTTGGCTGTCTGCTTTCTAGTTTAACCTTTTCCCACATACAACAAATCTGCTGCAGACAACTTTGAAAACATACCCGATAAAAATTGGAAACTCCCTTTAAATCAAAGTACAATAATTTAATAGAGTTGAAAACATGGTGACAAATGGAGAAATTGCTCGTTTTGATCAATTTCTCCTTTTGTCACCATGTTTTTAAAATTTTGTCTGCTTCAGAGGCATCAGAAAGTTTCTGTATGTGGGAAAGTATTAACATGCATCTTGGAAGACTTTGGAGAATGGTTATTGCAAAAAATCTGACTGCAATGCTTTTCATTTAAAATTGACGTAAACTGCAATACAATATTCTTCTGATGTTGCTCAATTTTGATATCCTTTAAGATGGTGAATTTCAAAATGGATTTGTCCAGCTTTGCATTTGGAAGACTGTGCAGTCAATTTCTAGGAATATCAAGATTAAAATGTTGCGTTGAGTAGCCACAGTATAGAGCTCGGTCAGATGGCACAGTTGCGCCGGCTTATCTGGCTCTATACTGGTGCCACATGCTTCACAATGATAAATAAAACATTTTGTATTATAATATAATTAATGGTATTTTTCGTTTTTTCACAGTGAGGCCCTTTTTGGCTTATCGGACCAGTTTCTAGATGATTTCAAACTTTGGGCAGATAATACTACGTACAACAGTGCAGAGTATGCTCCCACTGAGGAAAGTGGGTCAGGGAATTGCTTCATCACCAAACTGAACAACACATGGGCGAGGGCCGACTGCGATGTTCCTAAGGACTTCCTGTGCGAGTACTCTTTGAATATAGGTGAGTGGACTTTGCTTTAACCATTTTCCACATGCAGGTGCTTTCTGACGGCTATGATTTGTTTAATTGGAGTTTTACGCCGCTTTCAACATTATTTCAATTATCACGGCGACAGTTCACTTATTCATGATCCCAGGGTAAACAAACCAGAACTAGGCTAGAAAACGTGCCTGGCCCAAGGGCACTCCAACATGACCGTCGTGCCGAGACTGGGGATCGAACCCGGGACAACCGGTTTCAAATCCCCGATGTTAACCACTCGACCACGGCAGATTCCCCTGACACCTATGAAGCAGACTCTTGAAATCAATGTGACAAAAGGAGAAATTGCTAACAATGCGCAATTTTTCCCATTTGCCACAATGATTTCAACTCTATTCAATAATTATACTAACATTTATAGAGAATTCCCATACTTTTATTAGTCTGCCTCAGATTGGCTTGTGTATGGGAAACGGTTGATGCTTCTGAAATAGAAATTCTTATTAACCCTTTCCCTCATACGACAATTCTGCAGCAGACGACTTTAAACATATTTTGTCAAAAAAAAGAACATCTCTATAATCGTTTTGAGCAATTTTTCATTTGTCATGTTTACAAAAAGCCATCTGCTGCAGAAGCATCAGAAAGCTTCATAATTGAATGGATAACCTATGACTAAAAGTGGAAAACATTGTGGCAAAAGGAGAAATTGCACGTTTTGTGCAATTTCTTCTTTTGTCACTATGTTTTCAAAAGGCCGTCTGCTGCAGAAGCATCAGAAAGCTTCTATATGAGGGAAATGGTTAAATCTTTTTTTTTTAATGCTTCTTTTTCAAGCATTCTTGAATCAGTTGCCTTGTATTTTTTTCATCGTTTTAGTGTGAAAGATAGATATCAAACTTGATTTATTTTTCAGAGCGACTGACAATACCAACTTACCTTGTGGGGACGCCAGATGTCAAGGTCATTAACGGCCAAAATTTCCAGCAGCAGACCCCATTTGACTACTTTGTTGATAACGCCGCCAACACTGAAGTTGTTCTCTTTCCAGGTAATAAAATACTTTTACAGTTGATTATTGGTCATAGTCTCTTCCATGGGATTTTGACCCTTTCTCACTTACAACATTCTGCAGCAGATGCAGGGATTTTTGCTAACTGCGAGTACTGTGTCCTGTACTCACAGTTGTTATCAGCTACTCATAATTAGAAACGCTTTGAGTCTATGGGACTCATAATTAATGAATAATTGAACAGAGTTATAATATCATAGTACAATGGGACTCCCTTGATAGTCAGTTTATGATTCCAGAGGACTCATTTTTTTGAAACTTAAAAAGAGACTTCATTGAGACAACTTTAAACACAAATGGGAACTTTTCTATGAATAAAAGTTTAATTATTGAATTGATCTGAAAATATTGTTGCAAATGTCCCCTGCTGCAGATGCATCAAAATGTTTTTGCAGGTAAGAAATGCTTAAGAATGCATTAACCCTTTCCCTCATATAAATGCTTTCTGACACCTCTGCAGCAGACAGCTTTTTGAAAACGTAGTGACAAATGAAGGAATTGCTCAAAACAAGCAATTTCTCCTTTTGCCACAATGTTTTACACTTTTAGTCATAGGTTATCCATTCAATTATAGAGATTTTCTGTTTTTAGCTCATCTGAACTTTTCTCAAGATGAGTAATTGTGATCGCCTTTTGTCCGGCGTCCGTTGTGCGTCGTCCATTGTAATTCAACATCTTCTCAGTAACCAGTGGGTCAATTGAGATGAAACTTCTCAGAAAGCATCCTCTCAATTGAGATGAAACTTCACAGAAAGCATCCTCTCAATGACCTCACCAGAATTCCTTCAAATGTTTGGGATCCATGCAGAATTCTGGTTTCCATGGCAATGAAATGAAAAACAAATCAGAATTCTTCTCCCAAACTGGTTGGCAGATTTTCAAATAATTTTGTAGAAATGTTCCTTGGATGACCTTCTATCAGATTCCTTCAAGCCTTGTTGATTGGTTGAAAAACATGGCCACCAGGGGGGCGGGGCTATTTTGCCTTATATGGCTATAATGATAACTTTAAAAATCTTCTCCTCCGAAAGTGTCAGGCCGATTTTCAAATAATTTTGTAAAAATGTTCCTAGGGTGACCAACTATCAGATTCCTTCAAGCCATGTTGATTTGTCAAAAACTATGGCCGCCAGGGAGCGCTTATATGGCTAAAGTGAAAATTGCAGAATTGTTGTATGAGGGAAAGGTTTAAATATGCTGAAACCCAGATTATAGATAGTCAAAGTTTTCTAAATGTTGTCTTGAAATATTAGAATCATTAGGGTTTGGGTGAGTTGCATGAGAGATATTGTTAGGAAAAGACCAGTTGTTAGAGTTTGGGTGAGTCGTATGAGAGATATTGTTAGGAAAAGACCAGTTGTTAGGGTTTGGTTGAGTCTTATGAGAGATATTGTTAGGAAAAGACCAGTTGTTAGGGTTTGGGTGAGTTGCATGAGAGATATTGTTAGGAAAAGACCAGTTGTTAGGGTTTGGGTGAGTCATATGAGAGATATTGTTAGGAAAAGACCAGTTGTTAGGGTTTGGGTGAGTCCAGTTCCCTGTTTATGAGGTAAAATGTCAGTTTACTCTCCCTCCTTGTCCAGTTCCCTGTTTATGAGGTAAAATGTCAGTTTACTCTCCCTCCTTGTCTAGTTTCCTATTTATGAGATAAAATGTCAGTTTACTCTCCCTCCTTGTCCAGTTCCCTGTTTATGAGGTAAACTCTCAGTTTACTCTCCTTCCTTGTCCACTTCCCTGTTTATGAGATAAACTGTCAGTTTGCCCTCCTTCCTTGTCCAGTTCCCTGTTTATGAGGTAAACTATCAGTTTTCTCTCCCTCTTTGTCCAGTTCTCAGTTTATGAGGTAAACTGTCAGTTTACTCTTCCGCCTTGTTCGGTTCCCTGTTTATGAGGTAAACTGTCAGTTTTTTTGTTTTCCAATTGTTATCCATTGCCCACAAACAGACGCATTTTGACGCATCTGCAGCAGAAAACTTTTGAAAATTTGTTTGGCAATTAAAAGAAATTAATTGCTCATGATGAGCAATTTCCGCTTTTGCCTCAATTTATTCGATAATTGTTATATTTTTTTTCATTTTAGGAATGGTGATTTCGAAAGCTGGACACCTTCGTTACTGGGTTGTTCACACAGTTGACATTGCCTCAGGAGAAACCTACGATCTGGGCATATATATCATCAGGTCTACTTGTAACACTGGAACATTTGTGCAAGCAGGTAATAACAGTTATTAACCTTGATCCTGCTGAATTCTTACAACTACAGTCCAACCTGCGATTAAAGACCTATGGGAAGTGAAAAATCTGGTCTTTGTTCACAGGTGGTCTTTAATTGCTGGTTAAATTGTGCAGAAAATGAGTAATTGTGGAATAAAAAGTGTGGTTGCTATAGACAGGGAATTGCTAAAGAAAGCTGTTTTTAGCACAAGTTTGACTAGTTTGATCAACTTTCCTGTTGGCAGTGAATGATTTTAGAAAAAATTTTGATAAAAGGCTCTGCACAAGTTATGTCTCCTTTACCTATTATTTTCTGATAATTTCAGTCTGAAAAAGCTTTTGTGTTGCTTGTCTTGGCATGGAGAAATATATAAAATTCTTCTTTTAACATTTTGCTATCAGAGAACCTCAATGTCAAACAGTTTGGATCTCGGATCAGGCCCTATGTATTGTGGGGCGTGATCTAGATATAAACTGTTTGCATAGGTCATCAATGATTAACAAAATCCACCGCTAGCGTGCAAAGAATAAACTATAGGAATTAAAACTTTAATGTTATAATTCCCATTAAAAAATTATTTCTTAAACTTGGAGGGCTAAAGTATCCCATGAGGGATGCAAATATGTGCACACTGATTTTATTTATTGGGGTTTTACGCTGTTTTCAACATTTTACAGTTATATCATGTGACAGTTCAATTATTCATGATCTAGGGTAAACAAACCAGTACAAGGCTAGGAAATGTGCCTTGCCCAAGGGTCTCCACCGTGACCGTCGTGACGCGACTGGGGACTGAAAATGGGATGCCCTGTTTCATATGCTCGACCATGGTAAATTCCTCATGTGAACACTGAAGATTCGGACAAACCTGTGCACATGCAGTCTCACCAGAGCATTCAATGTGCGCCTACATTTTGAAGAGTCCCCAATAGATGTAGCTTTCTAAGAACAACCCTAATGTTCCTGTAAGATTCAACCCTGAACCCCTTATTGGAATATATAGCCTTCAGTGATATAATTTAATAAGATTCTAAAGAAACTTTCTCTATCTCTTCTAACAGGCTGTGAGGGTACAAAGTTTGCCACCTGTTCTTCATCCAGTCCAACATGTACACAGAATACCTGCTCAACAGACCAACACTTCTGTTACCTAAGCAACACGTGTAAATTCTTTAACGAATCATGCACATGTAACTCAGAGTCTGGTACTACATGCACTTCAAGTGGTACATCTCCGCAGTATTCTGTCTATGCCATAACCCAAGTGTCAATTACTACCCCCGGAGAAAATATCCTCTATATCCCAGCAAGTGACCTTAAAGTACAGGAACATGATATTATTGCAATACAGTATATATTTGGTAAAAATCCCATAAAAAATGAAGATCTATCCTCGGATGATGATCGCCAATCCACATATAAAGTCAATCACACTGGCTGGTTATCCAAGAATGATATTATACCAACCAGCAGTAAAACAGATGAAGATAGGACTTACTATTTCCATGGAATCTATACGGAGACTCAGGACAAGTCCTTGCCCACAAACCTAGCTTATTCGGAAGATGTTGGGGAATATGAAGTATCAGTAACCATCATAGATACAGATGTAAGAGATCTGGATGTCACAATGGAAGAAGCCATAAAGTATTACGATATAATATATCCCCTTATACAAGATCCCCCTTCTACCTCAACCAGTCAAGGTACAGTCTACTTAGAGCATAATGTTGAATATGACGTCACTGTCAGAGTGGAAATGGGAACCAACGTACAGTTTACATTCGATTCATCGACCCCAGTAAATTTACAAAGTACTTGCACATCAGAGGTACTGAATGCAATCACACCCTCGGATGTGTGCAACGCATCCCTTGTGTGGAATACATCACCCTTTGCCAGTGTGAGGATCAACGCTTCAACCTTGGGCAGCACTACAAAAAGTTTTATCCTGTCTAATCCCTTGGGAACTATAACTAATTATCTGACAATCAAAACAGAAAAGAGAATTCAGGGTATGACCTTTGCCTTACAGACATCAGCACTCATATCAAATAATGTAGCTTTAAACAGAGAATCAGAATTTGAGGTAAATTACACAGATGGCACTGACGTTTCTATTTCTTATCAAGTGAATGGAGTTGATGTATCTGGTAATACAAGCATACTGATATATAATTTTACAACTACCGAAACTTTGACAGTATCAGCATTCTTGACAAACATTCTGGGAGTAGAATCGATCAATTTAACGGTAGATGCGAAACAACCAGCAGATTTCTCTCTCTGCAGCTTCATTGGGACGCCTTACATTGCTGTGATGAATGTCCCATGTGAAATTAAATTACAATGCACAGTCAATCAAAATGCAGAGGTGACATCTGAGTTTTACTTTGATGATGACAGTGTTACGCATACACAAGCAACAGTACCAACAGCATCAACATCCCAAACATGGACCTTTAGCAAAACATTTAATAGCACAGGGGAAGTGCAAGTAACAGCCTCCCTCAGTGATCCATTTGCAAGTGTCTCGTCGAGTTCATCAATTGATGTGTACAACCAAGTTCCGTCTGTAAATTTAACAATCACTGACAATGATGTTCAACTGGGTCATAATATAGCAGTGGTAGCAACTCTACCAACAACACCAGGAAACTATGGCACAGTTATTTATACCATTGACTTTGGCGATTCTGTCACTGAGACTAGTTTAAGCGGTTCTTTTGCACATACATATGCATCTGCTGGCGACTTCACTGTCAACGTTACGGCAAGTAATGGTCCAAGCTCTGCTGCCACCACACAAGAAGTAAAAGTGTATACTCTAGTTGATGGTTTGATTGCCTCTAACAATGGTCCAAATAGAAGGGGAAATTCGACAATAATCACTGCATCAAACAGTCAAGGAAACTTTGCTTCATTTCAATTTGTTTCCGCTGAGTTTAATGAAACCCAATCTTCAGGGACGTTTACCTATACATTTTCAACTGCTGGTATGCATGAGGTGAATATAACATGCTTCAATACATTAAGCAGTACATCCACTTCTGTGACTGTATATGTTCTTGAGGCAACAGAAATCATTACAGAGAGTTTGAGAATGGATGGAGTGGCCATCTCTGGATGTATTGAATCTGGCATCAATAAGCTGTTCAGTATCGCTGTTATTCACTATGATTTGACCAATCTGGAATACAACTGGGATTTCGGTGATGGTACCATAGACACTACAGTCATAACCAACAAGTCCCAAATGTATTCAACAGCTGGAAATTACACATTAAATGTGACTGTGTCCTATTCACCAGCAAACGCAGCTAAATCTATCACAGCAGACATCTGCATCGAAGACAGTATACAAGACCCATCACTGAGTGTGGCCAATCAAGTTGGACTCCCATCATCAGGGGTATTGAATTTGTCTATAACTGTCACACTTACTCAAGGAACATCACTCTCCTACACATGGGCTTCTAATGCAACAGTTACTGGTTCCTTGGATAGCACCACTCTGAACGTACAGGTCACAAGTTCTGGGTTTTATAACATAACTGTGTCACTGTCAAACAGTGTAAGCTCCAGTTTACTTTCCAAATTAGTGCAGGTCATAGAAGAGATCAGTGACGTAATAATCAACTGTGCAAGTTGCACCACAGACTCTGGGAACTTATATATCGAGACTTCTACCAGTGCTCTATATAGTGTGAGAACCACAACTGGAACAGACCTTTCTTATTCATGGGATCTGGGAGATGGGAATACAGGCACTGGAGCTTCCTTGACTCGTGCATATTCCTCCATTGGCAGTTATACCATGATAGTTAGTGTTTATAATGATGTACACAGGTTAAATCAAACGGTGACAGTATATGTGGAATCTGCTCTAAACTCTGTCAGTGTTTCCAACCACCTTTATGACTGGTTGAATAATATACTTAGCCCATTAAAAAAAGATTTAGACATTAGTAAAACTGCGAGATTCAGTGCCACAGTTCAGCCAACTGGAATGGATGGAGTCGTTTTCCTGTGGGAATATGAAACAGGACTGCAGATTGTTACCACCGCATCAAGTATCGGAGAGTATAATTACACAACAACAGGAGAGAAGTTATGTAAAGTTACAGCTGTGAATAAAATAAACAATGTTACATCTTCAACATATGATTTTTATGCAATAGAATCACTAACCAATATGACCGTCAATGAAGGCACAAATGTTTTATCAACTAGCTCAACACATTTCATAGCACAAAATAATACTTACAATATTTCAGTGTCTTCAAGTCAGAATGTAGATGGAACTGGTGAATATTCTATCTTTATAAGAAACCCTTCAAAAGCATTGATCGGATCAAATACACCACCCAATGCATTTGCAGAGGTAAGACCAACAGTTATAGGTGTACATCAGTTGTCTATAACTATAGGAAATAGTTTGGGAACATTGATGGAGACATATAATATGGAGGTTATAGAATTAGTATCTGGACCCTACATAAATGGTCACAGTGGTGAAGATGGCAATATAACTCTTGGTTCCTCTCTTTATTTGTATGGCGGGAGTACCAGCGGTAAATATCAAACATACAATTGGGCTTATTTAACTGCACCTGCTGGAGAAACCTTCTCAAGTACGGATCAGAATGTGACGCTACTTCCCACATCCGTGGGACAATTCATCCTCCATCTCACCGTCACCAATGCAGTATCGCCTGTTCTGGTTGTTGAGTACGAAATAAATGTAATGGAAGGCGTGTCTGGAGTTGCAATTGATGGAATACTGTCACCTCCTGATGCAATCGAAATTGGAAGTACGGTAACTTTTAGAGCAACAGCTACAACAGGCACTGGTTTGTCCTACAGTTGGATAGCTGTTGGCGATGTCAATCCACTGAATGCTGAGACAGAAAATTTTACTATCACCTTTGGTCAACAAGCCTACTACAATATCACATTAACTGTGTCCAATTTTGCCAGTACTGAAAGTGTGGTCAAAAGCATTTACTCATTGAATAACCTTTCAGCTGTCAACATACAGGTCACCGGTGCAACATACAATAGTGGTATTAGCAAATATCCAGTGATAAGAGAAACTACTTTGAGTTTCATTTCAGATCTGACCAATACTGATTTTGTTGAATTTCAATGGCAAATATATTCTACAACAGTTGGCTCCAGTCAAAGTTTTAACAATACTTTTATCATAGCAGGAACATATGTTGTCAAAATCGAAGTTTCCAATAAAATCAGTTTGACTTCGGATGAGGTAATCCTCCTTGTTGAAGATACCATTATAGATTTCCAGTTGACGGGTTGTAATGCAACTTATCTAATAGATACTGATATAACCTTAGGATCTTCCTACAGCCAGGGAACAGATGTCTCTGTACAATGGGAAGGTAGTTCAACCTCTGTCGGAGCATTAACAGTAGTGAACTTTGCTTCTACAGGAGAGCACAAGATAAATGTAACCGCATCCAACTTTGTTGACTCGGCCTTTTTACACTGTATTATTACTGCCCAGGGAACCATAGCCAACCTTGTGGTGACAGTTACAGACTATAAATATGTTGGTCATGCTATCGCATTTACTGTAGCAGGTGACCATACCTCATATGAAGCATCAATTTCATGGGCGTTTTCAAATGGAGTAACAAATGTTACAACCACCTCTAGTCTGGACCATATATTCACTATTAAAGGCACATACAGTTTGACAGTCAATGTATCAAATGCGGTCAGCTGGTCCCAGGTTTCAATCAACTTCACAGTCGAAGATCTGAAATGTACAGAACCAGATTTACGTATTGACGGCAGCAGTGAAAGAACAACACTTCGCGCTCGTAGTATAGAGCTGTCCGTGACCCCGTTGAATAATGATTGCACATATTATACATCAGTGAACAAGTGGACAGTTTATGAAGCAAGCTCTTGCCAAGCCACACTGACAACTAACTACTCTCTTCCTTCCAATATCTCGACCAATACTCCAGTAATTAGGTTGCAGTCTGGCATTCTACCGTACAACACATACTGTTTTGTATTTGAAATCAGCTACAGTGACACCCCTGTCACTAAATATGCCTACTTCAACGTCACAATCTCAGCTTCACCCTTGATAGCACTGATAACTGGTGGAGATTCCAAGGTCACTAATGCCGGAACAACTTGGGCCTTCGATGGGAGCAAGTCCAATGATCCAGATGATAATGTAGGAGTCGTCCTGTCATATGCCTGGTCCTGTTCACAAACTATGGTAAGTGCTGTTTTACTTCAACCTTGGCCCACCTACAGACACATTTTGACACATCTGCAGCAGACTTTTCAAATCATTGTTACAAAAGAAGAAATTGCTCATAATGAGCAATTTCTCCCTTTGGCGCAATGTTTTCAATTCTTATCCCAATTTTTTTTTTAAAGTTTGGCAAAAGAAGAAAGATGTTTTTAAAGTTAATGCTGCATTTTTGTTGTATGTGGGAAAGGAGGGTTAAAGCGATATTACCTCTTAAAAAATCGTCTAAACACAAGAAAGCTTTAAGTATGGAGATGTAAAGAAGGGCATTTAATATCGTCAAACACAAATACTCTTCGGCCGTATATATAGCCCCTGGTTAGTATGTAGTGGGTATTGTTTATATTGATTTTTTATCGTACTGTAAGATCACTGTTATTAGCTGTTTACAAACGACAGATACACTCTTCCAACAATTCATTCCTGGAGGTCACGTGATACGCATACAATTTTCAAAACGCCCAAAGAATCAAAGTAGGTCAAACTAAACAGACAAAAGTAAACAAAAATGGAAACTCGGCAATGTCAATACTAAAAACGGAGATCCTTCTTTAGCGACTCTGTAGGGAAACGCCGTCGTGTTGCTTGTAACAAGAGAATGAATAGAACTCAAATTGTAATCGGGGATGAGATAGATCGGAGGAAAAGTTTTTTTGATGACATATTCTTAGTTGATTGTTGATATATTCTAGTTTGAAAAGTACATATGAATATTTCTTACCTACGGAGAGCAATTATCGCTTTAAATGCTCTCACTGAAATAGTTGATATGTTTTTTTTATGCCCATATGTACAAGCAAGGTTTGACAATACAGGGGTCTAGTTGAATCTACATCAATTAATATTCACATAACTTTGTGTTTTCTGACTCTCTAAGAACAGTACTCAACACAACATTCACCCGAGACAAATGGATGGGTTCATTCTCACATAGGTATTTGAATGTCTTTCCCACATTCAACAGATCTGCATCAGACCATTTTGAAAACATACTGGCAAATTTTGAAAGATCTCAATGTCAGGACCATAACTCGAAAAGTACTGAAGTTATTTCGATGAAACTTGAAATGTATAGAGATATTAAAGAGTGGAAGTGCATTACACAAGAACCATAACTCTATAATAAATAATAAAAATTAACTCCCTTGTTTTTATTATTTTCTTTTCTGTATTATGTAAATATAATGGACACTAATGAAGTCAGGTATGATCACTCAACAAAGCCCTTATGGGGAGCATCATTCAGTTCCACCAATTCCTTGTTTAATTGAGTTGGAAACATTGTGGCAAATGGCAAAATTGCTCATACATTTGCCACAATGTTTTCAATAGATGCCTGCTGCAGAGGCATCAGAATGCGTCGACAAGTGGGGAAGGGGTTAAGCTTATTGGTGGTAGACTATTGATACTATTCACAATGACTTTTTCCAATCACTCAGAAGGATCAGTGTAGTTTCTGAGTTTGAACTCACGACCCCTGGATTCACAGCACCCATTGTGACTGACTGACTTATCAGGGCTCAATTCAAAATATAATTGACTTTTATATGCAAGAATGAGAAATTAACTTAACCCTTTCCCTTATACAACAATTCTGCAGCAGACAACTGAACATATTTTGTCAAAATATAGAAAATCTCTATAATTGAATGGATAACCTATGACTAAAAATGGAAAACATTGTGGCAAAAGGAGAAATTGCTCGTTTTGAGCAATTTCTTCTTTTGTCACTATGTTTTCAAAAAGCCGACTGCTGCAGAGGCGTCAGAAAGTGTCTATATGAGGGAAAGGGTTAAAAGCAACCAAGATTGTGTTTACCTATACCCAATGCTTCTTTTTGTCACAATGCTTTTCTATTCTGCTTACAGGGAACTACAACTGCCATTGATGTATGTAACACTATTGATGCACTGACAAATGCTTCTTCAAATTTGACTGGAATTACGCTCACTAAAGATGATGTTTATGATGTAACCTTAACAGTTTCTGCTTCTGGTAGAACTAGTGGACAGGCTACAACAAAAGTAAATACTTTTATTGATCTTCATTTGTAATTGCAATTCAACTGTTATTAAAAATGATTTAACCTGATCGGACATTTTAACCTTTTCCCACATATAGATGTTTTCTGACGTCTCTTTAGCAAAGTACTTTTGAAAAATGTCAAAACAAACAAATTTCCATTTGCCCCAATGTTTTCAACTTTTAAGCTGGTCTGACCGTCGTCTGTCATAAACAATATCCTTGTTTGTGCTCTACATGAATATCAGAATCTTTATCTTGTTGATGGCTTAATTTGAATGTTGGTCATTTTTATTAAGAAAATAGATAACTAGGTCAAAATTGAGAAAAATCTTGGTAATCCTTTCCCACATACAACAAATATGCAGCAGATGACTTTGAAATCACATAAGAAAAATTGTAGAAAGTTCTTATAAATGAGGATATTGTTACAGAAAGAGTTGTGGCAAAAGGAGAAATTGCTAGTTTTGAGCAATTTCTCCTTTTGTCACGATGTTTTCAAAAGTGTCTGATGCAGGGGCGTCTGAAAGCGTCTATATGTGGGAAAGGGTTAACACTCCAGGGGAAGCAATTTTTACTTCAGCAGCTTATCAGAATCTTTATCTTGGTGATATCTAGGTTTAGTTTGAATATAGGTCATGTTGGGTCAAAAACTAGGTCACTAAGTCAAATTTGAGAAAAATCTTGTTAACACTCAAGAGGCATCATTTTTTACTTCAGCAGCTTGTCACTTTGGCAGAATTTTTGTCTTTGTGATATCAGGGTGAGTGTATTAAATAATTGACCAACCCTGGTGATATCTAGGCCAAGTTTGAATATGGTTATAACTGGTTAAACACTAGGTCACTAAGCCAAATTGAAGGAAAATCTTGTTAACACTCGGGAAGACGCATTTTAAACTTGAGCATGTTGAAACTTTAGATCTAAAGGCCTAATTGAAGAAATATCTTGTAAACTCTCTGGAAGCCAAACTTTTAATTTGAGCATGCTGAAACTGTGTCAGTATGTTTGTCTTGATGATAACCATGCTAAGTTTGAATATGGGTCATATCTAGTCACTAGGCCAAATTGAAGGAAAACCTTGTTAATTTGTCAGATTGTTTGTCTTGATGACATATAGGCTAACTTTGATGAACATCATGTCATGTTAGGTCAAAAACTAGGTCTTATTGAACATAAATTTGGTAACACTCTGGAAGTCACATTTGTAAATGAATCATGTTGAAACTTTCTTGAATGATTCTCTTGATGTTATTTAAGTTTTATTATACCTCACTTTTGTCTACAATGGTAAAATCCAATTACCCGAAAAAGAGATAATTGACTATCAGAAAATTGTTCAACCTTTTTGACACATGACCAAGCGAAAATTGACTGTCAGGTCATGTGACCGCAGTGATATTTTGAATGTCATATAAGGGCAAATAACTGCTTCAATATTTTAAGTAAATCATGACGTGATTGCCTCCCTTATAAACATACAGCAGTGATGTCACTATTCAATGTGTACATAAAAACAACAGACGACAGGAATTGTCAGCAAGTAAACATGTCTCGATTTGCAAGTATTTCTGAAGATGATTTAGACACTCTTGATGGACAGACAGAAAGACTAAAAAAACACAAAACGTGTAAAAAAAAGAAGTGTCTCTCTGTTTCGTGTTTTGTTCGGTATAATAAAATAAATATCATATGGCAGCATGTGTGACATTGATATTGTCAACCCTCGAAACAGAATGTCACCCTTCGGCTTACGCATCGGGTGACATTCTGCTCTCGGGTTGACAATATCAATGTCACACATGCTGCCATATGATATTTATATAATGATCCAATATTGGTCATGTCCAATCCAAAAGTGAATCCCCAGACAAAATGTGAGGACAAAATTATTGACACTCTAGAGACTTTACTCGAGCTGCTTGAAACTTTGTTAATACACGGAAAGTTGGATTAACCGTATCCCACATGCAATTAATCTGCGGCAGAAAACTTTGAAATCGTCTTGGTCAAAATGTGAAAATCTGCATTAATGAGAGGTTTACTTATTTATTTGAGTTGAAAACATTGTGGAAAAATGAGATATTGATCATCATGAACTTTTTTTCCTTTAACCACAATGTTTTCATAAGTTGTCTAACTGCAGTTGTGTCAAAATGCATTTAGCAGTTGGCAAAGGGTTAATTATCCTGATACTGGTGAAACATTTAAAAAATGGAGAAATTGCTGCTTTATTTGTTATACTTTCAGAGCAGTGTGTTAGAGGTATCAAGTCAGTTCTAGTGATTCCTGTAAATGTATATCCCTTTTCCATATCATTATATACTGATATAGCCGCATTTGCAGTCAACGACTTCTGATAAGACTGTGGCAAAAGGCGAAATGCCATGTGATGAGCCATTTGTCCATTTGCTATAAAGTTATCAATGACATGTATATTCAAAAATTATAATTTCATTTATTGAGACTTTTCATTTTTGTGTCAAAGTTGTCTGTATGTTGGAAAGAGATATTGAGGGCTTGGCGTGAAACGGTTGTAACTAAAAACCTATTTTTAAAACCCTGGTTTAGGGGCAATTTTGACACCTTTGTAAACAATGCAAATTTAGATGCCATTTAACGCTTACATACTTTATGGTGAGGTAATTAACATTGAGATATAATATTATTCAGAGCTCTAAAACAGTGGTGTTGTGCATGTTTTGAAATCCTCTTTAGACCCTCTAACCCTAAGCTGTTACTCAAAAGAATTGTCTCAATGATACAGTTCTTTTGAGTATCAATATTATAGGGTTTGGTTGGATACTAAGTGATATACTCTGGGGAAAGCAGCTGTATACTCCTCCTTTTCTGAATACCATGATTGCGTTTTACCTTCAGATCACCGTGATTGATTCAAGTGGCCCTGTCGTTAGTATAGAATGTATATCCTGTGAAGCTAACAAGAATTATCAAGCCAGCCCAAGTAAGAAAATGTGTTTAAAGGGAACATGTTCATCAGGCTGCAACACTTCAACAACCTACCAATGGACCGTCACTGACATGAGCACCAACACTGACATCACCATATCCTCCGAGCAAACCACGACGGGAACCAGCAGTTTGAATCTTTGTCTTGATGCCGGTACCCTGGAGTTTAACAAATCCTACAAGTTCAATCTACAGGCTACCAATGGTTCTCTTACTGGCTTTGCTGAACAGACATACATTGCCAGCACAGTACCTCATTCGGGCTCATGCACTTTAAATTCAACTGGAATTCGAATTACCCCTTTGACAACAACCGTAAGCATAACGTGCCAAAACTGGGTGGATCCGGACACTAATTCAGGACTGTACTACAAGACTGTAGCATCATATGGAAGTGACTCGTATATCGTGAGTGATGGGTCCCAGCCCATCACTGAGGTGTATCTATCCCCATGGCCGGGATCAAGCTACGCTGATGTCAAACTTACAGTGTATGTGGTCAATGATCTTGGGATAGAAGTTACAGCTTTGACAGAGTAAGATTATTTTTCTGATATAAAAGTAGGAATGTGTTTTATTTAACCCAACATAGATACATTTTGATGCATCTGCAGCAAACGTTTTTTGAAAACATTTTGGCTACAATGCTTTCAAATTTATTTAATAATTTTACTTTTAATTATAACTTTTTTCCTTTTTTTTTGCTTAGATATTTGCAGGTCATCTGCTACAAATTTGTTGAAAGTGGGAAAAGGTTAACTATTTATATTAAAAAGTCCTTGAACAATTCTGAAGGTAAAAGGTCTTGCTTCTGAAAATTAGAAGTATAATTTTGTAAAATAGAAACAATTTGTTTTGAGTGGTTTCGCCTTTTTCGTAAATAATTTCAAAAATAGTCTGCTGCAGAGCAATCACAATTATGATACAGATTGATGCCTCTGCTGCAGACTATTTTCACCCTTTCCCTCATACAACAATTCTGCAGCAGACGACTTTAAAAATATTTTGTCAAAAAATAGAAAATCTCTATAATTGAATGGATAACTTATGACTAAAAGTGGAAAACATTGTGGCAAAAGGAGAAATTGCTCGTTTTCAGCAATTTCTTCTTTTATCACGATGTTTTCAAAAAGCTATCTGATGCAGAGGCGTCAGAAAGCGTCTATATGAGGGAAAAGGTTAAAACATTGTAAGTAAATGAATAGTAGCTCAAAACAAGCAATTTCTTCTTAACCACACTTATTGAAAGCATTGACGCAAAAATATAGAAAATCTCTATAAATTAGTTAAATTTCGAAAAGAATTGAAAACATTCCGGCAAATGTAAAAATGCATCTACATTGTGAGCCATATCTATTTTCAAAAATTCGTCTGCTTCAAAAGCTTCATATGCCATCTGTATCAAGAAAAAGGTTAATGGCAAATTGTACCAAGAGAAGATAGGCATATTATCAACATTCTTTTCAGAAATAAAGCAGATAAATATTAAAGAAGCCTCCCGGGGGGTGGGGAGGTATCCATTGATTTTACAGAATGATGTTTTTTGTAATTAATCTTATGTTAACCCTTTCCCATATACAGCAAATCTGCAGCAGTTGTTTAATTATTTAATAGAGTTGAAAACATTGTGGTAAAAGAGAAATTGCTCAGTGAGCAATTTCTCCTTTTTGCCACAATGTTATCAAAAGTTGTCTGCCTCAAAGGCGTTAAAAAGTGTCTGTATACAGGGGCGTAGTTCCCTTTAGGCACTGTAGGCATGTGCCTACACATTTTTTTCAAAATGCCCCAAAATGCAGCTGAGGCGATAGACAGCTGCGTAATGTATCGACCAGATCAGCCTGGGCTATCCATGCAGACTGATCTGGCCGACACATTCTGTCTTAGGGGGATAGATGTATAGAGTAGTGATTCCTGAAACAGAAAATCCACAAGAGGCGAAAAGTGTCTATCTGGGTAGGCCTGTGTGGCATGCTTAGGCTCCGGGTCGATACTTTACGCAGAGTCCACATTGTTGATTTTCTCACGAGACGGCCTACACATTGATTATTGCAAAATGTCTGTATGTGGGAAAGGGTCAAATTTAACCTTTTGTTTCCTTATCTCTTTTAAAGGTATGTTCAGAGTCAGGCGCCAACCCTTTTACTGAGTCAAACCGACAATGTGAATTATCTGATTGACCAAATGTTTACCAAAATGAAGACGGAAGCCAATAAAAGCAACCCAAAGCTCCTGTTGCGGTATATTATCCCAGCACTACTGTTCCTCAACGACCAATCAGAAAGTCAGATAAATACGACCAAAGTGAGATCGACCATTCGTGACTATTTTTCTTATTCCTTGGATCGTATCCCAACCTCCGACACAACAGTCTCTGATATACAACAGATTGGGTCTGCTGTGAAATATCTTTCGGTGAGGATTTTTTTCTCATTTGTAAACCTTTACTTTAGACAAAACATTAACAATTTACCATAAAATGACAATTATTGCTTTTACCGTTCCCGACATCTAGATGCATCTGCTACACATGATGTTTGAAAACATATTGGCAAAAGGAGAAATTGCTCATAATGAGCAATATCACCATTTGCGTACAATATTTTCAACTGGTTTGTATAACAATTAACACATTAATTTATAGAGATATTTTATATATTTGTGCCTGTATGTTTTAAAAGGGGTCTGCTGCATATTTGTGTTGTGATTGAAACAGTTGTGGCAAACATGTTCTAAAAACATTGTGCAAAAATTAATAAACACTTTCTGTATTTGCAGGCATATCCAGATGAACTCCGCCAAGATACTCTCTCTCGTGTCGACAGAGCCATCAATACCCTTTCGATTATTTTGGACTCGAATGTCCAACAAGGTCATGATCAGCAGGTTTTTCAAACTGACAGCCTTCAAGAAGCCATTGTTAACGTGCAAACAAGACTACAGTCATTCACAACAACTTCAAGTGACACAGGAACTGTTGCAAAACTTGGATCGTATGTTGACTATGCACTGGCTATTGGTAGTTCTTCCACAACTCAATCATACGCTACCGTCATTGACATGCAGAAGGAGTTAGCCCAGAACAGTATTGAATATCAAAGACAGTGTGCATTAGTAATGCTGAAGACCTTATTAGCTGATGAAGCAGTCATTAATATAACTTTAAACGAAGGTTCTGTCTTAATTGCTGAACATTTTTCCATTGATAAAATCACAGAGTCGCGTTCACAGAACGGTGTTACTGTGAGAATACCGTCAGACATTTTTGATTATACTTCGTATACTCAGGACTCTGTTTACCAAATCACCGTATTCAATAATAACAATCCACTGGACTTTGACACATCAGATGTGCAAGTTGGAAAAACTATCCAAACAGGATTCCATGATTTAAATGGTGCAAGTATATCTGTTACATCATTACCAAGCTCCAAAGAGGTGGAATTATACATGTTTACAGACGGGTCTACATCATACACCATACCAATATCTGGCCTGAAGGACGCTGCCGGATATAACCCCAGAGACGGTATCATAAATGAGACTTGTATTGATATGACAGCTGGCAAAGCAATGTACATGGCAGTGAATGGACCCACAGACACGGACGCCGGTGTCCACATACAGATTCTTCCAGAGTACTCATCAAGTCAGACGAATGGTGAAACGACAGTGAGATTGTATAAAAATGGTGTTGCTTACACGGATACTGCAACCATTGATTCAGTCCGCCCATTGGGTGTCACTTATGCCATGTATTCTGATACTCAGTCTGACCATGAAAATTATACAGTCTTTATACCTGCCAGGTAAGGCATGCCTCTTTCTTAATTCTTTTAAACCTTTCGGAAATTTCAGACTCTGCAGCAGACGACTTTTGAAACATTGTGGCAATAGGAGGAATAATTTCTCCTTGCCTAGATGTTTTCAAAGTTGTCTGCTGCATATTTGTTGTATGTTGGAAAGAAGGGTTAAAGGAATATGCAGATTATCTAGAAATATTCTTCTTTTATATGGTTATTTTGATAATTATGTTTTTGTGGCAGTTTTGATAGCAATATATCACAGAGATTTAACCCTTTCTCACTTGAAGACTTATTTTGAAGCAACTGCAACAGATAACTTTTGAAAAACATTGTGGCAAAAGGAGAAATTGATCTATTCAATAATTACAATTTCATTGAAAGAGAGTGCCCATAGTGTTGCCGAGTGGTGCATGCAGGAAAGTGTCAAGGTTTCGGTAGAATGTTAGGTCACATCAAAGCATGCTGAGTATTACTAAAGGTGTCTAAAATTGTTTTTAGTCAATCCTTTTACTCTTGCAGATGAAATATGACGCGTCTACAGCAGACGACTTTTCAAAACATTGTGACAAAAGGAAAAATTGCTCAAAAGAGCAATTTCTTCTTTTGCTACAATGTTTTCAACTTTTTTCAGTAAATATACCTTCACTTTTCTGATTTTCTGTGTTTTTGCCTTGATCTTTTCAAAGTCGTCTGCTGCAAATTTGGTGTATGTGGGAAAGGGTTAAATCTGAAATATAATGATCATCTGTCTTGGAGTGATGGGTTAACCCTTTCCCTCATATAGATGCTTTCTGACGCCTCTGCAGCAGACGGCTTTTTGAAAACATAGTAACAAAAGAAGGAATTGCACAAAACATGCAATTTCTCCTTTTGTTTTCCACTTTTAGTCATAGGTTATCCATTCAATTATAGAGATTTTCCATTATTTGACAAAATATGGTCAAAGTCGTCTACTGCAGAATTGTCGTATGAGATAAAGGGTTAAACAAAAAACTTATATAGCTTCACAATACAAGGAAGTTCTAAAGTACATGTAAACTTCAAGAAATAACTGTGATAAAGAAAGGATTATTTTTCCTCTTAATTTTACAGTGAAAGAGTTTCTAATAACTCATTCAAAGTTGAGCTTTCTACAAACCAGGATGTGCGTGTGTGTGTGGCCATGTATTTTTCCAAGTGTGCTTATTATGACACACCATCGTCTACCTGGGCCTCCGCCGGATGCGTAGCACAGTCTCAATCTGTTCCAACTGTCGCCAATTGTAAGTGTAATCACATGACTTCGTACGGAAGTGGCCTCCTGTTGTCACCAGATCAGATTGACTTCACAGACTTGACGGTAAGTTCAGTTTACTTTATGCAATTCACAAAGATCAACTGGATCTTTTTTTTTTGGTAAGGCAACTTTTTGTGGCAAAGGATTCAATGGCAACTCTTCTAATTGAAAGCATATCAAAAAAGAAGCTGAAAAGCTTGAAACAATGATGAGTCTTTGAGACTAAATGGAAAATATTATTTAGAGAAAATAGAAAAAATATCTTTATAAAATATGCTTTTTGACGCCAACTTGAACCATTTTCCATTGAGGGGTTTATATATCAGCCATATCAAGCAAGTTTTGG
The DNA here is from genome assembly GCA_031761405.1 of Serripes groenlandicus. Taxonomy (NCBI): domain Eukaryota; kingdom Metazoa; phylum Mollusca; class Bivalvia; order Cardiida; family Cardiidae; genus Serripes; species Serripes groenlandicus. Next base: position 74,222,855 of record JASEVX010000004.1, on the reverse strand, counting down.
GGTATTTCTGCCTTTGTGAATAGTTCGACTCGAGCATGTCTATTCATCCACACATTCTCACCAGACCTTTCGCTGTCTGTCTACATGTCTAGATGCAATTTGTTACAAACAATTTGAATTGCAGTACCACTAGTTCTACGCAAATGTAACTAAATGATCCCAACCCATATAGTCAGGATGACCCCCAAATCGCTCACCCAATCAGCTCATATGTTTCACTTTCTATAGAACCTTGACGTTGTGAGCAACCCAGTGGCAATTATAACCTGCAGTGTAATACTGGGACTGTACATCATATTGGTGATCGTTTGTCGCAGGATGGACTTACTAGACATTAAACATATCTCCTCCATCCCCCTCTGTGGGAAGGATGGTTCCTTCAAGTATGAAGTGATGGTCTTTACTGGCAGACAGCTGGGAGCTGGTAAGTTAGAACTATGTGTAATCATTTTTCCTAATATAAAAACGCTTTTTGATCCCTCTACAGTAGAGGACTTTTGTGTCACAGGGATCATGTGTCCACACACAATAAGACAACACACACATATTTGGTGTATGGACAAATGATCCCTGTGAAATTCGAAATTATTGTGGCAAAAGAAGAAATTGTTCAAAATGACACTGTTTTAAACACTTTCATATTAAGAGATTTTTGATATTTTTGCCTAGATGTATTCAAAGTCGTCTGATGCAGATTTCTTGTAAGTGGGAAGGTGTTAATGATAATTATGTTTTATTCAAAGATAATAAGTATATTTAACTCTTTCCCTCATATAGACGCTTTCTGACGCCTCTGCAGCAGACGGCTTTTTGAAAACATAGTAACAAAAGAAGAAATTGCTCAAAACGAGCAATTTCTCCTTTTGCCACAATGTTTTCCACTTTAACCCTTTCCCTCATATAGACGCTTTCTAACGCCTCTATAGCAGACGGCTTTTTGAAAACATAGTAACAAAAGAAGAAATTGCACAAAACGTGCAATTTCTCCTTTTGTCACAATGTTTTCCACTTTTAGTCATAGGTTATCCATTCAATTATAGAGATTTTCCATTATTTGACAAAATATGTTCAAAGTCGTCTGCCGCAGAATTGTCGTATGAGGGAAAGGGTTAAGTCATATGTTATCCATTCAATTATAAAGATTTCCTATTTTTTGACAAAACATGTTCAAAGTCGTCTGCTGCAGAATTGTCGTATGAGGGAAAGGGTTAAGTCATATGTTATCCATTCAATTATAAAGATTTCCTATTTTTTGACAAAACATGTTCAAAGTCGTCTGCTGCAGAATTGTCGTATGAGGGAAAGGGTTAATGCGGTGTTGTCAGATCCAATAAACACACAGCATAATTTAGATTACTTGTGACCTGGCTCATTTTTAGCTCACCAGAGCACGTAGTGCTCAAGGTGAGTTATTGTGATCGCCTTTTGTCCGTCGTTCGTCGTCAACATTTGCTTGTTGTCCCCCGCTTTGCGAAAGCGCGGGGACTATTATTTCTCATTCGTCAGTCAGTCCGTCCGTCAGTCCGTCCGTCAGTCCGTCACGCTGTCACAAAAACTTTAACCTTGGTCATAACTTCTGAACCGTAATAGGTACTGCTTTCATATTTCACATGTGTATTCCTTGTGACAACCCCTTTCCATCAATACCAATTTTTTTACCTTGTGACCTTCACCCTGGCGGGGGACCATAATTCTCTGAATTTGCTTGTTACTACACTAGAGGCAACATTTTGCATCCAATCTTTATGAAAGTTTATCAGAACATATATCTCGATCAACTCTAGGCCAAGTTCGAAACTGGGTCATGTGGGGTCAAAAGCTAGGTCACTAGGTCAAATTTAAGGAAAATTTTGTTAACACTCCTGAAGCCGCATTTTTGGCTTGAGCATGTTGAAACTTTGTCGAAATGTTTGTCTTAGTGATATCTAGGCCAAGTTCGAATATAGGTCATGTCGGGTCAAAAACTAGGTCACTAGGCCAAATTGAAGGAAAATCTTGTTAACACTCTGGAAGCCACATTTTAAACTTGAGCATGTTGAAACTTTGTCAGAAAGTTTGTCTTGATGATATCTAGGCCAAGTACAAATATGGGTCATGTCATGTCAAAAACTAGGTCACTAGACCAAATTTAAGGGAAATCTTGTTAACACTCTGAAAGCCACATGTTTGGCTTGAGCATGAGAGAGTTATGTCTTAAATAGCCCATTCTCAGGTGAGCAATTCCAGGGCCTCATGGCCCTCTTGTTTATGATAATATTACAGGAACAGCAGAATTTAAATTACTTGTGACCTGGCTCATTTTTGATGATAATATTACAGGAACTTCAGCCCACGTTGGTATTCAACTCCTGGGGAAGTATTGGAAAACTGCTCAGAAACATATCTACAAAGAGGGAGCATTTCACCGAAACTGCTGCGACACTTTTATCATTGCCCACGATGTCAACATTGGGGAAGTGAAGAAAATCCGCATCTGGCATGACAACTCTGGCTCGTCACCGTCCTGGTACCTTAACCATGTCGTCATCAAGGATCTCCAGACGGACCAACAGTATTATTTCTACTACCAGTCCTGGTTGACCCTGGAGACAACGGGTGGATCGATCCATAGAAAGATACTGGCAGCAGGTTTGTTCACCCTTTCCCACTTGTAGATGCTTTCTAATGATGCCTTTGAAGGAGACAACTTTTGAAAACGTTTTGACAAATGAAGAAAATGTTCATGAATAGCAATATTTTAATTTGCCTGAATGTTTTGAACTCCATTCAATAATTATACTTTCATTTAATTAGAATTTCCATATCTTTGTGTCGTCTGCTGCAAATTTGTTGTTGATCTATGTGAGAAAAGTGGGTTAACCCTTTCCCTCATATAGACGCTTTTGATGCCTCTGCAGCAGACAGCTTTTTGAAAACATAGTGACAAAAGAAGAAATTGCTCAAAACGAGCAATTGCAATTTCTCCTTTTTGCCACAATGTTTTCCGCTTTTAATCATAGGTTATCCATTCAATTATAGTCGAGTGTCCCGGTAGCTCAGTCGGTAACAACGCGGGCTATCAATCCAGGGGTTGTGAGTTCCTTTCTTTCCGAGGATTGACAAAAGTCATTGCGACATGCATCATTCGTCTTCCACCAATGGGCTAAGTCTATGTGGAAAAGCAGCCAGTTGCTTGGGAAGATTGTTGTGTGGAGTACTGGTGTGCGAAAACCAGGAAACATATGAGTAGGTGAACCGGCCGCCGTGATATGACTGAGAAATTGTTAAAAACGGCGTTAAACCCCAATCAATCAATCAATCAATCCATTCAATTATAGAGATTTTCTATTAGTTGACAAAATATATTCAAAGTCGTCTACTGCAGAATTGTCATATGAGGGAAAGGGTTTAATGTATTTTCATGATCAAATGTTGTATAAACCATTACCCTTTTCCTGAATGCAGATGACTTGTAACACCTTTGTAATAGAAAATATTTAGTAACAATTGATGGAAACTGGTAAATTGCTCATGATTTTTTGTAAATGTATTCAGCTCTGTAATTAAAGTATACTTTCCATTGTCCAGATGTAAATTTATCATCTAAACCTCCATTTCCCATATACAACAAAATTGCAGCAGCAAATTTGGAAAACATCTGAAGTGAAAAAGTGAAAAATCTCTTTAATTTAAAAAGTAATTATTGAAAAGAGTTGAAAACATTCTGGGAATTGGAGAAATTACTGATTATGATAATTATTGATCAATTCTAAACTGCTTTCAAAGTATATGATTTCCTGCATATGCTTAATGAACAATTTAAAATTATTGAATAAAAATAAAATGAATTAAATCATTTCTATCCTTGATTTTAGGCTCCCAAGACAGAAATCGCTTTGGTCACAGATTCAGTATGGCCGTGTTCAATTCACTCGCAGACAAACATTTGTGGCTGTCACTGCTCAACCGACCAGCACAGAGTCGATTTACCCGAGTGCAGCGTGCAACATGCTGCGTCACGCTTCTCTTCACCTTCATTTGTGTCAATGCAATGTGGTATGGTCTGTTGAAGAATGATAACCAGGATTTAGGCTGGGATAGCTTCAGCTGGGAAGAGATCGTCCTGGCCATTGTCACCAACGTCATGGTGTTTCCAATAAACCTGGGACTTATCTTCCTCTTCAAAAAGAGTCGGTCAAAGGTGGGTGATTGACCTATGGTTTATCTATATATATTTAATCGTGTTTTTCAAAACATCCATCTGAGATGAAATTATTGAGACAAAAGTAGAAATTGCTTGGTATTATCAACTTTTCATTTTGTCACAAAAATTTCTGAAGTGGTCTTTTGCAGATGGGTCAAAATGCAGTTGTGGAAGTTCTACACACTGCTGATCTGAACGTCACATGTATTTGGGAATGAATTTAAACCCTTTCCCACATACAGACACTTTTAGACGCATCTGCAGCAGACGACATCTGAAAACATTATGACAAAAGGAGAACAGCAATTTCTCAATTTGGTACAATATTTTCATCTCTATTCAATGGTTACACATTCATTAACCCTTTTTCCCTCATACCACAATTCTGCAGCAGACGACTTGGAACATATTTTGTCAAAAAATGGAAAATCTCTATAATTGAACGGATAACCTATGACTAAAAGTGGAAAACATTGTGGCAAAAGGAGAAATTGCTCGTTTTGAGCAATTTCTTCTTTTGTCATTATGTTTTCAACAAGCCGCCTGCTGCAGAGGCGTCAGAAAGCGTCTATATGAGGGAAAGGGTTAAAAGAGATTTTCCAAATTTTGAAATAAGTGTTTTAAAAGTGTTTTTTGTATGTGAGAAAGGGTTGAATTCATTGTATTGCATATTATTTCTATTTTTTAGGCAAGTTTGTTTGAGAAACTGCAGAAGCCTGACACAGCCCAAACCATAGAGATAGAGAACTATTGCGAGAATTCTCAGGGCGGTTCTTTTGAAAGCCGTAACACCGGAGGAATACCATACGACCTTGACAGAGAGAGCACCATAGATTCTGTCCTGCCTGTGAGTCGATTTTTCATTTTATGGCTTATTCATTTTATGAACCCTCTTCTTCAAACAAGATAATTCATGATCCTTTCTACACCAGAATATATACCGATGTTTAACCCTTCCCACATACGACATTTCTGCAGCAGACGACTTTGAAAACATATTGTCAAAAATGTGAAATATCTCCATAAATGAGAGTTTTAAGATTTAAAGCATGAGCAATTTCTCCTTTTGCCATAATGTTTTCAAAAGACATCTGCTTCAGAGGCTTCAGAAAGTGTCTATATGAGAGAAAGGGTTAATTGTCCCAACTATTTACTTTGATTTACATTCAAACTTATGTTAGTGATCACCTCTGTTCAGCAGCCAACTTGAAATAAGTAGCCACTTTTAGATTTACCAAAACAACATTCTTATTTATTATACCCCATTTGAAGAAGAGGGGTATATAGGAGTCACTGTGTCGGGCTGTCTGTTTGTCTGTCTGTCGGTCGGTCGGAAGCCATCTTTTGTCCGGCCTATTTCTTACAAACCACTGGGTTGAATTCAATAAAATGTTACATGAAGCTTCTATACCAAGAGGAGATGTGCATATCCTAAAGGTCTTACAATTGCATGTTATTTTACAGAGTTATGGCCCTTTTACTTATTAAGTTATGTCAGTCGGTCGAAAGCCATATTTTGTCCGGCCCATTTCTTACAAACCACTGGGTGGAATTCAATAAAATGTAATATAAAGCTTCTATACCAAGAGGAGATGTGCATATCATAAAGGTCTTACAATTGCATGTTATTTTACAGAGTTATGTTCCTTTTACTTATTAAGTAATGGTGTAGTTCAAGGTGCTGTTTTGGGGGTATTTATCATCTTCAGTGATAGTTCTAGTTTGATTTGCATTAAACAGCCACCTGTGTTCAGCAGCCACATTTTGACTCCCTTCGATTGCTGCCTAAGACAAGTTCGAATGTAGTTAGATTTAACACTCCTCCTTAAACAGCTTTTCAAGCTTTTTTGTTTTCTTTTCAGAATGCAAGAGCTTTGCATCGTTCCAGACATGTTCATAACCATCAGCGAGAAGATACAGATGACAGTCTGGACAATGAAAAGCGCCCGTCAGTAGCTGTTACAAACAGTTCAGGATCACCATCTTGGGATGATGAAAGCTTGAAGTGGCCAGAAAATGCAAACTACAATGACGGTTTGGAATCTCGCCCATCCACCAGCTCAACAATGGCTGCTGTGCCGAAAAAATCTACTGGTGGTGGCGGACTTGGAGCCTATAAAAAGGTGAACACCATAACAAGTCATTCAACTGTTATCTCAGCAACAAACCTGCAGCAGAGACTAAAAAAACATCAAGTTAAAAATATGAAAGATCTCTTTGAATGAAAGAATAATGATAGAATAGAGTTGTATAAAACATTATGACAAAAGGAGAAATTGCTCATCATGAGCAATTTCTCATTTTGTCACAATGTTTTTTAAAGCAATCTTTTGCAGCCGCGTGGAAAATTGTGAAATTCCTCATTATCAGCAATTTATCATTTGCTACAATGTTTATAACTCATCTGCCATAAATACATTACAATATGTCTGAAAGATTGAATGGGTTCGTGGTGGACAACAAATGTGTACTTTCGATAACTTATATATTGCATTGGCTTTAGTTTTTGCAAAAAGTTACTTATATGTTAAATTTTGCTGTTTTTTTATTTTTTTCATTAGCGCAAGACTTTTGGGAAAGCTGAATCAGACGAACTGCTAGCAGAGATTGACAAACTAATGGAACCAGACTCCAGACCCCCAAGGTCAGCCAGCAGCAGACATTCAGAAGCATCTTCAAGGTAATTTTATACTAATTATTTTGAACCCATTCCCTGATAGAGATTTTTTTTTAGATATTTTGTGAGGAAATATAAATTTTAAAGCGTTTCATGATGATGGAAACTCCTCAAGGCTATGAGCAATTTCTTCTTTTGCCACAATGTTTTTAAATGTCATCTTCTTTAGAGGCATCAGAATGTGTATGTATGTGGGAAAGGGTTAAAAAATATGCATATATTTCATTGATTGTATATGTAATATATAATATATTTATCATTGAAAGTTTGATATGAGAATTCTTATCCCTCTTGATTTTACTCGCAAATAACATATTTATGCTGAAGCATTTGTTTGTTACACGCACATAAAAATCATATAAAGAACTGTATCAAAAGTTCAACTGTAAATAAACTGTACGTATATTATATTAATACAGAACTAGGAGATTGACAATGAGTGAACTAGAAGGACTTGAGGACATATTGCATTCAGATGATGAGACAAGCGAAGGTAACAAAACAGCCAAGAAATCTGGCCTCAAGTCAAAAGGAGGCCGGTTCAATCCGAGGGCTGATCCTAGAATAAATGGGTGAGCATTTGAATTGTTTCAGTTTTTATCTGTCAGAGCCTTAGATAAGAAGCGCAATTGACCTTCAACCTTTCTCATAAAAAAGCAAATCTGCAGTAGATGACTTTGAAAAAATCCTTGCAAACATTTGTGAAATTGCTATTTAAATGAAGAATACTAATTGAATAGAGTTTAAAATATTGTACAAAAAAGCCTTTTGCCACAATGTTGGTTAAAAGTTGTCTGCTGTTAATGCATCAACCTATGACTACAAGCGGAAAGATATTAATCATGGCCTTTCAGGTATTATGTTACCTGGTATACTTAAACCCTTTCCTTCATACAGACGTTTTTGGACGCCTATGCAGCAATCGACTTTTGAAAACATTGTGGCTAAAGGAGAAATTACTCATTTAAGCAATAACTTTTGCTACAATGTTTTCAAGAGTTATCTGCATCTGTATGTAGGGTTTAAAGATATCTAGGATGCTTGTATCACTATAATTGGTACAGGGAAGATCCTGATCTTATGTATGGGCACAAAGGCATGAAAGTCTGTTTTGTATGACATGGCCTATTTTATTACAGGAATGGTAACACTCAACTTATGTCCCGCGGATCTATGATGAGTAGTGTCAGCACAGCGGAACATTTCTCGCAGGACTCGGGCATCACTGCAGGAATCAGACGTAAGTTCCTTTAAATAACATTCTTTGCGATCTGTGACATATACATTAATTAGAACTTAATTGGTGACCCTAGGTTTTTGTGCACAAGGCCAAATTTTACATGAGTAGTGTCAGCAAAGCGAACATTTCTCGCAGGACTCCTTTTAATGTTTCTTTTTTGATTTGTGACATATAATTATTAACTCTAATATACTTCATGTGCCTGAATGTTTGTATGTCAAAATTATACAAGCTTGCCTTGGCCTTTCCTGTTAACTATTTATTCTATATGATATTTTCTGAGTCGATTTCTTTGATAAAGTCTGGGTAAAAAAGTTATATTCCAAATGGTGGAAAAATGAGCAAAAAATATTTTGATGTTTCATTTGTAAGCTCATATATTCGAAGCTTTCTTGACCACTTTCCACAGGGCAACACATTTTGAGGGTTCTCTGTGTGACGCACTATTTTTGAAAACATTATGGCTAAAAGAGATATTGTTCATGATGAGAATTATCTTCTTTTGGCAAAAAGTTTTAAATTCTATTGATTAATCTTTTGAAAAGATTTTCAATACTTTTGCCTAGATGTTGCCAAAGTTGTCTGCCTTTGATTTGTAGTATGGGGGTAAAGTGTTAAGATCATTGTTGTACAAGGTAACTACATGTTTTCATATTTATTATTTTCAGCGGCATACTACAGCGAGCTAACCATGGAGTCTAGAGACGTTCGTCATATTCCCATCCACAAGGAGAAATGCTCGTTACCGCCATGGTGTGTGTACATAGCCTATGTCCTGTGCTTTCTGCTCTGCACTTTCTCAGTGATCATCGTGATTTTGTACTGCTTCAAATTCGGTGCGGATGAAGCCCTCAAGTGGGTCCTGGCCTGTCTCTTATCACTGTTTCTCTCGCTCTGCGTTGTGGAACCCTTAAAGGTATTATTTTTTTCTGTCTTTACTAGTAACATGTAGCTCCATCAAATTAATCCTTTCCCACTTAGCCCTTTCCAATACATAGAAGCTTTCTGACGCCTCTGCCGCAGACGGCTTTTTGAAAACATTGTGACAAAAGGAGAAATTGCTCAAAACACGAAATTTCTCCTTTTGCCACAATATTATCAATACTTTTCAGTCATTATGCCTTCATTTAAAGGGTTTTTCAGTGATTCTGTGTAGATGCTTTCAAAGAAGTTGTTTGCTGCAGATTTGTTGCATGTGGGAAAAGGTTAAAACAAATCTGCAGCAGACAAGTTTTAAAGCATCTTGGGAAGAATATGGAAAATGTCTAAAGATGTAAATATTAACTATTGAATAGTATTGAAGACATTTAGGGAAAAGTGGAATTTATGAGCAATTTCTCGTTTTGCTTTATTGTTTACCAAAGTCTTCTGCTGTAAATGCGTCAAGCATTCTTCAAGGATGGTTCAAGGATGCTTGTTTGACTAAATGTTGGACAGAGAAGACTTTAACTCTTTCCCAACTATAGACGCATTTTGATGCATCTGCAGCATATGACTTATGAAAACATTGTGAGAAAGGAGCAATTGCTCAAAACAAGCAATTTCTCCTTTTGTCTCAATGTTTTCAACTTTTTTCAGTAATTATGCCTACAATTATAGAGATTTTCCATGTTTTTTAGTAGAAATGTTCAAAGTTGTCTGCTGTAGATTTGCTGTATGAGGGAAAGGGTTAATCAGACTAAGGCGCAGTTTGATCTGGATCTTCAATGGTCTCGAAATCTTTAAGATAAGTTTTTTGTAATGGGGCTCAAGATATATGCATTTTCCAGGCGTATTGTACACAACCTTATAAGAGAAATAATTCAAATTTAGATGAAAGTCCAAATCAAAATATTGCCTTTACGATTTATCCCCTTTTCGACTTGCAAACACATTTCGACGTTTCTACATCAGATGGGTTTTGAAAACAGTGTAAAAACAAATCAACATTACAGATTCTTTTGTTTCTATTTATAGGCTCTGATGATAGCCATTTATACGGTGGCTATGTTCAAGAACGTGGACAAGAATGACGAAGATGATTGCATAGAAATTGATCCCACTATTGATATGTCACATGAAAATATTCAGGTAAAGAGATATGTCCACTGGAATATATATTGAATAGGATCAATGCTCCATCGTTTGCCTGTATGTCTGTCCGTCCGTCACCTTTTGGTAGGAAACACATGTGTTCCTTCAGACACTCTTGTATAATATCCAGGCTCATTTGGGCTTGCCGTATGAATGTCTAAAAAGAGGTTATTCTTGGTATATTCATGAATATCTAATTTAAGTAGGATGGTTTATTAGGTAATGGGATTAATAGGGTCAAAGATTGATAAATGGTTTTTTTTTTTTTCGTACTGATAAAATATTGTCTCTATTCATTATGACAGGAACAAGTATTTGAACCAATCTCTGGATTCGCATTGATTCGAGCAACAGAAGAAGGGAGGAAGATTCGTCGGATGAAAACGATTATACGCCAGTTCTTCGCTTACCTGTTTTACCTTTGGGTTATCATGGTGATAGTCTACGTTCACTTCCATTACAACTCGTTCCTCTTCAACAAGTATGTGGAAACATCGTTTGTCAACTCCACAACGACAAACTACGTGAGTTACAATAACATCAGTACAATAGAGGAATTCTGGGACTGGACGGAAAATGTGTTTGTGGATACGTTACATCTACAAGATTCACACGCCGATGAAGAACATGGGTTTCTTCTAGGAGCAGCCAGAATGAGGCTTATAAGGAGTTTGTCAGGTAACTATAATTGAGCCATGTCATATGAAAATCGACAGCTTTGAAAATTGATTGTAATTATGGTTGAATTGCATACTTTTGTATATTACATACACAAAAAAAAAATCTGGAAAATAAAAGAATAATTAAATAAAGTTAAAAAACGATTTTTGCAAAGGTGTAATTGCTCATATATTGAGCCATTCTCCTTTTGTAAAATATGAAAAGTCGTCTGCTGCAGATGCGTCAGATGGTAAAACATTCACTAGATGGGGCTTTTGACAGTGATGCTAATACAAGTTATATGACTTTATTGTGAACAGGGAAGATCGTGATCAGTCTGCATACCTTCTCTTGACTGCATATATTGATCGTCTCTGTAAGTAACCCTTGAAGACAGTTTTTTGTGTTACACCCATACACCTTCATTAAAAACTATTTGGAGCTCATTTCACGTATCAAATTATTTCATGTTTCTCACTGATATTAATGAATAAATTCTTGTCTCACATTAGAAAAATGTCATGCATCTTCGGCGGCTGCCTCTCTTGGTGCATCTATACTAACAGACCGCATTTGTTATGGTGACGGAGGAGGTTTCGATGAGGACACTGGTTTCTACGGAGAGCGATGGAATGAGAGTTCCTACAATAGGTCGTGGAAATATGTTTGGGCGAATGAACTAGGAGGGTAAGTTAACCCATTCTCAATTACAGACACATTTTGACGCAGCAGCAACAGATGACTTTTGAAACCATTGTGGCAATTGAAGAAATTGCTCATAATGCGCAATTTCTCCTTTTCTCACAATGTTTTCAACTGTATTCATTAACTAATACATTCATTTATAGAGATTTTCACTATTTTTGCCTATGTGGTTTCTTAGTTGTCTGCTGCAGAATTGTTGTATGTGGGAAATAGTTTGTTTGATCTGAAATTTCTTCTTCAACTATTTTAACCCTTTTTCAAATGCAGATGTATTTTCATGCATCTGCAGCAGATGACTTTTGGAAACATTGATTAAGTATAATGACGTCTTGTAAAAACAATGTGGTAAAAGGAGAAATTTCTCAAAAACCTTATAATTATTCCTTCATTTATATAGTTTCTATATTTTTGACTTAATACTTTCAAAGATGTCTGCTGCAGATTTGCTGTATGTGGTTAAGTCTTCAAAAGTTGCCCGCTGTAGAGACATCATGAAAAGGGTTAAGCTTTGTCTGTTTTGAAACAATCTATCAGAGAAACTAGACAATGCAGTAAAACAAATCTTACATGTCTGTGTTGATGTTTCACATTACTTTCGAAGTTTTACTTACTTTTTATTTTATTTACTAGAAGTGACAAGCTTGGACTTGTAGCGACCTACAGCGGAGGCGGATATCTTCAGACATTAGGAACCTCCGTAGCGGAGACACTATCGATAGTACAGGACCTTAAAGAAAAAGGATGGATTGATTTAAGGTATAAATAGAGGCCTTTGTATTCCGACCCTTTCCCTTTTACAAAACCTCTGCAGCACAAAAGTTGCAAAACATTTAATTGGCATAAATGTAGAAACTTAATTATAGAGATGAATAGAGATGAAAATGTGGTAAAATTCGTCCAATGCGGATGTGTCTAATTGCATCAACATGTTGGAAAAGGTTATCAGTGACCACAGTGACACAGCCATCCATTTTTGACCAATTATAAATTTTGGGCTTATCAGCTGCAGTTGACTGCAAACTTTCACAGTAAGCATTATTTTTTGTAATTATCAGGTTTAGGCTTAAAATGCACTCAATTTTACGTAAACCCTTTCCCATTATACAACAATCTGATGCAGACGAATTTGAAATAATTAAGATAAAATAGTGAAAAATGAAAGTCTAACCCTTTCCCTCATATAGACGCTTTCTGACGTCTCTGCAGCAGACAGCTTTTTGAAAACATAGTGACAAAAGAAGAAATTGCTCGTAACGAGCAATTTCTTCTTTTGCCACAATGTTTTCTACTTTTAGTCATAGGTTATCCATTCAATTATAGAGATTTTCTATGTTTTGACAAAATATGTTCAAAGTCGTCTGCTGCAGAATTGTCGTATGAGGGAAAGGGTTAAGATAAAAAAGTGGAAAAAGAAAATTTAAAAATTATTAAATAAAGTTGAAAATCATTATGAGCAATGACTCCTTTTGTCACAATGATTTAAAAAGTTGTCTGCTGTATTTGCTTCAAAATGTGTCTGTAAGGGAGGGAAGTGTTAAAAGATAACAACTGAATAAACATTTAGTTGAACTAAGGTTAAAAATATATTTGTCCATTCTATTTCAGAACCAGAGCAGTGGTCCTGGAGTTTTCTTTCTACAGTCCCGGCTCAGACATGACTGCCGTGACCTCAATGTTGGTAGAGTTTCCATTGACAGGCGGTGTAATCACGAGTTATGAAATTCTCAGTCAGAAGTTGCTATGGTATCAGAACAATCGCATAGACTCCCTGATGGTCATGGAGGTAATAACATAATCATGTATCTATCATAATAAGAGTGTGTTCCAGGAGTCCAACATTAGCATATTTGTGACAAGTGTAGATAAAGATCGGTCTGTGGATCCATCTTTTCCATCTGTCAGAGAATAATTTGCAAACAATGCAGAGCCAGATCATAATGTGCAGGTTGATTTATAACTTTAAATGCCTCATTGTTGGTTTTCCAAGAGTATGACTCCTATGTACTTTTCCTTAAGTTAACGAAATAAAAATTACATTTTCTACATTTTGACCTTAAGAAGAAATTGCTCAAGATTAGCAAATTCTCCATTGGTTGCAATGTTTTCAGAAGTCGTCTTCTGCATATGCGTCAAGATGTTTTTGCAGGTGGCAAGTGGTTTAAGCATTTTCTTGAAACAGACAATTTTTGAAGCCCCAGTAATAAACAATTTTTGAAAACAACTTTGGAAAAAGACAATCTCTGTAGGGTTGTAGCAATTTCGCCTTTTGCCACAATATTTTCAAAAGTCATCTGCTGATGATAAGTCAAATTCAAAATATGAGCCTTCCCGCGAGAAAACCAACATTGTGGAATCTGCTTAAAGTATCGACCCGGATCAGCCTAAGCATGCCATGCAGGCTTACAGGGATATACACTTTTCGCCTCCTGTGGATTTTCTATTTCAGGAATCATTACTCTTTACCTCTATTTCCCTGAGATGGAATGTGTCAGACCGGATCAGTCTGCACAGGCTGATCTGGGTTGATACATTACGCAGAGGCCACAATGTTGGTTTTTCTTGCGGGACGACTCATGTTTTCACATTTATAATGTAAATTTCAGTGTATCCTGCTCTTGGTGGTGGTATACTCCTGTGTCCACATTGTTTTACAAGTCAGAGAAAAACGACTCGCCTATTTCAAAGAATTCTGGCACTGGTATGAGATTGTTACGACATGCGCCACCATCGTCTCCATTGGCATGTACATTGGATGTGTTGTTGAGGCTACAAACACTTTCAACAATTTCCTAGATGACCAGACAGGTTTCACCAATTTCGAGCATGTGGCCTATGTACATGTTGGTATGAGATACCTGTATGCCTGGCTGTTGTTTCTCTTGATGTATAAGGTAGGGAAAAATTTGCATTCTAACACCATCAATATATTCTTTTATCACATGACAATGCTTGTATCCGATGTAATATACCCATTACATATTTCTTTATATGTGACACGTGTAATATAACGTGAACGAATCACTATTTGTGTATTCATCCGCGAATGTTTACAAAATGGCTCACAATGGACGAGGTAAAGGGACTATTATCGGTCTTAAAAATATATTTTTGTGTGATTAGTTAACAGTCTATTAAGTATTACATGTTGGGACTATTTTCTGACAGCGAAAAAATGATTTTCTTTAGTGTTTCATCAGGTGATTAAAATAATCTGACATTTGTTGTCATTTCATTAAGTTTAATTTAACTCGTCCAAGAAATTGATTATTAAGCTCGCTTAATAACAAATTTCTTGAACTCATTTAATAAAATTTTAAATAAAATGACATCTCGTGTCAGATTCTATATACATGTATATGGAACCAAGTGGCATGCTTTCAGGCGAAATATACACCAAATCAACTTGCCCAATGGGCGGTCCTTAAATAGAACAACCAATCAGGTAGATCCTTATCAGAACTCTTTCTGCTTAACCCTTTCCCTCATATAGACGCTTTCTGACGCCTCTGCAGCAGATGGCTTTTTGAAAACATAGTAACAAAAGAAGAAATTGCACAAAACGTGCAATTTCTCCTTTTGTCACAATGTTTTCCACTTTTAGTCATAGGTTATCCATTCAATTATAGAGATTTTCCATTATTTGACAAAATATGTTCAAAGTCGTCTGCTGCAGAATTGTCGTATGAGGGAAAGGGTTAAGCAGTCTGATCGGAAATTAAACAGTTAGGCTTTTGTTATAAGATTTCTTACTCACTTGTCAATTCCCACACAGGATACATACACTGTATTCACTAGGCAATCACTAAGAAAAATCTCATTCCATATTATATCATATATTTTGTATATGAGTAATTTCATAGTGATTATGATCAATATTTAGATTCATGTATATTTATCCCCATTTCTCTTTTTCTCCGGAACTTCCTTGAACCTGAGAGTAACGATGCCAATCAAATTTGAAAGATGATTAAACCATGATATTTTTTTTATGGTGTTTGAGAAACCATAAAAAAATATCACATTTCAGCGGTTCTGTTCTTCAATGTATCATTATTAAAAGCAAATTCCATTTCCGACTTCTCGAGTAAAGAACAATTTCCTTAGACCTACATGATATTTCATGTAATATTTGAAAAATTTGAATTGTAACCTCAATTTGAAAATCGGGTTTATAAGATTCTGGGAAAAGGCAAAACATCACTGATTTAGAAAAAGATCTCCCTTTTCTATAATGTCTTGAAGAGTTGTCTAATGCATTAGGTTACAAAAATGTGTTTGTTTGTATTACTTCAGGTTGTGAAGCAGCTGAGATTTATCAAGTTCCTGTATGTGTACGGAGCAACACTGAGCAGTGCATTTGGACATATCATAGGGGCCTTCTTTATCTACTTTATTCTCTTACTTGCATATGCCCAGCTAGGACATCTGGTTAGTAGCTTTAAATCCCTCCCTTTCTACATTATTTTCAAACAACAATTGAAAACATTGTGGCAAAAGGAGAAATTGCTCATTATGAGTAATAACTCCATTTGCCACAACGTTTCAACTGAATGCAGTAATAGGATTTAATTCATAAAGATTTTCCATATTTTTGCATAAATGTTTTCAAATCTGTCTCTTTCAGATTTGTTGTTTGTGGGATAGGGTTAACTATTACATAGTTTGTGTCTACTTTGTTTGGATTGATTGAAATTGAATGCCTTGTTATCACTTTACTACATATAAATGCTTTCTGACACCTCTTATCTTTGCCGAGGTGTTTTTTAAGCTACCTTCTGCATATTTGTTATATGCAGAAAAGGTTTAAAGTACTAGTAGAAAAAGATTATATATCTATAAATTTGGATGTAAAATGCTGGCAAAACATTTTTTAGCTCGCAATGTTTTCAAAAGTCATTAGCTGTGAAGGTATCAAATATCATCTGTATCAGGAACAGTTTTAACCCATAGCAGCAGACATCTTTTAGCAATGTTTCCTTTTGCCATAATGTTTCAAAGTTGTCTGCTACAGATGCGTCAAAATGTATCTGAAATTAGGAAAGGGTTGATTCTGTCAATGACAGTTTCTGTATGGCCTAGCTAACTAATGTTATATATATATATATTCATATTCACAGATGTATGGGCGAAATGTGACAGGGTTTGAATCAGTGGGCAATGCTGTAGCTACATTGATTGTAGTCATTAGAGGGACATTCAACTTCTGGCCCATGTTGGATCACCAACCAGTGTTCAGTCATTTCTATGTTTTTTCATATTATGCATTTGCATATGGCATCTTGGTGGCCCTAGTCATTTCCATACTCCAGAGTTGGTATAGAATCAACAAGTCAAGGCTGAAGTATAATTACACCGTGGATATGAAGGACTATGAAATGATTGAATTCATGATGAAGCGATTTAAGTTGTGGGCTGGAATCAAGAAACAAAAACCAGTAAGTATCAATAATTGCCTGTATAACAGATATGATATATTTGCATTACTTCTTTCCCACATACAACAAATCAGCAGCAGACGTCTTTGAAAACATCAAGGCTAAAATGAAGAATATATCTGAAAAGTTAAGATCTATCCCATAGAAAAGAGTTGAAACATTGTGACTAAAAGAGTAATTTGTCATTATCAGCAATACTCCTTTAACCATAATGTCTTCAACATTTACTGATGCAGAGGTGTCTATATGTTGGAAGGGGTTAAGAATTTCTGTGACAATTCAAGTTATGTATTATTTTTATCAAAACAAAACCATTGACTATGATTAACATGATTATTGATTCTATAACCCATTCCCGAATACAGTCGCTTTCTAGGAAAATTGCTTAATTTGACTTTGCAACAATGTTTTCAACTGTATTCAATATATAGAGAGTTTCCATCTATTTGCTTTAATAGTAAGTTGTCTGCTGCAGATAATTGTATGCTGGAAAGAATTATCTCACAATTTTCTTTACAGGCTTTCAGACGAGTGCGTTTCCCAGATTTACCATCTGTAGCTAGTCGGGCGTCAACAAGTCATTCTAACCGTTCAACAGAATCAACTGACAGTGCAACTACAGCGGCTGTTTTTGATCCAGAATCTTATGAACCGTATTTGAAAAGAATGGCAAACAGACTTGGACCTACATGGCAGCTGTTCCTCCGGCGTTTAGATGCAGTCAGTGACACGTTCTAAGATCATATTATTGATAGCATCAATTTGAGAAAACCTAATTATAAAATGATATTATGCAAAAATATTTAAATCAGGAAAATTTGAAAAGTTGTTTGATATGTAGTTGAAAACGCATGAGAAAAGGGGAATTTGCTTTTAACCTTTGAAGATATGTGTAATCTCAATAAAAATGTGAATTAACCCTTTCACAAACTTATAAAAGCTCTTTAGCAGCCAATATCTGAATGTAATGTTGGTAAATGAGTGATTGCTCTTTACCCTTTCCTACATACAAAAAATCTGCGGAATACAAATTTTGATTTATCAATGCATACATAAGGAAAATCTCAATATATGACAGAAATGATTATTTCAACAGTGCTTTCAACTCTTTTCAGTAATTATGCATTTAATTTTAGAGGTTTTCCATAATTTTGTTGTCTGCTTCAGATTTGTTGCTTGTGGTGAAGGGTTATAATCATCTTTTGATTTGTGTTGTGTATTTTTACAGCTTGAGGTGTTGGATCAAGAAGAGCAGCGAATAGTCACAGAGGCAGAGGCTGCGGCAAAAGACATTAACTTAAGGTGTAGAATTAATGAACTTGAGCGACAAGGCAAAGATATCCTTAGTTGGCAGAATCCAGGTTCATCAAAACCTCCTGCGGGTGATTCAAGGCAGAGACAATCACAAAGACTTGCAAATCATGACAATCGGGGGCGAAAGGCTCCATCAACTGTAACAGGGGCAACTTCTATTAGGGCAGCCGCAACACCACCAAGCAGGGAGCCCAAACCTTCAACAAGTAAACGCCCATTAAGTGATCAGGGCGCTCGTGCAGAAAATTTAACAGAAAGGCGAGCGTCAGCTCCAGACAGTAATAGCAAAATACAGAAAAATTTTAAGGCTGTCAAACCTTCAAAGCCGGCATGGAGTAAAGACACTTGAAACAGTGAACAGTGTAGAAGCCTCTGCTTTATGAATAGGGTAAATTATGTATATATTTAGATAGAGATTTGCTACCAGGAAACTCATGGTGCTATATTTTGGATCAGTTAGCAATAATGATGTATGCGATAGACATTCAGAACTTGGTGAAACAAGAGAAAAACCCTGATGCTCATATCGGCTGATTTTACATAACGGATGACTCCATCCTCAATTTCGATTGAATTTATTAATAGTTGGAAGGAGATGTTTTGTAAACGGGAAAAGCATGATGAACACTAAGATCAGATTTTAGATTTATGCAGACTTGTGTTTGACATCAGTGGATTTGAGTAGCAGAATGAGTGATAGTATGTATTTAGTTGTCAGTTACACAGGGATATAGTATGTAAACCTATACAAAGTATTACTAACTGTATATATAAGTTATCTATGTAATAGTGTATATATATATAAACATATCGTAAAACCAAGAACTTGGATCAAAGTTGAAGCCAAGTAAACTTGAAACAAATTGCCAAAGATAAGTGTAAGATACCACACTGTGTTTTCAGGGAAGCTTTGCTGAGACATTGATGCTTCATAAAATGAAAGTTACGTGAAATGTGTTACAAACCAGTTTCAAGGAACGAAAAAACATCTTTAAACCGAAACCGATGTACACATAAGTCAAATCACAGTGGATTTTTTATGAACATGTTTTATGATTGCAAGGATTTTTATTGGCTGCAAGGGGTATTTGACACTTCATGGTTGCTTCTCATGTTTGGAATCGCCAACGAGTTGTCTGGTGTGAAAATATCAATTTGCAACAAAGTTGGAAACATTGTAGGATATGAAAAGTTGCTTAAAATGTGCAATTCACTTCTTTCCTCCATGTTTTCGAAAAATGTATCATTTCAAAAGGCAACTTAAGTCCAAAGTTTTCAATTAAGAAGGGTTGTTTTACACTTTCCCATAAAAAGAAATTTTCTGATGCCTCTGCAGCAAAATACTTTTGTAAACATTGTGGCAAAAGAAGAAATTGCTCATGATGAGCAATTTCTTTTTTTGCCACAATGTTTTCACAAGTTGTCTGCCGCAGAGTCATCAGAAGGCATCTATATCTAGAAAAAGATGGAAAAGTAATAATTAAAGCTTTAAAGCAAAAGTACACATTGCATCAAAAACCACAAATGAAGGGAAGCAACCAGGTAATTTCGTTTTTTCGATTGGCTAATTTAGCATGTGACCCTCCGGATGGGTGATATAATGGACATGCCTTTGAAACCTAAGAATGCCAAACCAATACAAGTGTCTTTCATGAGGATCGAGACAAGGACTCGGATGTCAGTCATGTGATATTTTATGTGATAACATATTCTTTTATTAAATGAGGGGAACCCTCTGGATAGAGTGTGAAAACAGACGTCCAAAACTGTTGGGCTAAGGTCCAATCTTTAATTGTGTAGAAATGTGCTAATATTTTATGGAATAAAAGAAGAAAAGGCAAACAAAAGTGCTCCTTATTCAATAATATGTGATCATGTTTGGTTATAAAAATTTGCAGGTTACAAAACAAAGTCTGTGATGTTACACGTGATGTGTTTTTGTGATAATTTAATATGTAATCTGCCCTGTATTTGATAGTATGAACTTAATGCAAAGAAGTTATAACTTCAATGTTAACCCTTTCTATTTGCATACACATTTCGACATGTTTTAAATTGCAACAGACAACTGTTGAAATCATTGGGGGAAATGTTATGTCGTCTGTATCAGGGAAAGGTTTAGCACATTTTTGTATTAATTCACATTCCGTCCAATCACTGTAGAAATTAGTATGAATATGCTTACCTATTATTCCGTCCATTTTACAGAGAGTATTTTTTGTTAAGTTTACACATTTAACAAATTTTCTAATACAGACGATCCTTGATGTATCTATTTTAAACTTATTTTTAAATAATTGCGAGAAAACCAAAACATTTATCAAAATGAGCAATTTCTTTTTTTCCCCACAATGTTTGCATATTTGTATCAAAGCTAAACATCCTGTATTATAGATATAACATTTGTTTAATTCTTTTTCACATACATACGCTTTCTCATGCCTCTGCAGAAGGCAATTTTTTGAAAACATTGTGGCAAAAGGACAAATTGTACTATAAGGAGCAATTTCTCCTTTTGCAACAATGTTTTCAACTTTACTCAATAATTGTTCATTTAACTATAGAGGCCTCCATACTTTTGCCAATATGTTTTCAAAGACGTCTGATACCGATTTGTTGTATGTGGGAACCGGTTAATGAAGCAGACGACTCTTTAAAAGTCCAGTCAGGTGAACAGTTTAATCCTTCAAACTTAGTTGACCCTTTCCCACATACAACAAATCTGCAGCAGTAAGCTTTGGAAACATGTGGACAAAAATATAGAAAACCTCTATAAATGAGGGTACCTTTACTGAAAAAAATTGAAAACATTGCTCGTTATGAGCAATTTCTAGTTTTGTCACAACGTTTTCAAAAGTCGTCTGCTGCAGAGGCATCAGAAAGTGTCTATATGTGGGAAAGGGTTAAATTGTGGTTAGTTTGTCTACATATATGTGCCAAGTCATTTAATTTTGTAATTATTTTTACACTATCAGTGCTCATTAATTCTTGTTGTTGTTTTATTTGTCTCAATTAACTATTTTTGTTATTGTCATTATGTACTACTTTACCCTTTCCCACATATAGGCGCTTTCTGATGCCTCTGCAGCAGACGGCTTTTTGAAAACATAATTACAAAAGAAGAAATTGCTCAAAACAAGCAATTTCTCCTTTTGCCAAAATGTTTTCCGCTTTTGGTCTAAGTTATCCATTCAATTATAGAGATTTTCTATTTTTTGAATAAATATGTTCAAAGTCGTCTGCTGCAGAATTGTTGTATGAGGGAAAGGGTTAATATATTGAACCTTTCCCAGAAGCATTTGAAGTAGACAATTTTAAAAGGTTGCTGAGAAAAAAGGAAAACTTGCCAATAGGAGCAATTTCCTATTTCCAAGATGTGCTTCACATCCTGTGTATCTTATCATACTTTCTATTTTCAAAATTAACGAAAATCATTGTAAATGAAAGTATGATTAATAAATCATGTTGAAAACTTTGTGACAAAAGGAGAAATTGATTGTTTTGAGCAATTTATACTTTTATCACAATGTTTTCAAGAAGACAGGTAAAAGTAAAAGTATGAACCAATCAAATTGTGTTTTAGATGTTTTGTTATAGTACATTTAATAGAGAAATTCAGTAAATTGCAGTTTGATTGGCTAATTTTGACAATTTTATGACTAGTCTAGTAGATCGAATTTGTTTTATATATGTTAAAAATATTAACATTGGTAAGTTTAATTTGTGTTTTCTACTTTGAGAATGTAGACTACCTCATCAAAATTCATTTAACCTTTTCCCACACACAATAAATCTGCAGCAGATGAACTCGAAAATAAAAATATGGTGAATCTCTATATATGAAAGAAAAAGTTTTTAATAAAGTTGAAAACATTGTTGTAAAAGGAGAAATTGCTCATTTTGAGCAATTTCTCACTTTGCCTGAATGTTTTCAAATGTCATCTACTGCAAATGTGACTGCAAGTGGTAAACTGTTAACTGCCCGATATGAAGTTTTTTTATGCCCCTACAGGATACCTTTTGCAAACATTGTGGGGACGTTAAGAATTGCTCATGAAATGCAAGTACTATTTTTCCCACTATGATTTCATTTATGTATCAAAATCATGTCGCCAGTTTTCTAGATGTTTCAATTTTTCCCTCGGAAAACATATAAGAACAAGATATAACAACTTCTAGAAATTTAGTGAAATGTACATACAGGGTTGTACGAAAAAGAGAAATGCTAAAATGTCATTGTCCAATGCTATGAGAAGTCTGCTCTAAAATGCGTCAAAATTTGTCCCTATTAGGTCTGTCCTGTCTCAGTCTTTGTAAAATAACCCAGAATGTTTAAATAAAGTGCTAAAAGACAACTTGATGTAACCATGTCATGAAACAAGTGTGTAAGTAATATCAGTTCACTTGACAGTTTGCCTGACAATGCAAATCCTCATCTGAATATATATTTTTGAGATCTTGCTCCTTTTCCCATGATATTTTCAAAAGTCATCTGGCTGCAGGGGTGTCAATAGTCATCTGTAAGTGGGAAAGAGTTAATAGTAAAAATTCATCAATTAATAAACCCCTACCTGATGCAGATGACATTTGTTTTCGACTATATAATCCTTATTATACACCAAATCCTTTTCCCTCAATGATTTTCTTTTCTTTTTCGAAATTCATCAAAATGCATCTCCATATATGGAAAAGGGTTCTAAAAGTGAGACTCTTATGTTGGTGCCACAGAAGTTTGAATCACCTGTAAGAATAAATTTGTTCATGCAATATTGGATGCCTCTGCTGCAGATGTCTTTTCATAACATTTTGGGAAAATTATACACACGCATTTTCAATTATTTCTTTAGATGTTTTTGAACCATAATCGGGTATATGGTTAACAAATTGACTGTGTAATTTTGAATTGTGCCTTATAACTAAGTAATGATGTATTTGCTCATGGTAACATTTCTGCTGATTTTTCTATTATCCTTTGTTTTTATATAAGCAATGTTTTATATTACTGTTGTAAAGATTGTGTAAGAATTCACAATATCCGAAGATCTTTAATATTTCAAGTCTTAAATTCTGATGCCTTATGAAGGAGATGACTATTCAAAACATTGTGGTATGAATAATTGCTTAATCTAAGCTTATTTCAATTTTGTAAATTGTTTTAACCCTTTCCTACATACAGACACTTTCTTACGCCTCTGCAGCAGACTACTTTTCAAAACATGTTTTCAACTATGAGATATTTTCTATATTTTTGCTTAGATGTGATCAAAGTCGTCTGCTGCAGATTTGTTGTATGTGGTAAAGAATTAAACTCTATTTAAAAATCATACTTCTATGATGTTCCTGATATTTCAAAAAGAAAATCAAAGGAGGCAACAAAATAAAAAACAAATTGCCATTTCATTTGAGTGGCGCTTTGTGAAAAGCAACCGTTAAAATTGTTTGATCGGTGTAGTTCAAGATCAGCCTTCACATTCATGCAATCTGATCTGGCTCTGCACTGTTTACCACTAATTTGAAGCAGAAAATATTCCATATCTAGTAATCGGCTAACCTTTTCCCACATACAACACATCTTTAGTTGAGGACTTTAAAACATCTAGGCAAAATTATGAAGAAATCTCTATAAATGAAAGTATAATTATTGAATGATGATAAAAAACATTATTGCAAAAGGAGAAATTTATTATTATGAGCAATTATTACATTTTAATAAATTTTATGGAAAGTCATCTGTTGCAGATGTATCAAAATATGTCTTCATGTTTGGAAATGGTAATGGGATTCAATCCAATGCAACAAGTTACTTTATCTGTACATTCCTTTATCCCTTTCCCACATAAAACCAAATATGTTGCCTTTGAAAACTTTTAATAAAAAATATGGCAATTCTCTATAAGTAAAGGTTTATTAATTGAATAGAGTTGAGTCAAATTGCTCATCATGCGGGAAAGGGTTAATCTTTTTGTTTTGTTTATTATTTTTTAATTCATGTTCATCATATGAAATACTATGTGTACATATATACCAAGGATAAATTATATTATATATATTTCTTTGAAAAAAAAAAGTAATAATGAAAAGTACTATTTATATAAGTTTTATTTACCATAGCATGTATTTGATGTGAAACAGATTCAACTAAATTCATTCATGTTTAATTATCCCTTTTGATGAATGTAATATGAATTACTCTCTCTCTCTCTCTCTCTCTTTGAAATGAATAATCTATGTTTTATAAACAGACGCTATGCTTCTGGTGAAGCTGCAGCAGAGCAGGCTACTTCAAAAAAAAAAACATTGCATGAAAAGTAGAAATTGCTTAGACAAAAAAATCAATTTCTCCTTTTCTTACAATGTATTCTACAAATTATCTGGTTTTTTCTCTGGATATTTTGAACAAGAAAAAGTTTAAAAACACATATGAGGTAATGCATTAATAATTTAATTGCTGTCATGCTTAATGCTCAAAGCAATAGTGAATAATTGTTTCAGAAGATAAATTTGGGTGTACATGAATAATCGACATTTTAGGAGAGTCATTAACACACTTTTCAGTAATCCTGATGAAAATAATTTTGATACCCATGCATAATTGTAGAAGAAGCAAAAATTTCATGTTCTAAAATCCTTAATTGACATTCAAACCCTATGCTGTGGGTACTCAGTGAGTGGATTCTTTTAATTACCCACAACATAGTGGGGTTTGGTTGTGTCATAATAGGGATATTGTGGAGAAAAGATCAGTTTACTCCCCCTTGTCTAGTCCTCTGTCTGTGCATGTGATGAATGTGATGGCAATATTGTGGGGGGAAAAGGGAGACATTACTTGAAACAAGCAATATCTCACTTTCCCCCACAATAGTTTTCACCACCTCTATTAAAAACCTATTTCAAATTCCCTTTAGATGTAATATTGTTTTACCCTGATCTTTTCCCCCCTAAGCAGACTTCTTTAACAGACTAGATGAGGTAGCATGTTACATTAACCTTGTAGCTGATATGGTATTTTAAATTTGTTATGCATCTGAAGGAGACAGATTTTGATAATATGTTGGCAAAAGAGGAAATTGCTCATTCAATAATTACACTTTCTTTTATAACGAATTTCCATATTTTTGCGTTTAAGTTTTTAAACTCATCCCCTAATTATAATAGTTTTCCTTGGATTATCCGAGATGATAATACAATTTAAAGTATAAGTCATATCAAACAACTGCTATGGTACTTGCTAATTTGAAAAAGAAAAATATATTGTTTTGACGATGGTCGTTTTTGACTTAATAAATCATTTTTCCATAGCCTTTTCTTTGTCATGTTTCCCACTCCCGCCTGGCTCACACATTCACCTTGTTTGTGACGAGAGGTTGAAGGTTCAAAACTTTGCCAGTTCATAAAAAGAAAAAAAGGAAAAACTGGTAGAACATGTATTCATTGCAGTTTCCATTCTTGCCCTCTGCACTGTTCAGAAGT
>JASEVX010000004.1:74165758-74196898 GCA_031761405.1 Serripes groenlandicus | reverse complement strand
TCTGTCTGTCTCTCTCTCTCTCTCTCTCTCTCTCTCTCTCTCTCTCTCTCTCTCTCTCTCTCTCTCTATCGTCTGGTCTCTCTGTCTCTGTCTCTCTCTCTCTCTCTCTCTCTCTCTCTCTCTCTTATCTCTCTCTCTCTCTCTCTCTCTCTCTGTCTCTCTGCTCTCTGTCTCTCTCTCTGTCTCTCTTTGCAATGAATAATATTAATCTTTGTTGCAGCAGAGCAGGCTACTTTTTCAAAACAACAACATTGCATGAAAAAGTAGAAATTGCTTAAACAAAAAATAAATTTCTCCTTTTTATAACAATGTATTCTACAAATTATCTGTTTTTTTCTCTGGATATTTTGAACAAGAAAAAGTTTAAAAAAAAAAAAAGGGTGAGGTAATGCATTAATAATTTAATTACTGTCATGCTTAATGCTCAAAGCAATAGTGAATAATTGTTTCAGAAGATGAATTTGGGTGTACATGAATAATCGACATTTTTAGTCATTAACACACTTTTCAGTTAATTTTAATACCTGTGCAGAGTTCAAGAAAAGGCGAAATGTTCATGTTCTTAAATCCTTATTCGAACTTCAAACCCTATGCTGTGGGTACTCAGTGAGAGGATTCTTTTAATTACCCACAACATAGTGGGGTTTGGTTGTGTCATAATAGGGATATTGTGGACAAAAGATCAGTTTACTCCCCCTTGTCTAGTCCTCTGTCTGTGCATGTGATGAATGTGATGAACATATTGTGGGGGGAAAGGGAGACATTACTTGAAACAAGCAATATCTCACTTTCCCCCACAATAGTTTTCACCATCTCTATTAAAAACCTATTTCAAATTCCCTTTAGATGTAATATTGTTTTTCCCTGATCTTTTCCCCCCAAAGCAGACTTCTCTAACAGACTAGATGAGGTAGCATGTTACATTAACCGTGTAGCTGATATGGTATTTTAAATTTGTTATGCAACTGAAGCAGACAAATTTTGATAATATGTTGGCAAAAGAGGATATTGCTCATTCAATAATTACACTTTCTCTTATAAAGAATTTCCATATTTTTGCGTTTAAGTTTTCAAAATCATCTGCTCCGGATTTATTGTATGCGGGGGAAAGGTTTAATCTTTAGTAACATTTAGACAAAAATCAACATTAAACATTGGATTATTACCCTAATTATAGTAGTTTTCCTTGGATTATCCGAAAGAATAATACAATTTAAGATACAAGAAGAATTTTGATGCAAAGCATCAAAGACGCCGCGCATGATTTTGAAGCATGACTTAAAGGAAGCAGATGCAGTTCAGTACATTTAAATAACCTGTGCAAGCAGACAGGATGTAAATATTTCGAACAAGAATGCCAAATGTCCCTTTATTTTAAACAAGAAGGCCAAGATGTGCCTTTATTGCTCACCTGGCTACCATAGCCTATATAAAAAGGGTTACCAAGAGCAGAAAGGGTCAATATTGACATAGGGATTAAACGTTTTATATGCTACGATCTATGTGATATTCAGCGTGAAATGACAAGTTTAGTCCTGAAACCATTTGGTTTACGGTTTGCTTAACATTCACTGCAACTATAATGTGTCATAGAAGCTGAAGTTTCTCAAGTGTTGTTTTTTTTATCAATAAACGGTTTTAAATCCTCTAACTAGATCCATTAGTGCTTAAATATTAACATATATTAAGGTTTATTGCCTCTAGTTATAAGTTTAGTGTGACACAAACTTTGGAAGGAGAGGGGGGAGTCTATTCTCCTTCCAGTTTAGAAGAAGTATGATAGCAAAAACGGGAGTATATAAACAAAAAATACGAAGTAATTAAAAAAAAGAAGAAGATATTTATGATCAAGATTGAGCATTATGAAAGTTCACATGTATAGTCAACATATAGCAAGAATTACTAAGTCTGTTTTGTTTGTTTGTAATGTCACTTTAATTGTTTTGAACAGACCAGTAGAAAACTGAAAAACAAACAAAAGAAAATGGTCAAGTCAGTTCCCAAAGAGCAAAGAGCGAAAACCAGTTGGTACGAATCGTTCATCTCGAACGAAACATGAAAAACCGGGTACGAATCCAATGAATTTTAGAAATCGGATGAAATCTAGAAAATAGCGAAGTATTCATAACGGAAGGAAGCAGAGACAACTTAATTACTCTATGGGAACCGATGACACCTTGTCGTCTATTCAATAAGAATGACCAAAATCGCCAAGCGATGACATGCTGCATTTACAAATAGAACGGGTCACGTTACGGACATGCCTATTGCATAGTTGGGTTAACGTTTTCTTTACAGTTTCTAGAATTATACTGCAAAATGTAGTAATTAAAATGAATCATCATTGATTTTTTAAAGATTACCCATTTATTTAAAAATCCCAATATTGTAAATAGGCAAAAACATCGCTAGAAGCTTTTTCTGAGCTTTGATGAATCGGGTCGTAAACCAAACTATAAAAAAAAGCGTAGCCTAGGAAGTTAGGGGAAAGTTATTAAATACCCATTAGATTTGTCTGAAGTTTTGTAACGCGGCGTCAACAATCAATCAATAAGTCATATCAAACAACTGCTATGGTACTTGCTAATTTGAAAAGAAAAAAATATATTGTTTTGACGATGGTCGTTTTTGACTTAATAAATAAATTTTTCATAGCCTTTTCTTTGTCATGTTTCCCACTTCCGCCTGGCTCACACATTCACCTGTTTGTGACCAGAGGTTGAAGGTTCAAAATGTTGCCAGTTCATACTTATAAAGTAAAAACTGGTAGAACATGTAGTCATTGCAGTTTCCATTCTTACCCTCTGCATTGTTCAGAAGTGTTTGCATGTTCACAATGTACAGGATTTTCCTGTATGCGCTTATTTTCGTATTTTCTGTTAATCTACAGTCGGGAGTGCTTGCCAGTGTTATTTGCATGTAATGACAAACAGTAGTAGTAGGTATCGAGGTTTCCTTTTCTTGCGCTCATTATTGTTCAAGTTTTATTTTATGTACATGTTATGGCAAACAATGTTTGAACTTGGCGAACTTTTCCTCAGTGGCACTCGACATTATTCAGAAGTTATTACTTTGTTTTGGGTTATACGCCGCTTTCAACAGCTGAGGTCATATCGCGGCCGACAGTTTAGATGATATTTGTCCCACACCAAACAATTACATCGAGATAAAATATATAAGGTATGAAACAAATACCAACCCACCTACTTGAGCCCCCAAGAATTGCGTTGACTCCAATCGTTCAGAGCCATTTCGGTTAAAGCAAGTGTCAGACTTAGGCTTCCATTCTGATTGAGTGTCCCCCCAGCCACAAGGGCCTCCGAAGTTATTACATATAGTAGCAAAACAGGTAGTAGATATCAAGGTTTCTCTTCATGGCTCTCGGCATTGTTCAGAAGTTATTACATGTAACGGTACCATTTATTATTTCGAATGTCACCTGAGCAGCACTCGCAAAATGAGAAATGATTCATTATGAGTCATGTTTTTGGGTTTCAATGATGTTTGCAAGTCGTCTGCTGCAGAAGGATCAAAAAGCATTTGCAGGTGGGAACTGGATTAAGACCATGAGTGTTTATCATGAACAAAAAACATCCATGTACATATGGCTCATATCTATGAAACCGTGACCCACGAAAATCTGCATCTCCATATATGGAAAAGGGTTATAAAAGTGAGACTCTTATGTTGGTGCCACAAAAGTTAGAATCACCTGCAAAAATCAACTTGTTCATGCAATATCTGATGCCTCTGCTGCAGATATCTTTTCATAACATTTTGGGAAAATTATACACACACATTTTCAATTATTTCTTTAGATGTTTTTGAATCAAAGAATCACATCATCATATCAGGTATCTAGTTAACAAACTGACTGTGTACTTTTGAATTGTGCCTTATAACTAAGTAACAAGAGAAAGTTGATGCAAGGCATCAATGTCGCCGGAAAAGACTGCATTGATTTATTTATGTATTCTTGACTTTCCTTAGTCTATTCAAACATTAGGAACGTAGTAATGAAAACATTTGCTTATAAATTTTATAAACATACCTATACATTAGGGTATCTATAAAAAATTAACGAAATGTGTACACATTTATCTGGCTTAAATTTAATTTTGCTGTTGTTACTTATTGTAACATGTTCAAATCATCTAGATTTGTTCCTTTCTAATAATAAGCCGCCCTCCCATGTGATTTCCGAAAAGCTATTAAAAATAGAAGTCGCGAGCTTCTGCCCGGCGACTAATGATGTATTTGCTCATGGTAACATTTCTGCTGATTTATTTATTTAATTTTTTTTTTTATCTAAGCAACGTTTTATATTACTGTTGTAAAGATTTTGTAAGAATTCGCAATATCAGAAGATCTTTAATATTTCAAGGCTTTCAACCTTTCTCTCATACGACAATTGTGCAGCAGACGACTTTGAACATATAAAAGCAGATGTTTTTGAATCAAAGAATCACATCATCATATCAGGTATCTAGTTAACAAACTGACTGTGTACTTTTGAATTGTGCCTTATAACTAAGTAACAAGAGAAAGTTGATGCAAGGCATCAATGTCGCCGGAAAAGACTGCATTGATTTATTTATGTATTCTTGACTTTCCTTAGTCTATTCAAACATTAGGAACGTAGTAATGAAAACATTTGCTTATAAATTTTATATACATACCTATACATTAGGGTATCTATAAAAAATTAACGAAATGTGTACACATTTATTTGGCTTAAATTTAATTTTGCTGTTGTTACTTATTTAAATAATAGTATTCATTCATATAATTTCAATGTTTGTCAATCTTATTCGAATCACAAGGTAAATATCCTGGTATTGCTTTAAAGGGAGGTAATTTGAAGAAAACAAAAGTCTTCAAAAGGAGAAATATATCAGCATTACCGTCTACAGTTTAAATTGTTCTATTGTTTGTGGAATTAAAAACGTTCTTTTTTTCTTATTTCTACATGTACAACGAAATATCGCGGCTTCTCTTTGACGCTTTGCGTCAAACATTCGTCTTGTACTTGTCTAAAATAAAATAATATCACTCGCTTTTTCATATCGAAATGCGCATGCGCGAAAATCGATGTTAAAGGTCACGAAACTACACAACAGAATAGGGTCTATATTTAGCTTAGAAACAGTTCCTACTTTAGATATTCATGGATTAACATTATTAAATGAATTCTACACAAATCAAGACATCTCTTTGAACATGAAAACAACATTTAGTAAGTTAAAATTGCTATTAAAATGAGAATCCGAAATTGACCTCAATGATGACACATAAGAGTCTGCATTAGGGGGTGTTGGTTCACGTCTTGAAGGGACCACTTTTGTCTTCGTAAATAAGACAAAAAACTTAAATGCGAGTGAAATAAAAAAAAACTGCAAACATTAAAAAATCGGAATATTTATTTCATTTTAGATGTGTCATTTATTAGTGTTCGTAAACAACCACAATTGTAATATGTTCAAATCATCTAGATTTGTTCCTTTCTAATAATAAGCCGCCCTCCCATGTGATTTCCGAAAAGCTATTAAAAATAGAAGTCGCGGGCTTCTGCCCGGCGACTAATGATGTATTTGCTCATGGTAACATTTCTGCTGATTTATTTATTTCATTTTTTTTTTTTATCTAAGCAACGTTTTATATTACTGTTGTAAAGATTTTGTAAGAATTCGCAATATCAGAAGATCTTTAATATTTCAAGGCTTTCAACCTTTCTCTCATACGACAATTGTGCAGCAGACGACTTTGAACATATAAAAGCAGATGTGACATTGGCCGAATGGAATAGTAGAACGATTTGAGATCAAATATAACTCCAAAAAACATGAGAGAAGGCCCACATACAACAATCTTTAGCTGAGGACTTTAAAACATCTAGGCACAATTATGAAGAAATGAAAGTATAATTATTCATTGATGATAACAAATATTATTGCAAATTGGATAAATGGAATAAATTGATTATTTATGAGCAAGTATTACATTTTCATCAATGTTATCGAAAGTCATCTGCTGCAGATGTGTCAAAATACATCTCTGTGTTGGAAATGGTTATAATTGGTATATCACTCAGGCAATTGGATCAACCCAATCCAACAAATTACAATACTGTACATTCCTTTATCCCTTTCCCACATGCATGAAATCCTTTAAAAGCTTTTAATCAAAAATATGGCAATTCTCTATAAGTAAAAGGTTTACTAATTGAATAGAGTTGAGTAAAAATTGCTTATCATGCGGGAAAGGGTAATCTTTTTTTTTTTTTTTTTTTTTGTTTTATTCATTTCTCATATCATATCTCTCTCATCTCTCTCCTCTCTCTCTCTCTCTCTCGTCTCGTCTCTCTCTCTCTCTCTCTCTCTCTCTCTCTCTCTCCTCTCTTCCTCACCTCCCTCTCTTACTCTCTCACTCTCTCTCTCTCTCTCTCCTCTCTCTCTCCTCTCTCTCTCTCTCTCCTCCTCTCTTCTCTCTCTCTCTCTCGCTCTCTCGCTCTCTCTCTCCTTCTCTCTCTCATCTTCTCTCTCTCTCTCTCTCTCTCTCGTCTCTCTCTCTCTCTGCAATGAATAATATTAATCTTTGTTGCAGCAGAGCAGGCTACTTTTTCAAAACAACAACATTGGCATGAAAAAGTAGAAATTGCTTAAACAAAAAATAAATTTCTCCTTTTTATAACAATGTATTCTACAAATTATCTGTTTTTTTTCTGGATATTTTGAACAAGAAAACGTTTTAAAAAAAAGAAAAGGGTGAGGTTAATGCATTAATAATTTAATTTACTGTCATGCTTAATGCTCAAAGCAATAGTGAATAATTGTTTCAGAAGATGAATTTGGGTGTACATGAATAATCGACATTTTTAGAGGGAGTCATTACACACACTTTTCAGTTAATTTTAATACCTGTGCAGAGTTCAATAAAAGGCGAAATGTTCATGTTCTTAAATCCTTATTCGAACTTCAAAACCCTATGCTGTGGGTACTCAGTGAGAGGATTCTTTTAATTACCCCACAACATAGTGGGGTTTTGGTTGTGTCATAATAGGGATATTGTGGAGAAAAGATCAGTTTACTCCCCCTTGTCTAGTCCTCTGTCTGTGCATGTGATGAATGTGATGAACATAATTGTGGGGGGAAAGGGAGACATTACTTGAAACAAGCAATATCTCACTTTCCCCCACAATAGTTTTCACCATCTCTATTAAAAACCTATTTCAAATTCCCTTTAGATGTAATATTGTTTTTCCCTGATCTTTTCCCCCCCAAAGCAGACTTCTCTAACAGACTAGATGAGGTAGCATGTTACATTAACCGTGTAGCTGATATGGTATTTTAAATTTGTTATGCAACTGAAGCAGACAAATTTTGATAATATGTTGGCAAAAGAGGATATTGCTCATTCAATAATTACACTTTCTACTTATAAAGAATTTCCATATTTTTGCGTTTAAGTTTTCAAAATCATCTGCTCCGGATTTATTGTATGCGGGGGAAAGGTTTAATCTTTAGTAACATTTAGACAAAAAATCAACATTAAACATTGGATTATTACCCTAATTATAGTAGTTTTCCTTGGATTAATCCGAAAGAATAATACAATTTAAGATACAAGAAGAATTTTGATGCAAAGCATCAAAGACGCCGCGCATGATTTTGAAAGCATGACTTAAAGGAAGCAGATGCAGTTCAGTACATTTAAATAACCTGTGCAAGCAGACAGGATGTAAATATTTCGAACAAGAATGCCAAATGTCCCTTTATTTTAAACAAGAAGGCCTAAGATGTGCTTTATTGCTCACCTGGCTACCATAGCCTATATAAAAAAGGGTTACCAAGAGCAGAAAGGGTCAATATTGACATAGGGATTAAACGTTTTATATGCTACGATCTATGTGATATTCAGCGTGTGAAGTTTAGTCGTGAAATGACAAGTTTAGTCCTGAAACCATTTGATTTACGGTTTGCTTAACATTCAACTGCAACTATAATGTGTCATAGAAGCTGAAGTTTCTCAAGTGGTTTTTTTGTTATCAATAAACGGTTTTAAATCCTCTAACTAGATCCATTAGTGCTTAAATTATTAACATATATTAAGGTTTATTGCCTCTAGTTATAAGTTTAGTGTGACACAAGCTTTGGAAGGAGAGGGGGGAGTCTATATCTCCTTCCAGTTTAGAAGAAGTAATGATAGCAAAAACGGGAGTATATAAACAAAAAATACGAAGATATTTATGATCAAGATTGAGCATTATGAAAGTTCACATGTATAGTCAACATATAGCAAGAATTACTAAGTCTGTTTTGTTTGTTTGTAATGTCACTTTAATCGTTATGAACAGACCAGTAGAAAAACTGAAAAACAAACAAAAGAAAATGGTCAAGTCAGTTCCCAAAGAGCAAAGAGCGAAAACCAGTTGGTACGAATCGTTCATTCTCGAACGAAACATGAAAAACCGGGTACGAATCCAATGAATTTTAGAAATCGGATGAAATCTAGAAAATAGCGAAGTATTCATAATACTCTATGGGAACCGATGACACCTTGTCGTCTATTCAATAAGAATGACCAAAATCGCCAAGCGATGACATGCTGCATTTACAAATAGAACGGGTCACGTTACGGCCATGCCTATTGCATAGTTGGGTTAACGGTTTTTTTACAGTTTCTAGAATTATACTGCAATATGTAGTAATTAAAATGAATCATCATTGATTTTTTAAAGATTACCCATTTATTTAAAAATCCCAATATTGTAAATAGGCAAAAACATCGCCAGAAGCTTTTTCTGAGCTTTGATGAATCGGGTCGTAAACCAAACTATAAAAAAAAGCGTAGCCTAGGAAGTTAGGGGAAAGTTATTAAATACCCATTAGATTTGTCTGAAGTTTTGTAACGCGGCGTCAACAATCAATCAATAAGTCATATCAAACAACTGCTATGGTACTTGCTAATTTGAAAAGAAAAAAATATATTGTTTTGACGATGGTCGTTTTTGACTTAATAAATCATTTTTTCATAGCCTTTTCTTTGTCATGTTTCCCACTTCCGCCTGGCTCACACATTCACCTGTTTGTGACCAGAGGTTGAAGGTTCAAAACTTTGCCAGTTCATACTTATAAAGTAAAAACTGGTAGAACATGTAGTCATTGCAGTTTCCATTCTTACCCTCTGCATTGTTCAGAAGTGTTTGCATGTTCACAATGTACAGGATTTTCCTGTATGCGCTTATTTTCGTATTTTCTGTTAATCTACAGTCGGGAGTGCTTGCCAGTGTTATTGCATGTAATGACAAACAGTAGTAGTAGGTATCGAGGTTTCCTTTTCTTGCGCTCATTATTGTTCAAGTTTTATTTCATGTACATGTTATGGTAAACAATGTTTGAACTTGGCGAACTTTTCCTCAGTGGCACTCGACATTATTCAGAAGTTATTACTTTGTTTTGGGTTTGCGCCGCTTTCAACAGCTGAGGTCATATCGCGGCCGACAGTTAAGATGGTATTTGTCCCACACCAAACAATTACATCGAGATAAAATATATAAGGTATGAAACAAATACCAACCCACCTACTTGAGCACCCAAGAATTGCGTTGACTCCAATCGTTCAGAGCCATTTCGGTTAAAGCAAGTGTCAGACTTGGGCTTCCATTCTGATTGAGTGTCCCCCCAGCCACAAGGGCCTCCGAAGTTATTACATATAATGGCAAAACAGGTAGTAGATATCAAGGTTTCTCTTCATGGCACTCTGAGCAGCACTCGCATTTTTGGAAGTCGAAAAAATTGCTCTAAAACATAAGTATTATTTTAGTTTTATTAGTCTATACATGATCAAAGTGTTAAATTTCCAAAACGTTTTTAAATCACGTGGAACTTAAACTATCGTATCGGGTACACCACAGGCGTTTTTGAAAACCCACACACAAGACTGTATTACTATAAATAGTATCTATATACGATTCATATACTATAATAATACCACATTCAAAGGCTAACACGGTCTTTTGTAGGCTTAATTTCTGTTTTATTTTTTGTGGGAAAGAGTTAATCCATCGTTAACGGTACCCGTAAAGGGTGCCTTAAATCATTGTTATACAAATTATTAACACTATGTTCAGTATCAGAAATGTCCAAAATGCTGACAAATCTATCCACCTTGCTACTAATTTCCATGTGATATCGGGCGAGTAGCTGTCGGTCTCTTGCTCTTCATCACTTTCGACATTTAAATCGGGTTTCAAATTCAACTCAGTAATGGATAACACAGTTTTCTTGCTGTCATTTGTTTCCAAATGCGCTTCCATTTTCTTTTCGATAACGGAGTTAGTATGTACGAGGTTCTGTTTTTTTCGTAATGCAAATATCCGTACATTGACCAGTTTTCGAATAGGCATTGGTACGGTAGCGGCTTCATTTATGTGAAAGAGTCTCAGTTGTAACAGTGTTATGATAGTACTGAGGGTACAGATAACCACTTGTGTAAATACAAACACATTGAACAGAGACACGTTGTCGGAGGTGTTCGGTAGTTGTTGGCTTACAATCGTTAGAAATACAGCCAGAGACAGGAGTACGGTCACAGAAAAACTCGCCTTTTCGCCACTCTCCAACGGCAGGAGAAAAACACATTGTCCTAAAAACGAGATTGCAGCGATTGGTAGAATCACATTGAGGAAGATGTACGTGGGTTTTCTCTTTAGATGGATGTGAAATGCGGCATATCTGTCACCAAACTGTAACAATATATCGGCTTTAGTCTTCACGATTTCCCATTCCGGTATACCACTAAAACCGTGTAGTTTGACGTAGTCGTATTTCATATTAAGCTGTACCGATTCAACTGAATGACTCCATGCCTCAAATTTTAGTGAGCACGACTGTTCGTCCAATGGAAATTTCTTCACGTCTGCAATGCAGGCCGAATAAAAGGCTTGCATTGGCTTCCAAGTCACGTGACCGGTGAAGTCGACAGATGCAACCATGGCCGAGGTTCCCAAATCTGTATAGCTTGTCACGGAATTCTCCAATGCCAGATCCGGTCTCCATATTTCATTTTGCGGTATATCTAACCGAATTAAGCCTCCGAATAGATCAGGGTCCCAGGTCAGATATTCATCTACCCATTCGATGGTCAGTTTACCTGTCAAGGAAAGCGTTTCGGCCACTTCATTGAAATCAATCAAACTGACCACGGCAAAAGTTGTGTTTACCACCGTCGGCTTTGTCCAGTTCACCTGTGGGCGTATCTTATTGTTATAGTTGTTGTCCACGAATAAATGCTTGTAAAGTAGCTTGTTGGAGCTATCCGGAACCTGCGCACAGAGCAGTCCAACATTGGCATACAGGTAAACTAATAGTACGCACGATCGCATGGCAGAAGTACGTCACGTCCTGTTCTCGTCAGTGGTCGAACAATTTAGATCTAATTTTCTTGTCCCAACTTAATGCATTACATCTGTATTTTGATTAGTTCCAAAGAACGGATATGGATAGATATTCCGTTGAGCTTCCTTAAAATTGCTTATAACATCTGTTAATTAAACAGGGTATCATTAGCAACGAGCATAAACCGTAACTTTCTTCGTATCTTAAATAATAGTATGAAATGTGCACCCAAACTTTCCAAGTAATTTGACACTTATGCAATTGCTGTGATAAAATCCTGATATTTCAGCATGTGCAGTAGATATCAACTAACGAATCACATCAGAGCTACTAATTCCATTTAATCAAAGTCCATTTA
Organism: Serripes groenlandicus; assembly: GCA_031761405.1. Lineage (NCBI taxonomy): Eukaryota > Metazoa > Mollusca > Bivalvia > Cardiida > Cardiidae > Serripes > Serripes groenlandicus. The sequence goes on along the minus strand of JASEVX010000004.1, from coordinate 74,185,144 downwards.
TATGACGACAGAACCCTCGGAATGTATTTCTGATTTTCTAAGCGATGTTTATCTCATACAAACTGGGAATGAATGCCACTGATATTGGCTGTACACCATTAGTGACCATAGTGCCCGTGAGTTTTACCATGTATTTAAACAACAGTAATTATTTTAATTCCCTAATGACATGTGACATATATACAGCAAGCAGTGTACGTGATTCGTTAACAATGTACCACTCAGGGTTATTTATCCAGGATAGATTAGTATCAGTAAACCTTTTTAGCTCTTGCAGACGCATTCTGACTATTTAATTGATTCCATATTAAGCAACATCGCAAGAGTAGAACATACGGGTATTGAATCGTTAATACGGTCTAATTGCATATTCACTATAATTGATTGTTCTTCACGACCGTTCACCAGAGATTCTAGGATGATAATAAGTGCTGCAAAGGCATCCGCTTCGGGAGCCGCACAGTATCAGAGCTCTAGAAAAGGGACATTGTGCATGCTCTATAATCCTTTGACCCTTTTACCCTATAGTGTGGGTACTCAAAATAATCTTCTCGCTACGACGATTCTTTGAGTACCCACATCAAAGGGATTCGTTGGATGATAAGAAATGAGCCATTCCACGACAAACCCAATATTATTGGATCAGCGTAATGTATCGATCCAGATCAGCCTGCGCAGTCCGCGCAGGCTAATTCGGGCCGACACGTTCCGTCTCAGGTGTATAGAGGTGTAAAGTAATGATTCCTGAAACAGAAAATCCACATAAGGCGAAAAGTGTATGTCCGGGTTATTCTGCGCGGCATGCTTAGGCTGATCCGGGTCAATACTTTACACGGAGTCGATAATGTTGGTTTTATCGTGGAACGGCTCAAATATATTGGGGAAAAGTTGCTGTATATCCCGTCTTATCTGGACCTCTAAGAGAGGAATTATCCCAGTCCTGACAGTGGATCTGTCCTGATAAAGCCGGTTGGTTAGCCGCCAGAAAGTTAGATATTGGTTCCGAATGCGTATTGTGCCTGGCATCGGAAGGATACAACAAGTGTTCAGGACAAACGTCTCTCAAACTCCAGAATTGACTGGTCCTTTCACAATGGGTTGATTCTATAAGTAACACACACGTTCCTTTTACATTAACCGTCTATAGGTGGTGTAGTAATAGAGCGTTCGCCTCGTGGCGGAAGGTCGCGGGTTCGATCCCCGGCCGGGTCATAACAAAAACTTTGAAAATGGTTGTAATGGCTGCCTTCCTTGGCGCTCAAGGTTGCATGGTATGCATTACGACTGACTGGCTTGTGCCAGGATAAAGGTACCAATATAACTGGTAACTTACCCAGGAAACGCCGTGATATAAATGAAAAATTGTTTTTTGATCTGGCGTAAAACACCAAACAATCAATCAATCCCTTTACTTAAATTATTACTACGGTACGAACAGAGAACCTAATCATGATCAGAATGTATGGAGGCAAAGGTTGATATTGAATTTAACTGATTGCCGAGTCTAATGGGCTGGAATGAATTCGTGTAATAGGGTCAATTTCTTCAATGAGCGATATATAGATCGCAACAGTTTCAGCAATTTATTTCTGACATACACAATAAGATGGAAAAAAACACGTTGTAAATTGTTAGCACTTAACCTTTTTCCACAACAGACGCTTTCTGATGCCTCTGTAGCAGACGATCTTTGACAAAATCATTGTGACAAAAGGAGAAATTACTCTAACAGTGCTATTTCTCGTTTTGTCGAAATGTTTTCACATTTTTGTTCAGTAATGATATAATTCTTTGTAGAGATATTCAATATTTAACTTAGATGCTATCAGAGCCGTCGGATGCATATCTATTGTATGTGGCAAAGGGTTATCATTTTTTAGCATGAAACAGGTCTTTTTTTTTTTTTTTATTATTTAGATTATTTCAAACTCTCACATACATATTTCGACGCCTCTGCAGCTGACGACGTTTGACGGTGGGGACAAATCCATAATTGATCCTAGAAGTCGATTGTCTCAAATTTGATTTATTTGGGAAAAGCTACTCACCATATTAGCCGATCACGTTTTCCCTCATTTGCAGTGTCTTATGATTTATTTTAGATTTGTATCCATACCCGTACCTACCAGATGTATGACGAATGTTCTTCACAAATTGTATTAGCATATATGATTATTTCTTTTCTAATCAAGCAAGTTGATAATATGTATACACGTCCGTTTTTGCCAGCAGCCGGTCAATCAGCCACTAATCGACTCTTTTAGTTATTTCCCACCAGCAGACGCACTTTGACGCATTTGCAGCAGATGACTTTTGCAAAATCCAGGTTTTTTTTCATAATGAACAATTTCTCATTTTGCCACAATGTTTTCAACACTATTCTAAAATTATACCTTCGTCTATAGAAAATGACCATATTTTTCTCAAAGGTTTTCAAGTCATCTGTTGCATACTTATGGTAGTGTACTATCGTCATCCAGATAGAAAATGAAATAAAGGAAAATGATATCCTCATTTTTGAGTGCCGTGATTGAACTGCGTTAAACAATGACATGCATTTCAAAACCAAGAGACTTTGGGGCCGATGAACACTTCATTCAAGTATGGCATGCATTTCAACATCCTGATAATTGGGAACAAAGTCCAATGCGTATACATGTATTCCAACTACAATAGTTTAGATAATTGCACCTCAAAACTGCAGCCTACAGCAATAGTATCAAACAGTTTTCAGTGACACGAAATTCCTCACCAGTCTGTATCATTAATGCCATAGTTTAACTTGTGTTTAGAGTTGACACATCTCAGGTTTATTTCCAAAATAACCATGAACATGTATTGAGTAGAAGACTTGAAAAGGTAAATTTAATAAAACTGTTGTAAACATTTTGGCAAAGGAAATATTATTATTAGCAAATTCTCATTTTGTTTCAATGTTTTCAGAAATCCCCTCCACATTCTTCTGCACGTGGGAACAGGTATGACCTCGATATCTGGCGTCCATTACGAACACAAATCGAAATATTCGGAACCCCTCGGCAGGCTACATGAATGGTACATACATATGCCGAGGAGTGCCGAATGAAAATGAAAGTCATGATACTTTCCGGTTTCCTATTTCTATGCTGTTTGTCGAAATTGTCGGTCTGATTGACTGATTGGGATTTAACTTCGTATAATAAAATTGGCCATATGACGGAAGCCAGTTCCTCAGGGGTATAGAGGTAAAGAGTTAATAATTCCTGATACAGAAAATCCACAGGAGGCGAAACGTGTCGGTACGGGTTAGCCTGCGCGGCATGCTTTGGCTGATCAGGTCGATAGTTTACGCATAATGAGTGTTTGAAGTCAATTCTATGCTAGGGATCACCAGGTTTTTCGGGACCAATTGTTTGTGTTTATTTCAAGGCGCCCTATAGCAATTTGCCGGTGCCAAGCCATGTTAGGGAAATTGTCATTTCTTGCGAGAATAAGTGTTGAATTTGAAACTCCATCGTAACATAGGTGATGTGATTTTAGCCTGTTATACAGAATTGGGAATTGAAATCTGCAATTTGCAGCATAATGATTTCATTTGAATTGGTGGGATACAGAATTTGTTATTTACTCTGCAAGTTGCAGAAAACTTATTTCATTGGAATTTGTGTGATACAGAATTTAGAATCTACTCTGCAATTTGCAGCAAAATGTATTTACTTCCTATTTCGAACACATAGGTTCACGCCCTTCAAAACGCCAGTATTAAGGTCTTTATCAGTATTAAGGTTTTTATTTTATCGTTTTCCGTTATAGGATAACTGCCAAATATAACAGGTTTATGTTTTATTGTATTTTTTATATTTTTTGATTTAATAATAATCGTTTGAAAAGTGAATTGTCTTTTCTTAGTTAACAGCAGCGCTCTCGGAGAAAGCGAGAGATTTGCTAATAATACGGACAGGACAGCTGAACATATGAGAGTGAAGTCGCCCCTATAGGATACCTTTTAGCCCAAACATGTTCTGCTTCCTGTCCGGCATATAGGATGCCTGTCAAACAATCCACAATATTGGTTTTCTCGCGGTGCGGCTAAAATGTATGTTTACGTTCAGACGAGTTCCGCTGAGGCTTCTTCGTTTGTAAATTTCTTTAAATTCCAGTTTGTTATATTTACATATGCGAACACTTTATATAAATACAAATGCTTAGCAAGCATTTATTCGAATTCAGATTGGTTCTTGTTTCGAAAAAGATGAATATTGTCAACTTCTGTATTTCCAGGGGTTGCACATTTATAAGGCGTACACAACAAATCTTTGCCATAAAGTCAAACCTATTTCTTGTGATAAGATACAGTTCCAACGATTTTGATTAAATTCTGCAACTCGGTCAACGGTATCTGAGGTCAGTTTAACATTGTTTCCACATTCAAAACATCTGCAACAAACGACTTCTTAACCCTTTCCCTCATATAAACCTCATATAAACGCTTTCTGACGCCTCTGCAGCAGACGGATTTTTTTAAAACATATATAGTGTCAAAAGAAGAAATTGCTCAAAACGAGCAATTTCTCCTCTTGACACAATGTTTTCCACTTTTCGTCATAGGTTATCCATTCAATTATAGAGATTTTTTGTGTTTTGTCAACATATGTTCAAAGTCGTCTGCTGCAGAATTGTCGTATGAGGGAAAGGGTTAAAATAAAAGTATGGAAAATATATGTTAACCTAACCTTTACCACGATCTGATGGCAAACAACATAAACTAATTAATTCATAAACAAAGAATAAGGTGTTTGGCCTGCTCTCATGTTTTTTGGAGTTATATCGGACCTCAATCTTTCTACTATTCCATTCGGCCAATGTCACATCTGCTATATACTCCGATATAAATTAGTGCTAACACACATGTGATTGGACAAATTAACCCTTTCCAATATACAGACGCTTTCTGACGCCTCTGCAGCAGACGACGTCTGAAAACATTATGGCAAAACATGAGCAATTTCTCCTTTTGCCACAATGTTTTCAATTTCATTCAATAATTATTCTTTCATTTATAGAGAGTTTCTATGTTTTTGCATATCAAAGTCGTCTGCTGCAAATTCGTTGTATGTTGGAAAGGGTTAAGAAGGTTATATGTTGTTGTTGTTGTGTTAGCAGACCATGCTACAGTATTGATCATATGTATAGGATGCACTGGAACAGTTTTGTTTTTATCATTTTTGATATTTTGACCTTGTTTGATAGTGAAAACTTAGTACGTGAAAACCCGTTTTGGCCAAACCCGCCATTTTCTTTAGATTATTTAAAATCTGGGAGATAACTCTTTTCAGTGACAAAGGTTGTTCCGCCTGTTACAATTGAAAATAAAAGTTTAACAATTGAGGGTTAAAACTTGATTGATATTGAAATAAAGCAGGAATCAAATTGCTTATCTCTGATATATAAAAAATATGTTTGTGTACTAGCTACGCCCTTGAAGTATTTAAGCTTGTAACAGCTAAGCCGGCGAAGGCTATACAAAAGACTCGATACTTGGATCTAACCTACAATCAAAGATGGGGAACCAAATATCGCTTATACTACTGCTGGTCACCTGTTATTATATGAAACAAGTTCTTGGAGAAGAAGATGGATCGAGCGGAAAAAAAAAGGATGATTGCTAGTGTGAATAAAGATCTAAAAATATTTCGATGTGAAGTCGACATCTTGAAGTCCTGTGTAAAGTGTGAAGTAACCGCCGGAGTAAGGTTCAAACCACCAAGCTTTATGAGTGATTGGTTCGAGATGGAATCTCAAAACGACGACCTTTGCGATAATAATAATAATAATAATAATAATAATACTTTATTTATAGATGGTGACTCATTTAGCCATTGGCTATTTTACAATGAGGCCATCTTAATAGCTATCATAAAGAAACATACAATGATTTTTTTTAATAGTTCTGTAGATGGTTTCGGACAAGAAAGGTTATTATTTGAAACCGAGCGTAAATGGTAAGTATTGGTTGACTGTGAAGAAAACATATCGGTTATATATCCAGGTGTTTGTCCATTCATAGCTTTGTATATCAATAATGATTTGTTGTATTCTAGTCTTTCATAAACAATTGTTTAGCGATGTGACTATTGCGCACGGTCTTCGTGTAACTCCGTACAAGGTTGAGGTCTTGGTAAGACCGATTGACGGCCCAAATGATGGCTTGACATTTCATTCATGCCGATTCAACATTTCAGACCTATAATGATTTAGAACATACTTACGGCGGGGTTGTTTACCTTTACAACGAAACACACGTGAGGTTGTTTGCCCCACACAAGACCAGTGGTAAAGGTATTGGATATATTATAAACACAAGGGATAATGAAGACAGGACACTCGGTTCAAATAACCAGCTATCGCACAAAGCTATGGTACGAATCAAAGCTTGGAGCCTGGCGGACATGCCACCAGTAAGCTTTGAATCAGATTGGCTTCCAGTAGACATTACAAATAGCAGTACATCATTTTACGAGATATTTCACGGTTTTGACGGTTATCCAGCTATCGTGAATGTTCAGATCCACATAACGGGTTCTTTTGGTACTTTTATCTCCGAAGGAGCTGGATCAACGGTACCGTACAGGCATCATCTTAATGGTGGCGGCGTTGTTTGGGCATATAGTGATCACTCCATAAGAATCTGGTCTGCCTACTACACGGACAAGGACGAAATGTACGGCAGCCCAATAGCTTCAAATGACGGATGGGGAAAAGCAATAGTCATAGAAGATGTTACGGAGGCAAGCGTTAGGGTTTTGGCATGGTCGCGAGAAACCGTTAAGAGTGATCAGGAATTTGATTTTGGAGTATCGTACATAGGACAGGACCAGTTTAGACTTTCACACAACACAGTCACGGATGAGGACATGTTTTCCATTTATACGGAAGCAAGAAGTGGACCAAATTAAGGCTTCCGCTTTAAGAGGTATGGGGGTGCACATGGTGAAGGCGAAACATATGGTGGTTCTATATTTGCGAACAACTCCAGCGGTAATGTTCGAGCATGGATTCCTAGAACATCGAAGGGTGGTTCTTACGTAAACGTACAGACGCCGTACGGTGATGGGAAATATACGCAGCGCTCTAACGATGCCATTTTCGTGGGAACGTTCCTGAAACTCGAACACTAGTTTACCGACGAATATTCGAATGAGTTCAGCAATTTGCTGTGACAATATATTATAATTTTATGTCATTGATAACATTTTGCATTATATACTTTCATTTATAAACACATTTGACCCATACATGATTACAATGTATGTTTTCCTTTATGCATGTTAACAAATGAGCCATTCCACGAGAAAACCAACATTGAGGACTCTGCGTAAAGTATCGATCCTGATCAGCCTAAGCATGCCGCGCAGGCTAACCCGGACAGATACTTTTCGCCTCCTGTGTATTTTCGATACTTCTATGCCCCTGAGACGGAATATGTCGGCCCGAATTAGCCTGTACGGACTGCGCAGGCTGGTCTGGATCGATACATTACACAGAGTCCATGATGTTGTTTTCTCGTGTAACGGCTCAAATATATATTCACCACGTCAGGTGTAATGGATTTTTTTTACATGTGTGAACATCGGAGTTTTAGTAGAGCTTGTGCATTGCATGCACACAGTCTAACGAAAGACTTCATCCTTTGACTTCATATTAAAAAGAGATTATGAATCATCTGACAAAACACTAAAATGTATACCCGTCAATAAGACCAAAAATTTGCCAGACGTGACTCGTTATCAATGTTCGCCAGACGTGACTTATTAACAATGTTGTCTTACTAATTGGTAGTTCTCACCGGCATGTACATGTCTGCAGGTTGGATATAACATTGAGTCAATAAGACCGCGGATGTCGAGATACGAAGGAGTAAACTGCTCTTTACAGGGAAATGGTTATTTCAAAAGCTTTTTCTCATGTTTATGTTCCTTCCACTTGATTTATTATGTGTTCGCCGTATACAAAAACAGAAGATCAATTTTAACCTTTTCAGTTTGTTGATATGTCTACTGTTTCACACTGCTTCGAGGGTGTAGTGGTAGTGCGTGAACCTCGATACGGGTGGGTCATGACTCGGCGCTCAGTGTGTGGAGTTAGCATTACGACTGACTCGCTGGTGTCAGGATAAATAGACCAGTAGTACTGGTAACTTACCCAGGAAACGCCGTGAAATTTTCTTGAAAAATTGTCGAATTAGCTGCCGATGCCATTTATAAACATTGTGACAAAATAAGAAATTGCTTATAATGTGTAATATCCCAATTTGTCACAATATATTTAATTAACTCTTTTCAACAATCATAAAGAGAATATCCGTTTTTTCTGTCTAGATGTTTTCAAAGTCGTCTGCTGCTGTTTGGTATATGTGGGAAAGGATTAAGAAATGTCGTTACGCAAATTCACTAAGACCTTATTTCGCCTGACATGCCATTGCATGTGTAAATGCTTGACATTACTAATTATTTAGATATCAATAAAACGATATCTGAGTTCATGTAATTTCTTTATTCATTTTTATTCAATGAAACTCAACGAATTTTCTATAACTGAGGACAGACATGACCGTCTGCATTTACTTATTAGCAAAACAATGTAGCATATGTTGGTTTGTTTAAGCCGCGTAAAACAACAATAAAAAAACCTGTGAACGCTTATGATTTATGTTTTATTTATTATACTTAACATAAACAGTTCTGACCTATCAATGATGGCTAGGTGCGTTTAACCCTTTCCCACATACAGCAAATCAGCAGCAGACGACTTTGAAAACATGGTGACAATAACTTGAAAAATCTCCATTTAAGGGGAGGAGATTGCTCATCATGAGCAATTTGCCATTTTGGCCACAATGTTTTCAAAAGTCATCTGCTGCTATTGCGTCAAAATGAATCTGCAGGTGGAAAAGGGTTGAATTAACAGACGACTTTGAGAACATATACATAAGATACGGAACATTTCTAAAGATAAAGGTCCATTATTTATGAAAGGGTAAAACATTGAGGCAAAAGGAGAAATTGCATATTATGAGCTTGTTTTTCTTTTTGAAACAATGTTTTCAAAAACCCATCTGCCACACAGACGTCAGAAAGCGTTTGTATGTGGGATTCGGACCAACTTTTATAAAACGATCAATGTCATACGAATAAAGTAACTTGTTATTTAGTTACTTAGTTACAACCTTTTCCCTCGTTTTCATCAGCAATGCTTTCACAATTCGTCTGCATAAAGCGTCTGTATGTGGAAATAGGGTCAAGGCAGACGGCTTATACAAGGCAACAAATTACAATAAATGACGGGAGACAACTAAACATTTCTAGGCACGAATATGGCAAATGTCTTTAAATGAAAGACTTATACTTGTTTAGTTTTTAATACAACTTTTTGAAAAGGCATCTGCTGCAGATGCTTCAAATTTTATCTGGATGTTGGAATGATTTAAGATGATGCAACATATTAGTCTCAAGTAAACAATACATATTGTTGGTTTTCAAATATCTTCAGTCATAATTACGTTTCTTTATTTGGTTCTGTTTATTCGTTTTCGCTTGCGAAAACACAGTTTGAAGATACAGAAAATTGGAAAAGCAATAACCGTTAAAAGCAAACCTCCGTAAGTAATATAGTGCTTTAAATTCTCATCAAACGGTTTGTAAACAAGAATTTTAATTGTTGCCACATGCTGCTGCCATACCCAACAATTGTACGGCGCACTGTCATGTCTGCGCAACTTCCGGATATGCAAACGATTGAGCCGATCAACAAATACCCTTCCTCGAGTTTGACGACGTATAGTGGCTGGATTAATTGCCCTCTTGCCTCTTTGCCAACGAATCCTAGTTTTTGTGGATGTCGGGCACGTCAGCTTTAGATGTGTCATTTCTTTTTCATGGCGAACCTTTCGTATAACCATTGGTGGCATTTCAAGCTTCTTTCCCATTGGATGGTATCCGGCCTCAATTATCTGAACAACGTTACCGCTACTGTCAGTAACTTTGATAGGAGGCGGTGAGGTTGGACACCGTACCCGACAAGGAGCTGTTAATAGAGAGTTTCAAACTGTCATAAAGTACACGCGTCAAACTGTCACAAAGTGCACGTCTCGACCAAGTATCATCAAGCACAAAATGACCTTTACTGACTTAACCCTTTCCCATATATAACAAATCTGACGCAAACGACTTTAAAACATCAGGATTAATTGTGGTAAATATTAAAATGAAAATAATGTGGAAAAATAAGATATTATCCCGCAATACTTACTATTTTATTACAACAATATCTGTATAAGGCTAACTGTCATTACACCAGGTAGTTTATATCTCTTAAATTCACTTAGTTAGTCGTATAATATGTTTTGCAGTCATGAAAAGCCACACACACTATCTAGAGTTGCTTTTAATTCTTTGTCGATAACAGCAGCAAGTGCTTATCCTATCAACTCTGATTTTTAAAATTAAATTGTTTAGCTTTTTTTTGGAGGTTACATTTTGAGCTGGTTAGTCATCAATATAGAGTCTATGACACATGCTTAAAAATGGGTTATGGCAGTCAAACAAACACTCTCAAACTTTCAAAACCGGATCCAGAAAAAAACAACACTTGTATATATACTTGTGTATACATGTGTGTTGTTATATCACATCATCATCTTTGTTCAAGAAATTACAATCTGCAGAAAAGAACTTACCTTCTACAACTTCACTTTTCCTGTCTCGTATACCTTTCAAGTTTGCCAGCTGTCTGACGAGTACAGTAGAACGACACGGTACGCCATTGGGATAGAGTTGCAATATTGGTACGTCTACCGGTCTGCTTCGTTTGTTATTGTCTATTTTTTTTACCATACAAGTACCGAATCTGAGCCTGCGCCCAGGAGCATCACACTGATCACATGCTCCCCAATCCGACCAATCCGTGTATACCTAAACAAAATAAGAGCTATGTCAAACGAAAACCGACCATCGACCAGCGAAAATCTTGATCAGCTTTACATGTTAGTCACGTTGACCAACTAAAAGCATCTCAGAAGTCGAAAGAACGGTTAGACCAAAACTGACTACATAAGAAAACCGATCTCCGACCAGCGAACATCCAGATCAGCCTTCCATGTTCGTTACGTTGACTTACATATGTATCTAAGAGCATATAAGAAGTCAAAAGAACGATTAGACGAAACCTGACTATATATAAGAATTTACTTTCATTTTCATTATTTTCTAAAACCTCCAAAGGTCGGATTGTGTATGGCGTGGCTCAACTACAAGATAACCAACATGTTGGTATCAAATTAATGACACACACATGTACAGAGCTCTCGATAAGGGGCATGTTTTATTGTGGCGATTGGTTTGACAATCGCCACAATTGCTAACAGAAACAACAACAACAACGAACAATATTTACATAGTCGGTTTTGAAAAATCGGTTGATATTTATTTTCCTTACTGCAAACTAATTTACTCACATCCGTTATAGTTCCATCATTGATGCAGAGACGCGATTAATAATAATTATGTCAGTGCTACTATGGTACCGGATTGTTACTAATATTTGCGTTTTATCGAGACATTATCTACATAGAGTTAAAATATGATAATATTATCTTCGTCATGATTGGGCTGATAATAAATATCATTGCGCGTTCTATCTGCCTTGCAAATAACTCTGATGATACTCAAATCTGGAAATTCCAAAAGGTTCTATAAATAGCTCGCGAGACTGGTGTTCTTAAATCTCAATATTATAAACGCTAGTTGTTTAAATATATGAAAGCGTCTAGATGATACGACTGGTTTACAAAGGTTTAAAGGACACACGATGTCTGTGTGTACACACGTTATGTATACACGTCTGCACGTTCTAGAGTCAATTAGCAATCAATGCTGAAAGTGTAGCCTAATTTAGTTTGGAGATCGAGCATTATAATATATGCCTATATTTTTATAAATTGAACAGTTTGGCAAATAGTGAATTTGTGCGTTTTGTGCATGTTTTGTTTTTGTTATTGCACTAAAAAAAATCGAAGCAGTTTAACAACCTCAGAGACATATAAATACACTGTGTTTATGTCTCTGACAACCCTCAATCATGCAATGTGAAGGGACTAAATTGAACAGACCTGTTTAATATCGGACATCATTGAAACAAACACCAAACTAATGGATACTGTTTTCTCTTCTTGATAATTTTGTCATTTCTAAAGTGTACAAAATAGTTTATCTTAACCCTTTCCCTCATACGGCAATTCTGCAGCATACGACTTTGAACGCATTTTGTCAAAAAATAGAAAATCTCAATAATTGAATGGATAACCTATGACAAAAAGTGGAAAACATTGTGGCAATTTTGTCACTATGTTTTCAAAAAGCCGTCTGCTGCAGAGGCGTCAGAAAGCGTCTATATGAGGGAAAGGGTTAATATGGCCAGAGACATATAAACACATAGTTATGTTTATATGTCTCTGATATGGCCTAGCGACCTGGTGATGAACATGTGATTACCCGAACAATTTAGATCACAAATAGCCATTGTAATGAGCTAAAACGGTAGTCTATCGAGTACCAACTATATTTTTCATACATTTGGAATGGCCTAATTTTGAACACATCATGACCAGTTTCAGAACGTAACTAAAAAAAAAATCACCAAGACAACATTCTGGCAAACTAACATTATTCTACTGTCAAAAGATGCAGGGTTGATACATTCCCAAATTTACCCGCACCAGAGCGCCCTACACCGATATACTGCTTGTTACTTTGCAGGATTTTCCATACGATCGCCACTATTGTACAGTGCCATTGGCGCTTTGATTTAAACCCTTCCCACCTATAAGACGCTTTCTGACGCATCTGCAGCAGACGACTGAAATTTCTCCTTTTGTCACAATGTTTTCAACTTTTTTCAGTAATTATACTTACAATATAGAGATTTACCATAGTTTTGAGTAGATATTTTCAAGGTCGTCTGCTGCATATTTGCTGCATGAGGGAAAGGGTTAAATGTTCTAAAATCCGTATTTGATACTCAAACCCGGTGTTGTGATACTCAAAAGAGTTTTCTCAGTGAGACGATTCTTTTGAGTACTTACAACATTTGGGTTGATTTTAAGTAATTAGAGAGACATATTAGGGAACTAACAAATTAACCCTTTCCCTAATATATACGCTTTCTGACGCCTCTGCAGCAGACGGCTTTTTGAAAACATTGTGGCAAAAGATGAAATTGCTCAAAATGAGCAATTTCTCCTTTTGCCACAATGTTTTCCACTTTTAGTCATAGGTTAACCATTTTTTATTTTTTGACAAAATATGTACAAAGTCGTCTGCTGCAGAATTATCCTATGAGGGAAAGGGTTAACACCTCCTTATGTAGTCCTCTGATGTGTTGATAATTAGTGTTTTCAAATATATGCTATTTGAACGAAATGGCAGTGCATGCCAGTCTTCTTTTACATGGTTGAGTACAATGTACATCAGGATCATTTATACTTATTAGCTGGATTAACTGGATATATATACTCCTAGTATTGGTTTTCATGTAGAGCTCGAACAGACTATCATTAAATCCATTATCCCGGGTCGACCAACATCCACGTCCGATGCTATTAAGTTATTTTAGAAATAAACCAGCCAATATCCGCTCTGAGTGTGTTCGATATTGTTATATTGAATAGACTAATTTAAACTTAATGATTAATCACACAGATTAAACGAAATGTATTATTGAGTTTTTTCGCAATTATACGACCGGACCTGATTGACCTTCAGTTCTTTTCGATTGTTAGTTATATTACGAGCAATCTCATTGAAACTAAAATCTCATTAAAAAAATAGCTTACCTCGCTCGCTCGTTTATAGATCAAATGTCTGTCCGATAAAGGTCGGCTATGATTGACATGTGGGTGCGTCAGCGTCAAATGCTGCTTACCAAATCGTGCGGTATAAAACAGGTAAGATAAACCGTTTAAACCAAGGAGTAAGAGAGTCGGTGATTTTCGAGTTTACGATTTTTCAAAAACCGAGCGATGGTTGCATCGTGCGATTTCATTGGCCAAAAAACAAAACAAGTACGTGTTGATTGGGCAATTCAAGACAACCTTTTATGCTGTGTGGTCCAGTATACGTACTGTACTGCGAAGAGTTTTGGTCTGATTTTATGTTTCGAGAAAATTGTAATCTAGCACGAATAAAAAGAGATTATACGACTTCTTTTGAAAATTCAACTATTAAATAAAGTGCATATATATATAGTACCTGAAGGTTATGATCAGTTAACCTTTGCGATCTCAGGAGAGTTTGGGTGTTAAATAAAATTAAATATATATACAATGTATAGCGATACTTCAATAAATACTTTGGATCATAAAATGACATGCTATTTTAATTGTCCTCTCTTATATAAGCTCCCAAAATGTCCGTATATAACTTTCAATGATACAGCCATATAATACCAACACTATCCATTATATTATATGGGTCATTCTCAGAAAATGTAGCAATTACTGTCCAGGGTTTATTTACCTAGTATAATTTCCCTTTTAATTTAAAAAACATAATAATTAATGCAAGGTTATGTAAAATATACCTTTGCTTACTAATAAATATATTAGTAAATATGTTTATTGAAGTTAAAACATATTTTTACAAGACCCCATTATATTATATGGGTCATTCTCAGAAAATGTAGCAATTACTGTCCAGGGTTTATTTACCTAGTATAATTTCCCTTTTAATTTAAAAAACATAATAATTAATGCAAGGTTATGTAAAATATACCTTTGCTTACTAATAAATATATTAGTAAATATGTTTATTGAAGTTAAAACATATTTTTACAAGACCCCATTATATTATATGGGTCATTCTCAGAAAATGTAGCAATTACTGTACAGGGTTTATTTACCTAGTATAATTTCCCTTTTAATTTAAAAAACATAATAATTAATGCAAGGTTATGTAAAATATACCTTTGCTTACTAATAAATATATTAGTAAATATGTTTATTGAAGTTAAAACATATTTTTACAAGACCCCCATTATATTATATGGGTCATTCTCAGAAAATGTAGCAATTACTGTACAGGGTTTATTTACCTAGTATAATTTCCCTTTTAATTTAAAAAACATAATAATTAATGCAAGGTTATGTAAAATATACCTTTGCTTACTAATAAATATATTAGTAAATATGTTTATTGAAGTTAAAACATATTTTTACAAGATCCAGCCCCCCCCCCCCCCCCCCCCCCCCCCCCCCCCCCCCCCATAATTAATGCAAGGTTATGAAAAATATACCTTTGCTTACTAATAAATATATTAGTAAATATGTTTATTGAAGTTGAAGTTAAAACATATTTTTACAAAAACCAGCCCCCCCCCCCCCCCCCCCCCCCCCCCCCCCCTCCCCCCATAATTAATGCAAGGTTATGAAAAATATACCTTTGCTTACTAATAAATATATTAGTAAATATGTTTATTGAAGTTAAAACATATTTTTACAAGACCCACCCCCCCCTCCCCTTAAGGAACTTGTCCGAAATCAGTGTCCAAAACACAGAATCTGATTTTTTTAACTCATTATATTACTACCGTTTATTTAAATTACAGCAAAATTTCTGTGTGGTTTTTGGTAAATATATGTTCGGAGATAATATACATAATTCAGTTTTGTTCGAAAATTATTATTTTCTAATTACCAGTGCCCCAAAATAAAAAAACAGCTTGTTTAGGATTGTAGAACAATTTGGAGGTACTCCCTACTAGTTATTCCTATTTCTTCAATGGTGTCATGTGCAACAGATACAATTTAAGCTGAAGAATTTTAACATTTATGAGTTAAGTACACCTAGTGTAGTACCTTTTATATTTGTCCATGATGTTACCATTTATTTTTACAGAAAATATGTTAGTTTCAAAACAACATTTGTCCATTCATACAATTAACAGACCATATAAAATACCATGTAATATTTAGGTTGAAGGAAGAGCCTATTTCTACACAAAACCCAAAAGTGTGTGCAATCATCCCTGCTGTTACCGTCCATGCTGTTACCTTAAACAAAAGTAACACGAGGGACATAAAAAGGTTACAGCATGGACATTTAAGCCAATTGACTGTTTGTATCTAGATAATTGTATATGCCATCTTATTTGTATAATGAACAGGGTACTAGTATGACATGGAAAGGGAATACATTGATTTTTATATAAGGTTTATTTAAATGTTAAGATTCATGCATCGTAGTAACACAAGGGACAATGAACAGTAATAGCAGGGATATATCAGCACCCTAAATGTTTGTAATGATATCGTGGTGTAAGCCATCAAGATTAACATGTTAAATCATTATTACTCTGATATTTTCATTGTAATACTTACACTCTAAAGGATAATTTAAAATTTATATAAGATTAACCTACACTTTATTTTATTGTGGTAACACCAGGGACATTGACTACTTACAGTATAGACAATCAACATAAATGTGCGTATTGAGTAAAAGCGTTTTCTGTCATTTTGTTTATATAATAACAGAGTAATTAGTTTTCCCATAATGCTTGTAAAAACACAAAATGTGATTAATTGTTTTATACTATATAGATATTAATATTCTTAGAATGTTTTTTTTTTATGGTAACACTATGGACAATGCAAAGTAATATCATACTAATAGAGGTAACTTATATTTGTACTATAATTCAATTTCCATATTATTAAGACCGCCTTGGTGGTGTAGTAAAGGTCATACAAATGATTTGAAAGAATGGTAGTAATAGCTGCCCTACTTGACGCTCAGGGTTATGATGTTAGCATTACAACTGACTGGCTGGTGTCAAGATAAATCGACCAATAGTACTGGTTATTAACCAAGGAAATGCTGTGAGTGTGATACAACTGATAATGTGTTGAAAGTGATGTAAAACACAACACAACTTAGAAAAACAAAGGCAGAAGTTTATGAAACATAAGAAAACAGGTAAAAGAAAGCGTAAAGGCTGCCAGAGAACATAGCGCAGAAAGTATTGGAAGGACTGCAAACTTTGTTTGTTTTATTGCCTATTTAAGATTTATTAATTGTCCTTAACTTACAAACCCAGTAAGGATCACAATAGCTTTTTTGATTCATTAATAAGTTGTATACGCATCAATTTATTATATAAAGCTAAGATTCAAGGACGATGTCCTTGCTGTTACTTTACCGTCCATGATGTTACCAATCTCCATTACTTTGTATTAGTTTAATTTTAGAAAGGATGCAAATAAAACTTGCCTTATTTATTAAGGATAACAAAATATAGTAGCTGGATGGTTCTAATTGTAGGAATGCAGAAAGAAAAAAAAGAAAAAAAAAAGCTGCCTTTGTCTCAAGTTGTTAATGTAACACCATGGACAGGTGACTTTGACCTGTTATCATTTATCCCTACAACATCAAAATTAGATGGAGTTGAGATGTCATATTTTAACCTTTATTTTTGTCTTTTCTAGTTTAATGAGTTGGATAAAAATAAATCATAAAATACCATATATTAATTTTGTCTTTTTATTTTTGAAAATTGCTACATAATTTGAGAATGACCCATATATACTTCTGAATTCACCGGGTGAAAATAATAACCGTCATTTTTGACCAAATGATTGAAATCGTGCTCAGACAAAACCGGTGTTCAGCATTCTCTACTCTCACTTTCAAACAAGGTCAAAATACTATAAGCAATCAAATAAATAATTTCCAGTGCATCCTATACACATTTACAATGAATTTAAAACAATTGTCATATATTCAATGCATTCTGGTGATGGTATACACTCAGTTGGACGCAAACAAAGATTTATTTTCTAGGGACTATTTGGCTTAAATTAAATCAAATATAACTTAACAACAACACGTAAATACATAATAACATCATTAAACCAAGGAGCTGCGTTATAATCAGAATAAACCAAATATTAAACGAATTATGGCTTTCAAATTTCTAAATATATATTAAATAATTGTCATATTATTTTAAATTTACTCGTATCACTTTGGCCTATCAAAATGGCCGACAATGGAGGTTATTATTATAGTTATGGGTAAAATGTACTGATTGTCACACACTTTTCGGTCTGACATGGTATTTCATGACTGAAAACAAGCCTTCAATTCATAATCTTTATCTTAATCGTGTGATTGATGTTAACGTGATACGTGCTATATCTAACCAAGTATGGCTAAAATTGTATACACATTTTACGAAATATAACACCGATAATAGCGCTGCTGCAGAAAGACCAACATAAGCGTACTTTTTACAGGAATGACACTTAATTCTTTCATCGCCGAATTCCCTAAACAATATAAGAACGGGACAGTCGCTATTACCATGTACAAAAAATATGAAACAGACTAATTTGAAAGCATAAATTTAAACAAAAACATGTAACCTCTCTATAAATGAAAGAATGATTTTTTATTGAATTAATAAAGTTGAAAATATTGTCGCAAAAGGAGAAATTCTGCCCTAATGTTTTCAAAAGCCGACTGCAGAGGCGTCTGAAGCGTCTGTTTGTTGGAAAAGGTTAAGTAACAGTAGATGTAGTATACCTGCAGGTTATGATCAGTTAACCTTTGCGATATCAGGCTTTGCGATATCAGGATAGGCCTGATGTTTTTCATGGTGATAGTTCTCTGAGGCTCTCTGAACAGAACATCCAACTGGTAAATAATGACGGCATCGCCCCCATGTGGATACAGAAATATTGACCAGCATGTTTTATGTCCACGTTCTTTATCACCAATGATATATCCTTCTTGATCTTCATTCCTTGGGTTCCACGGCGAATATGAACAACACTCGAGTCAGCCGCACGGACAGCGCTGCCAATGCGCTTTGGGATTCTGGTCTGGCCGAACACATAATGGACACGAAAGTCGATTCGCTGACCCTCTAACGCGAGGATTGCTGTAATTGTGTCGCTAAAGCACCTCTTTGACTGTCTGTTGGCTTTCTGCTTTACATTTGTAGTATTGCTCGAATTGCCTTTTAAAGTCCTTCTTATATGACATTCGCCAATTGACCAAAATACCGATCTTTCTCGCCTTGAAGGAACAACTGTGTCCAAGATCGGTCCATCAATAGCATAAATATTGTCACACAATTATCGCATTAAACACTAATGTACATGAAAAGATAGTTGAAATAGTATATCCAATCATATAATCCCGATATATTTAGAGCTACTGACGCTCATTAAAAACAAACTGCGTCAAACTGTTACGTAAATTAAATTTCATGACGTGTGCATGACGTCATTTATTGAAAAGATGTAAACATCATCTCCTACTTAACGGCATTTAGTCAGATCGTGTACTTAGT
>JASEVX010000004.1:73964951-74165558 GCA_031761405.1 Serripes groenlandicus | reverse complement strand
CCTTTGTCTTTAATCTCTATTTCGCAATGAGATATTGTAATTACTGTGTACACATTAATCATAAATGTGTTAATTAAAGTGATGATTCAAAAGAGAAAATTTACATAGCAGTGTTTAAAGAAAACAAATGTGGAATTACTGTTTCAATCTAATAACAGTTGGCCAAGAAAATGCAATTATAAAAGCACCATCCAGTGTAAAGAAACAAATGATAAATCAAAGCACTGAAAGTGCTGTGGGACGGTACCCATTGTATGAGGGGGAAAAAGATGGTCAACTGTTCTATTTTTTGGAAAGTTACAACACAAGTCACACATAATTTCAAACAAGAGCACCGCCGGCGGGTGCCTGACGCTCGTCTGATACCTAGTTTCTGACCCAATATGACCCATATTTGGACATGACCTAGATATCTTTAAGACAAACATTCTGACCAAATTTCAAGCTGCTGAAACAAAAAATGCGTCATCCAAATTGTAAACAAGATTTTCCTTCAATTTGACCTAGTGACCTAGTTTTTGACCTCATATGGCCCAGTTTCGAACTTGTCCAAGAAGATTGTATGGAGATGAACGTTCTGATAAACGTTCATGAAGATTGGATACAAAATGTAGCCTGTAGAGTGTTAACAAGCTCAAATGTTGACGACGCACAACGGACGGACGCCGGACAAAATGTGATCACAATAGCTAAAAATACAAGAAATGAAAAAGCAAAAAATCCAAATGTTTGACCCAAAATCCCATTTGACATGTTGAAGTATATGGCCCTGGATCGCTCACCTTAATTATACAATGTACTGCAATGTAAAACACATCAAGACATTGCTCAAAGTAAAAATGCGGCCTCCGGAGTTTGAACAATATTTTCCTTTATTGACCTAGTTTCTAATCCAATATAACCCATATTCGAACTTGACCTAGATATAATTCAGACAAACATTCTGACCAAATTTCAAGCTGCTGAAGCAAAAAATGTGGCATCCAAAGTGTTCACAAGATTTTCCTTCAATTTGATCTAGTGACCTAGTTTTTGACCCAGCATGACCCATATTCTAACTTGGCCTACATATCATCAAGAAAAACATTCTGATAAAGTTTCATCATGCTGAAATAAAATTGCAGTATAAAAATTGCAGTTAACAAAATTATCCTTCAATTTGGCCTAGTGACCTAGTTTTTAACCCGGCATATTCGAACTTGACCTAGATTTTTAAGACAAACATTCTTACAAAATTGTTTGAACTTGACCTACATATCATCAAGACAAACATTGTGATAAAGTTTCAAGTTGCTCAAGTTGAAAATGTGGCCTCCAGAGTGTTAACAATATTTCCCTTCAATTCGACCTAGTGACCTAGTTTTTGATCTCATATGGCCCAGTTTCGAACGTGTCCAATATTTTATGGAGATGAACGTTCTGATAAACTTTCATGAAGATTGGATGCAAAATGTAGCCTGTAGAGTGTTAACAAGCTCAAATGTTGACGACACACGACGCACGACGGACGGACGCCGGACAAAATGTGATCCCAATAGCTCACCTTGCACTTCGTGCATAGGTGAGCTAAAAATGAGGGAGCTTTGATCAAATCTCAAAGTCAACCAAAAACCACCAACATCATGTTTTTTACCACCAAAATAGGGTCAAACTCAGTATCTTTAGCATACAATGTGAAGAAGGGTATTAGATGAACAAGTTTTCCAAGTTTCAAAGTATTATGTTTGATAGTTTCCATGTAAGTGAGCTAAACGCAAAACTTAACCAACGCCGACGCAGACGCCGACGATCAAGTGACGACAATAGCTCGTCTTTTTTTTCAAAAAATCAGACGAGCTAAAAATGTAAACAAAAAAGCAGAAATGCATACAGTTCAAACATTTATTTAAGACAGGGTTAACCCCTTATTTCCAGAGATCTATAATTAAACTCTTGACTTGTAGACAGTAGATACAGTTAGATAAACAAACACATTTGTGATAGGTAATTTATCACATGGATAAACTCTACAGCAGATGATTTGAAAATGTTTAACTAAAGATATTGGTAAATCTGTATTGATGAAACTAAAAGTCAATAAAACATTGAGAAAACTGTCGAAATTTCTCATACCATCCATCTGTTGAAGATTAGACAACATGCGTCTGTAGTGTAGAAAGGGTAAAATAGTACCTATAGCAAAGCTATTTATTATCTATAGTATCTAAAGAATCAACTTAATTTTAACACTCTTAGTAAAGAGTCACGCAAGGAACATTTGAGAGAAATATGGTGACTAGAGTGTTTACAAAATATTTCTCAATATTGGCCTAGTGACCTAGTTTTTAGACCATATTCGAAGTTAGCTTAAATATCATCAAGATAAACATTCTGGTAAAGTTTCATCATGCTAGAGTTAAAAACATGGCTTCCAGAGCATTAACAAGATTTTTCTTAAATTTGATCAAGGGACCTAATTTTTGACTCAACATGACCAATGTCTAAATTGACCAGTATATCATCACGAACAAGAGAGCCATGATGGCCCTGGAATCGCTCACCTGATTTTTTTTCCACTTTAGCTATATAAGCCCCGCCCCCTAGCAGCCATAGTTTCCGACCAATCAACTTGGCTTGAAGGAATCTGATAGAGGGTCACCCTAGGAACATTTCTACAAAATTATTTGAAAATCGACCAGACACTTTTGGAGGAGATTTTTTTTTAAGTTTTCACTATAGCCATATAATGCAAAATAGCCCTGTCCACTGGTGATTTATTTGAAAATCGGCCGGACACTTTCGGAGAAGAAGATTTTTTAAGGTTTCACTATAGCCATAACAGGCAAAATAGCCCCGCCCCCCTGGCAGCCATGTTTTTCGACCAATCAACTTGGATTGAAGGAATCTGATAGAGGGTCATCCAAGGAACATTTCTACAAAATTATTTGAAAATCGGTCTGACACTTCCGGAGGAGAAGATTTTTTAAGTTTTCACTATAGCTATATAAGGCAAAATAGCCCCGCCCCACCTGGCGGCCATGTTTTTTGACCAATCAACATGGCTTGAAGGAATCTAATAGAGGGTCATCCAAGGAGCATTTCTACAAAACTATTTGAAAATGTGCCAACCAGTTTGAGAGAAGAAGATTTTTTAAGTTTTCACTAAAGCCATATAAGGCAAAATAGCCCTGCCCACTGGCGGCCATGTTTTTTGACCAATCAACATCGCTTGAAGGAATCTGATAGAGGGTCATCCAAGGAACATTTCCACAAATTCATTTGAAAATAGGCCTGACACTGTCGGAGGAGAAGATTTTTTAAGTTTTCACTATAGCCATATAAGGCAAAATAGCCCCCCCCCCCCCTGGCGGCCATGTTTTTCGACTAATCAACATGGCTTGGAGGAATCTCATAGAGGGTCATCCCAGGAACATTTCTACAAAATTATTTGAAAATCTGCCAACCAGTTTGGGAGAATAAGAATATTGAAGTTTTTTTCATTTCGTTGCATGGATCCCAAAAATTTGAAGGAAATCTGGTGAGGTCATTGAGAGGATGCTTTCTGTGAAGTTTCATCCTAATTGACCCACTGGTTACTGAGGAGAAGAAGTTGATGCACGACGCACGACGGACGACGGACGCCGGACAAAAGGCGATCACAATAACTCACCTTGAGCAAAGCTCAGGTGAGCTAAAAACTGTCTGACAAAGTTTCAAGCCGCTAAAGTCAAAATTGTGGTCTCTTAAGTGTTAAATCAAGATTGTCCTACAACTTGGCATAGTGACCTAATTTTTTAACAAACATTACCCATATTCAAAATAAATATAATAAAAACAATCATTCTGACAAAGTTTCAGCATGCTCAAGCTAAAAGTGCCGCTTCCAGAGCCTTAACCCTTTCCCTCATACGACAATTCTGCAGCAGACGACTTTGAACATATTTTGTCAATTGATACAAAACCTCTATAATTGAATGGATAACCTATGACTAAAAGTGGAAAACATTGTGGCAAAAGTAAAAATTGCTTGTTTTGAGCAATTTCTTCTTTTGTTTCTATGTTTTCAAAAAGCCATCTGCTGCAGAGGCGTCAGAACGCGTCTATATGAGGGAAAAGGTTAACAAGATTTTCCTCCAACTTGGCTTAGTGCCCTAATGTTTTATCCAAAATAACCAATATTTGAAATTGGCCTATCATCAAGACAAACTTTCTGACAAGGTTTCAAAATGCTCAATACAAAAATGCAGTGTCTAAGCATGCCACACGGGCTTACAAGGATAGACAAATTTCACCTGTGGATTTCTGTCAAATTGACCTGTAACTTAACCAATTCTCTAATACAACAAAAATAAATCAAAATTTATACTTTTTACCCCCAAAAATGGGCTACACTCAGCCTATTTAGTATACAATGAGAAGAAGGGTATTAGATGAACAAGTTTTCCAAGTCTCAAGGTATTAGGTAACTAGAGATTGCTTTTTTGAAAAAGCGCTTGTCTCCCCATTTGTGTGGTCGTAGGGGAGGAAAAGAAATGATGGAGATGAATTTTTTAGTTTTGGACTGGAGATGAAGCAACAGTGACAATCCTCAGTTATTGAGCGGAAACCATTTTTCAGCTCAGGGTTACCATGACCTTGGTCTTTGACCTAGTGACCTCAAAATACAATATTTTCTTTTTATTATACGTAAATGAATATATTCATTATTAAGAATATATGGCGGTTTGGTCGAGTTCGCTGGCGGAAAACCCCATGGAAAATCTTTACTATGCTAGTGTGACGAACTTAGGCCGATCCGTTCCGGAATTTCTGTTGATTATTTAGTCTAGGCCCAACTTTCGTTTTGCAAATCGCAAACTTCCGCAAGCAGTAATCCATATATTATAATTCTTCTGCAAGTTGCATAATAATGTTTGTTCGTCGCCTACCTTCGTTTATTTTGTATACAATTGTTTGATATTGTTTAGAAGCGTTTAAATAAACGTACAACAAAGATATTGTTAGGTTACGGATCATTAGAAAATGGTATACTGCGCATGTCCGACAGTTGGATACTGTGTATATAAAAAGGGGAACTCGCGATTATTTAGTCTGTTCTCCGCAGCTCTGCATGCTGTCCACATCGTTGAAATAAAAGAGAGAATATCACTGGCTAATTAATTGAATAATTATTGGGACTTTGGTCAGAGAGAGTTATTGTTTAGGACATACAACTTGTAACCCGGATTCATTCATTTGCAAACCGGGATCATGTGTATTGTCCATAAATAAAACTATAGCACCGGGTCGCATTATTATTTAGGCGATATATACAGGACTGAGTCCGTGACCGAGTCAAGCCGACTGGAGCAGTGAAGGAATCAGTCTGGACTGGAACCGATCAGTAGACGTGCTACAGACATACTGTGTCAGTGCGTTATAGACTGGATACAATCACCGAAATCATTGATTGGGTCCAGATAGGTTGAACCGTTTACCAAGTAGAATATAACGGCATTCATACACTTCCTTTAGCCATACCTAATTATTTGTTTGATTTCTATGTAATTTACATAATGCCATGTTCATGATCGATTAATGCATTGTCAGGTAGACAATACTCCGTTATCCAACAATTGGCAATCATTGTTTTAAGCAGAAAGCTGTACATTATATAGGATATTGTCCGACCGCTTCTTTAGTTATTCTCTAATCATTTTAAAGCCGATAGCTAAAGTAAATTCATTATAATCATCCGCTCGACACGTTTCACTAGCTGCAACTAACTCAGTAACAAAAAGTTACTGTAGGATCAAAACTCAGGTGGCACCCACCACAAACCTCAGCTCAACCTCAAAAACACCATTGAGGGAGTTAAGCCCATGATCCTACAAACCACACCCCTCCCACAGTACAAACATATGAGAGAGATTAGCAGAGGGCAACTTACCCACCAAACAGTACATACATATTTGGCAGAACAGTTTACCCAAACCAATGTATCGGTTGCAAGCCAGCACAGGTACCAAACTATAAGGTAGCAGAACAAAACAGTGCGTGAAGAGCTGGTCCTCCACGGAATTTTCCGCCACACGGACACGTTCGCCCCAAAATTCCGTCTTAAAACTTCTCAAAAATGTCCTTAAATCCGAGCAACATGATATCGTAGCCAATGTCTGACAAGTGAATTCCATCGCGGAAATAAATACCTGCTGTTTCTGTTTCAATATCCTCATGTTTGATGTACTGGCCACCATTATGAGTCATAAAGCGACGGAGGCAATTGTTTAAATGTTTCCTTTTCCTTTCAATTTTATAATCTGGAAATTGTGGTGCCCCCCAATTTATCCTTGGTAATAACTCCGAAAATATAAATTGTGTCATGGGAAGTTTTTCCATCCAAGAGCGAATATCTTCTCTCATAGAGTGTTCCAGAGCACAACCTTTTATAGAGGTTAAATCGTTCGAACCTAGATGCAAAAATAAAAACTTTGGAGGTTTGTTATGCAGGCATGTATACTGCATTGTAGAGTTAAATTGATACCAATGCATTCCCCTCTTGCCTATCCACTTGATCTTTCTAACAGCTCTGTAGCCGAGATTGTCTGCTAAGCCTCGAAATTGTGACCGTTTCTCCAACCAGTGAATGTAGGAATCGCCAATAACCCATATGTCTGAAATAACACTTTGAAGAGCCATAAGCAAATGCTCCCATGTGTTAAATGCTAATTTCCAAAACATGACAATTTATAAAATTAAAGACGAATATAACGTAAAAAGGAATTGGAGGACCATCTACCTAATTTCTTTATTGTGTCATGGGATGTGCCCTGTTTAGCAAGCCAGGTTGCCGCGCCTATTCGAAAAGAGTGCGTTTTATAATGGGTGGTATCCATATGTAAAGCATGAAGAGTTTTTGTGAGGACAGCGCTAAATTGATACCTTGTCAGTGGAGACCCATCCACATGACAAAATAAATGTCCGGAGATAGATGGTCTAACATTTAAATATTGGGACATGGCCTTAACTGGGCAAACCACTGATTTTATTGGGTGAATCTTAACCATTTCTGCCATGCCAGCTTGATTTGTTTTTGATTTCTTCAATTGGATGCGCATGACTTTTGCAGGGCTCTGACCAAAGAAAATGTCAGACATTTGTAGCTGTCGGTCAGGTTCGATGGCAGATGTCCATACAATTTCACTAACCCTAAAGAGCCCAAAAAATGCTAATGTGTATGCTGCCCTAAACATGTGGGCCTCGAAATCAGAGAAACAAACATTCGACAGCTCATGCCATATCTTTACTAAAGTACCATATAAAATTGGCAAACGGTGGTCAGTGGATGGGTTGGAGCGACGATAGCCTTCTAAAAGCTTCTGACAACGATATTGGGTGGTTTGATTTGGCAAGTTATTCACTTTATGTGCATAACTAATCGCTGAAAGAAAGGTTGATGCAGACTTTGGGGAATACCTTTGTTCATACAAAAAGGCAACAAAGTATTCTATATGGGTCAGTGGAACTGGCCAAGAATTATGTAGGCTATGCTGAGACCTAAATTTTTTGAATAATTTCAATGCATTTCTATACACAAGCTGGGTATTATTGGAGAGACTGGCCCTTGTTAATTTAGCAGCTCCTCTTCAAAGATGTTCCAAAGATTTCGGGGAACAGCCTTTGGCTCCTGTTCGGCTTGTGGAGCCAGACGACGAAATCTGTCCAACTGTAAACGAGACAAACTATCTGTAACACAATTCATTTTACCTGGTAAATATTCTGCTTTGAATACAATATTCAATCTAAGGCAGTGTAGTGTAAATGCTCTGACTAAAACCATGACCTTGTCTGACTTGGAAGTCTGTCTATTTACAATATTGACCACAGCTTAATTATCACATCGGAAAAGGACCTTTTTGTTCCTCAAATCGGTGCCCCAAATATGAATAGCCACAAGTAAGGGAAAAAACTCCAATATAGTTATGTCTTTGGTGAGACAAGATTCATGCCAATGTATTGGCCATATCCCTATTGACCATTGGTTACCAAAAATAGCACCAAAACCGTGACCCGCTGCTGCAGAGCTATCTGTGTATAAACAAACATCACTATTAAATGTCCAAAATGCCTCATTAAACATGGAAATTCCATTAAAGGACTTCAGGAATGTCAGCCACATCAGAAGATCTTGCCGCATGCCGGTTCTGATCCTAATGTGATGAAACGATTTTGATACCCCGCATGTGGAGTCAATCAACCTTCTACAAAAAGGCCTTCCAGGCCTGATTGCTCGACAAATAAAATTTAGGGATCCTATCAAAGATTGCATTTCTTTCAGTGTAACTGAATTTTTATGGGCCAAAACATCTTCTATGTATTGCATGAGCTGATAAATCTTTTCGTCTGGAATACGAACTTGCATAAGGATAGAATCTAACTCAAGACCCAAAAATACCAACATTGTTGACGGCCAAACTGTCTTTTCCTCTGCAACGGGTACTCCGATGCTCTGACAACATTCAAAAAAGGAAACCATTAACTTCCAGCAATCCTCAGAGTTTGCATTCCCCCCGAAAATAAAGTCATCTAGGTAATGATCGAGCTCACCTTCATGACAGTTCTTGCGTACGATCCACTGTAAGCTTGTTGCAAATTTTTCAAAAATAGCACAAGAAATGCTGGCTCCAAAAGGTAGCATTTTGTCAAAGAAATAAAGACCATTATGTGTAAAACCCAACAGAGGGAAGTCTTTTGGTGACAGGGGGATTAATCGAAATGCAGACCGTATATCGGCTTTACCTAGAAATGCGCCCTGACCTAATTTCTGAATCATCTTCACTGCATCATCAAATTTAGTATACTGTACTGAGCAAAGATTGGGGTCAATATGATCATTCACAGATTCCCCAGGTGGGTACGAGAGATGGTGGATTAATCTAAATTCACCTGGCTCCTTTTTTGGAACTAAACCAATTGGTGAAACTTTAAAATTGTCGAAAGGGGCTACCGAAAACGCACCAGCCACCCTGCCGGCTGCCATTTCTTTTCTAATTTTCTTCAAAACCACATCAGGATTTTGCAGGGCAGATTTCAAGTTATGGCATGACTGTGACTGACGAGGACCTTCATAACATAAGGAAAACCCACTTTTAAAGCCATCGACAAGATAACATGTTAATTTGGCATCATAACCATTCAGTTTGTTTTGTAGAACAGAAAGCTTTATGGTCGTATAGCCAAGCCCAAAGTCGACAATATGTTTCTTACTCTCAAGTTATTGTTTACGAAAGGGCAGCATTCTTTGATTATTACACTTACTCTGATTGTGATCGCCTTTGCAAATTAAGCACTTGTGTGCATATTTACAGTTAGCAAATCTGCATCCTCTTGGCGAGTTAAAATCATAGCAAACATTTTTTGACCGGCCCAATGTATTTTGAGATGATACAGTAGTGTTTTTCACAGCCATAACTGAAGGTTGTGACATGCAAGCCACAGTTTTCAACCAGAGATCAGAGTGGATTTTCCCCCAGGGCATCGGTGCTACAGCCTGGCGCATCCGAAAATTCTCATCATAGGTCTTCAAACCTGATGATGCACCACCTCTGCCCTCGGCCTCCCTGATCGTGGCTATGTACTGTAGCAATTCACCAGCCTTGCTCTGAAATTTCTTTATATAAATATACATAAAAATCAGGAAGGCATCAGTCCATTCCTTAATACTAGATATCTGCCTAGTGGTTTTCGGCATCACTTCGATTTGACCCGACTCATTGATCGTCAAGTTCGATCCCCGACCCGATGATGGCTCCTTACGAAGCAGCTGTGCCAAATGGATGAACTCTCCCTTCCATATTTTGGCACACATCTCCCCTGAAACATGCAACGCTATGTCATCATCAGCGCACCTAACCACTGACGGCGCAACAAAAAAATCAGAATTGACAGTTATAGCATCATCCGTATTCAATAGCTGCTGGAATACGTTACCCGCTTCAGCCTCGTCAGTGCTCAGCTGAACTAATTCATCCGTAACCGTCGCTGGCCGATCGTAAGGCTTAACTGCCTGTCCAGTTTTTTGCTGTGGCCTACCTCTTCTGCGTGGAGGCATCGTGTTTTATTTTTAGCAACGATTTAAATTTTGTTTTACAGCAATGTGCTCTGTAACCGCTTTGTTCACAGAAAAGGCGCGATGAACGGACGGTTTGCCGTTAGAATAACTAGCGCGTATAAATCACTAGACAATTAGCCGTCAGGAAAACTTGTGCATGGAGATAACTCTGTTTACATCCGATCCGGATATCATGGAAATTTTAGGGCAATAAATTGGACTATTTGTTATGAATAGTCCTTATTATAGTAAACAAAAACAGATCTCATTGTGCATCCTTGATTCGTATTTGTATCGTTTACAACATTCCATTCCGTTACTGTTTTCCGAGTTAAAACAAACACTTTCATTCAGAATACTTGTCACAACGACTCGCTGCTGTTACCAGCTTTGAAGAGTGTCATTAACGTCGTTTTGTTTTTGT
Organism: Serripes groenlandicus; assembly: GCA_031761405.1. Lineage (NCBI taxonomy): Eukaryota > Metazoa > Mollusca > Bivalvia > Cardiida > Cardiidae > Serripes > Serripes groenlandicus. The sequence goes on along the minus strand of JASEVX010000004.1, from coordinate 74,155,065 downwards.
TTTCTACCCGTTTTGTTGCGTCCAGGTACTTGCCATTTGTCTTTTATTTCTCTGATTCAACTAAAAACGAAACCGGAAATAACAGTAAATATACCCCAACTTTTCCAATACATAAAAGTTGGTTGTAAAAATGTCCCATACACTGACATTATGAATCTTCTTCACAAGTAATGTCGCGCATTATAATCTGTCAACATTTCCATGATCTGAAACGAAACAAAAATACATACAGTTACTGATTGCACAATAAAAATAAAATCAAGATGTGTATACATGTCTGCACAAAACCATTTTTATCAATATATATGTATGCTATGATTTGAATAATAAAATAGTCTGTTTATAATAGATACTTTGCAATTATTGATCTGTATCCAGTGAAGACTCAGAGGAGCCTATGTATCATAGTATGCAGTCTCACCAGTCTTAACTGACCATATACATGTAATTTAGAAACAGCGTAGCCTCACTACTTTTATGTCAATATAACTTTATAAATGACGCCAAGGCAAAGTGTCAGTTAGACATGGATTCACTAGACAATTTATAACATACGTACACAAATATGCATATGTTTTTGTGCGTTAATTGAATAACATTTTTGGCAAAGCATCATGCATATGCTCCATCTAAGTATAGACAAAATCTGGAAAATTCATTTATCAATATACATTGTATTTCTTCATTCTTTTCAATAATAAAACTTGTATACATAATATCATCAAAGACCTAATCAAAGGTCTTTGATATCATCAATACAAATAATTGTACACACTTAAGTTTGAAAGCAGTTTTCACATCACTTAACCACTTTTGTCTCCTGAGCCCTTAAATGAGCCTAAATAGTGTATACATACAAGAACGATGATAAAACCAATAAAACCATATTTTTTCATAATTATTAACTTAATAGTACATGCACGAACAAATCATTTTAACAGTTTTTGTATTTATTATCGTGTAATAGAAAAATTACAGAGTGGCATAGGCTAACGCATATAAATAAATAGAATCGACTCACGAAAACAACTTGGCTGTCACGAAAACAACTTTTTATAGTTGTATAACGGGCATATAACCATATTTGTTTATAATTTTTAATTTAATAGCACATGCACGAACATATTACAATATATTTTAACAGTTTGTAATAGTGTTTTTGTACTAATTATCGCGAAATGGAAATGACTTGGTCTACTAAAACAACTTCTCTAACGAAAATGACTTTTCCCACTAAAACAACTTGTCCTACGAAAACAACTTGTCCTACGAAAACAACTCTCTAACGAAAATGACTTGGTATAAGAAATCATCTTCTCTAACGAAAACGACTTTTCCCACGAAAATGACTTGTCCTACGAAAACAACTTCTCTAATCAAAATGACTTGTCATACGAAAACATTTGGGTTTTTTACATTAAATTTTTTCTTAATGTTTTCCTGAAGTTATTGCAGAATAATTTAGTAAATACTTATTTTCGAATACATATTAAACTATTCGTTCTATTTTTCTCGTCAACAAGGAGACGACATATTTCCGTTTAACCAGCATTATCTACGCATTTATATGGGTTTTAGCCTATGCCGATCCCGAAATACATATTTTTCGATATTAAATACAAAATAATGTTAAACTATGGATTTAATTTATTATAAATCCATTTATCATGTGTTGTTTAAGTGATATTTAATGAAAAAATATTGTTACATGGGTTTTAAAGTCATATAAAAAGTTGTTTTCGTGACCGATAAGTTGTTTTCGCTATCTAGCTATACCCATACACTTGTACAATATATGTACGAAGTCTCCGAAGTCCTTCATTTTTTATTTTTCATTTTCCTTCATATGCCACCCTTTTTAAATAATTAACAGATGTCAGATGATAAAACGAACAAGCGAATGTCTACAGGAATTGGGCTATTTTCAGACATACGTGTACATGAAATACATGTGAGCTTATTTTCATATTCGGTTACGATACAGCACAGGGCGAAAATAAAAAATAAAACGTTTTCCACTCCAAATTACAGTTAATTGACAGACCTACCTCGAACGTTTTACGGATTGATGACTAAATGAACATTTTAGGCGTGCACACATTTCTTTCCTGTCAGTCTTCCTCAATATAAAACTTCATGTGTCTTTTCTCCACAAAAACAATAACAATCTATCGTCAGGGCAGCTTGTCAGATTTCTACTTTCATTTTGAACGGAGGTTGCAAGTTCTCTTTCGCAGAGTTGTCGTTCCTTACCATCTCTTTCAGTAAAATGAATCGATTGGCTAGATAATTAGTTGGGAGATAGCTTTTCATCGAAGCGTTTGGCACTGTAGTTACCAAACATCCAAAAATCACTTCTGATTATTTCGTTTCTAAAAAGTATAATCTTTAAAATTGAACATTAAAACAAATTGGTATATATTCATACATTAATTATGAATATATTTATTCAAACTTCAACTCAATATTGTAAACGTTCTACTTCAACTTTCAACCACTAATGCTTCCTTTTTACAGTCTTTTTTCAATATTCAGATATCTTGATTCACCAAGGTTTTCGAAAATGCAGTTTTATTGCCTGATAATTGACACTACTTTTTTGTTGACGGTTAAAAAAATCCCTCTTTTTCGGCTCCCAGCTTTACACTGTCGTTCTGTTTATAGTCGGGGAGCCAATTGTTGTACGATTTCTCAAAATGCACATGACTATAGACAGTACCCTTAGGGGTACCTTCCAAAAATGAGGAAACTAAATGATAGGACCTAGCTAGATGTAGAGAGTATTAAAGGGAGATAACTGACCGATGTCTCCCATTGGATTTATTTGTTTACTACACAATGTCAAGATAAAAAAGAGTACTTCCGACATACCTATATCACTCTGTGAGTGTTGTGGATTTTTTTTTCACTGATAGAACACAGTATCGCATCATTTAGCATAAAATAAAAAGTAATACTTTAAATAGTTTATTCTTTTTGAAAATGTGACTCCGACAGTCGCTTTAACCCTTTCTCACATACAACATTTCTGCAGCAGACTACTTTGATAAAATCTGGACAAAAAAGTCAAAAACATTATTATTTTATCAAGTTGAAAACATTGTGGTAAAAGGGGAAATTGTTCGTCTTGAGAAATTTCTTATTTTGTCACAGTGTTTTCAAAAGTCGCCTGCTGCAGAGGCGTCAGAAAGCGTCTGTATGTGAGGTAGCGTTAAACTAGGGAACAAAAGATCCCATCAGGATGTTGTACATATACTAGGTCTACATCAGTTTTCACACCACAGACGTCAACGTTGGGCGTTTACGTTTCACATCATATCCGTTCAGTCGAACGTAAAAACGGTAAACCACGTTCATTTAAATGCTGGATAATAAAAACGGAATGACTACAAAATTACCTTCACACAGAATGTATGTCTGTCATTGGTGTTTTAATCAAAGCGCTAAAAGCGCTAATGGTATAGGGGCATATGTAAGTTGAAAATATATGGCATAGATAATATGGACAAACATTGTTGAAACAACAAACAATGACCTTTAAAACAAACCAAACCAAAAATGTGTGAAGCAACATATACTGCTTGCCAATAACATATACCTTATTTATCAAAGTTTGACCCTTTTCTTGTATAAAAAAATAAATCAGGAAAGACAAAAGATTGACAAAAAAACGAGCAGCGATTCTTAATTAAAATATTTCTAGTTCAGAAATCACTAAAGATCCACAATGAATATTGTAATCATGCTGATAAATGAAAGACAATCGAAAGCATGCTAGATTTATGTTTCTTTTTGCACTGCACATCAGTCTGTAGCTCAGAGTTCCCTATACACTAAGTCTTAAATTGATGCATTGGACATCTATTGAGACAATAACCGAAGAAATGTAAAAAATTAGTTTACACCTAAAAAACCAGATCAGATTTGTGTTCAAAATATTGTATCGATCTCATAATCCCAATGTATACGTGTGACGACTTTGAAATGGATCCGCGAAACAGAAACAAAGTTTTGACCCATTAATGCAAACCGTAACGGACAGGAAAAATGGAGATAACTAAAATAAACAGACCAGAGTTATGTACCTAGTACTTTGCCGTTCTCCTTATCACACGGTATAAGTGTGACTACTTTGAAATAAATCTGCCATACAGTAACAACGTGTTGACCAATACATGCAATCAATGAAGTATTGATTACCGAAGTCGTACAAGGTTAATTTACAAAAACCTATTTAGACTACATTTCTAGTTTATTTGTCAACAGATACATCAATGACTAGATTACACGTTGACGGACGATGAGTCTTCAATTAACGCAAATGCATATACATTATAAATCCTAGTGTGTATGTTGACATTTTCGGCCAAATTTCTTTTTCGACGTTTGCCATAAGTCAATGCGACATGCGTCATTCGTCTTTCACTAATGGGCTAAGTCTATGTGGAAAAGCAGCCAGTTGCTTGGGAAGATTGTTGTGTGGAGTACTGGTGTGAGAAAACAAGGAAATACATTTGTAGGTGAACTGGCCGCCGTGGTATTACTGAGGAAATGTTAAAAAAGGCGTTAACCCCAATCAATCAATCAATGTTAACTTATCTCTAATTTGTAGATTTAATTTCTATTTCCTATTTTGAATAGTGATGAAAACATTGTGGAAAAAGACAAACTTGCTGATTATCATTCATCTGTTAAGGTGAGTCAAATGTGTCTAAAAGGGGGGCAACGGTTAAAATAATAACTGTAGACAAATGTGTTCGTTATCTAGGTTATAGAAACAAATTGATTCATGTTTCAAAGCATTGTTTGGAAAGGAGGAATTGCTCATTGTCAGCAATTGCTCCGTTTGCAAATACAATTTCAACATTCGTATGTAACTAAGTTGCTATAACGGAAACGGTTCAACCCTTTCCCGCTTACAGTCGCTTGTGTACGCATGCGCAGCAGATGGCTGCAAGATTGTTTATCGTGACTCATTTCCTCTTTATCCACACAGGTTTCAACTATATATTTTTCCCCTTGATGTAAGGCAACATTGCTCGTTATCATTCATCTCTAGCATGTTATTCAAAATATGTCGAGTAAAAGAATGTCCATAGTAAAACGTTCAAATATGAAAAGAATTAATTTGAAACGTGTTTGAAAGCATTGTGTGAAAAGGAGGAATTGCTCATTATCAGCAATAGCTCCATTTTCAACAATATTTTCAATATTCGAACTGTTATAGTATCACGTAAAGGATTCCGCTTCCATGGGGAGGATGTAATCATTTTCCGCTTACAGGTGTGCAGCAGACGACAATCGAAAACATTGTGACAAAAGGAGAAATTTCTTATCGTAGGCAATTTCTACTTTTTCCACAATGGTTTCAACTCCTTTCAATAATTTTATTTACAGTGATTTGCACATTTCTCTATATAAGTCAACTGTTGTAAGCTAATGGGGTCACAGCACGATCGACGTTACCTAACACCACTGACATTGAGGTCAATCATAGTTCAGAGTGTGTTTCACGCGTTGGAACTATTTTGTCTCATTAACTAATGCAAGCGGAGGGTTTTTCGTGATTCGGTCGAACCAATGAAATCGTTGTAAAGACAGATTATAACCAATCAAAACTCGATTTTGGCGTAGGAATTCAGTTTGAGTGGACTGCGGTTGCAGCCGTAATCCGTTTTTTCGAAAGCAGCCTGAGTATGAGATAGTGGCGAAAACGCCCCTATCCCAAAAAATGTGGTTAATAGAAGAATTATGACTTATTACGAAATACAAGAGGTAAAAATGTTAATTATGTATGTAAGATAAAACTAAAGTGCAAGCAATAGCCATTGCATTGATGTAGGGCATTACGAGCACTGTCACTGGAAAGAAAACTTAATTGAAGTTTGAACATGCAAGTATGAGAGTAACAAGAACGGTGTGAAATATTAACTCCTATATAATTAAATCTGCAGAAGACGACTTTGGAAACATTTGTCGAAAATATATAAATTTAAGTATAATTGTAAAATATCGTTTGAAAACATTGTGGCAAAAGAAGAAATTGCTCATTATGAGCAATTTCTACTTTTGCCACAATATTTTCAAATATCGTCTGTATACTGCAGGTGCGTTAAATTGCGTCTGCATGTGGGAAAGGGTTAACGTGGCTTTCTTTCAATCCTTTACCTGATACAGAGGAGATGCAATGTCTCTGCAGCGGACAGCTTATGACAATATAGTGGTAAAAGGAGAAATTGCTTTTAACCCAGTGCATTTTAAGTCTGTATCAAAATCATGTTGTCAATTTTCCAAATGATATAGGCCTACATGTATATTGTTCCGATGATAATGTTTTAATAGCAGACGCCTCTGATAACTGCGTTTAGGGTATTTTCAATCATTTTATGAACGAATGCATGTAGAATGTAAACAGGGTCCTAGTAAACAAAGAGGAGTCTGCATGGACTGAAATCACATCCATGTTAAAATATGGAATATCTCTATGAACTAAAGTATAATTATTTGATAGGCTTGAAAGCCTTGTGAAAAAAGGAGAAACTGCTCTCCTTTTCTCCTTTTGTCATAATGTTATCAAAATGCGTCTGCAGCAGAGGCGTCCATGATTATGGAAAAAGGTTTAAAGCCGTCTGCTTTGAGCAATTTTGCCTTTTTCCATTCATTAAAACAAAGACTGGTATTTTACAACGAGGCGTTAAATGTCGTCTGCAGGAAAAGGTTGTTATATACCTTTAATGTATTAAAGATTGATCCGAATGATCCAGTTGCGTTCAATGAGGTAAAGATTTACACCAAAGGCGTGGCAAGAATATTTCAAATGGATTACTGTTTTATCTTGTTATGCTTTCGACTTTCGGGGCGTTTTGAAAACATTCATAGAAAACTTCCTTTTTTTTATGTATAAAAATTCTACTTCCGTTCATCAAGATGTTCATATTCTTGCTTGAATCACATGTATGTTCACAGTGGCCTACTCTGAAATGATCAAATACAAAAAATGTTTATTTTATAGAAAAGTAAAGTTTCCCACATAAAAAAATGTGCTTCAGACTTTAGTAACATCTACCTAAAAACACGAACAGTCTCTATAGAGAATGTAAAATAATTTGATAGTGTAAAACAGTGTGGCAAAAGTAGACATTGCTCATAAGTCATTTGTTGCGTCAAAAGGCGACTGAATGTTTGAAAGGGTAACATTTTTTAAGTCGGGACAATTTATTTGTGTTCAAACCATGATAATCGAAGGGTCAACTTGTTTTGTCTGCAACGAACTTGAACGTGTTTATAGTCACGAGAGCAATGTACCTTTTCCCACGTGCAGACGCCTGTTGAAGCATCTATACAGGACGACTTTTGAAAAGATTATGGCAATTTAATTTATTTATATATACTTATTTTGGCACAGATGTGTTCACATTCTTCTGCAGCAGATTTATTGTATATCGAAAAGGGTTTACATTACACAACATCCTTGTTACAATTATTGCATGTTTAAACTGCAGTAAGTTTTATTTCAGGTGACTTTGCTTTTAATTCCTTTTGCCACAATATTTTCAAATGTTAAATTATATTTATGGATGTTTTTCATATTTTGCCAAGATTCTTTATAGTCGACTATTGCGGTTTTGCTGTATATGGGATACAATTAAACGTCCCCATTTCGTAGTGAGATCATTTTCTCAAAAGAAACAACATGCTTTCTTAACCCCTTCCCTCATACAGCAATTCTGCGCAGACGACTTTGAACTTTTTTTGTCAAAAAATAGAAAATCTCCATAATTGAATGGATAACCTATGACAAAAAGTGGAAAACATTGTGACAAAAGGAGAAATTGCACGTTTTGTGCAATTTCTTCTTTTGTCACTATGTTTTCAAAAAGCCGTCTGCTGCAGAGGCGTCAGAAAGCGTCTATATGAGGGAAAGTCCTTTTTGGAGGGACATAGGGCAACTCTTGATATAGAATTCAAATTCACAGTAAAAATAATTTTCTCGTATTTTTTTTGGCAAAAACTTCAGACTGAATGCATAGTGTATGAAAACATAGAAACAATTACTTTCATCTTTATAAGTCGAGCCCCGGTAGATCAGTCGGTAGTGACGCTGATTGTCAATATTGGGTTGTGAATTCGAACCCCAGCTCTGACAAAACATTATTTCCGATGTTCGACAAAAGTCAGTGCGACAGGCGCCATTCGTCATCAATCAAATGAATAACAGTCTTTGCGGAAAAGCAGCCAGTTGTTTGGAAGATTAAGAGTTGAGAAAAAAGAGACTGGCACTCAGCAGTAACTTGTTTAAAGCGGTTTTGCATCTAACTCTCAACATATTGAATATAATTTAAATCTTATCAATAATTAACTTTTTCAACGATCATACCGAAATACATAGAAACTAAAAGTAACGTGTAATCATCATAAAGTACATACTTATGGTTGTATAAAAGTTGTATTTACTTCATCATCGTGCTTATAAAATAACATTTTGATTCAAATTGGGTGGTCACTTCGTTTTAATTTTCTTAAGGCTTTTGGCTTATCAGATATGTTGAAATATGTCAAGTCTGAATTGAAAATGAACATATATCCATCCATACATCGGAATTTGTCAAAATGAAACATGTTTATGCAAATACAAATTGCCTTCAATCTGTATTCATTTATTTGTTTCCACTCTGTCTTAGTACAGCCCATTTTGTGTTTCAAGTAGCTTTTTTGTGGTTAATAACTCATCGCGCAAAGATAATTAATCGGTATGAATGTGTCATAAATTATCACCGACGGGTCTGTGTTAACCATTTCCCGCTTGTTGACGCATTCTGGCGCATCTGTGTAACAAACCGGCGACTTTTGAAAACATTGTTGCAAAAGAAGAAATTGCTCATCATGAGCAATTTCTCCTTTTGCCACAACGTTTTCAATTGTAATCAATTTATTCTTTTATTTATAGAGGGTTTTCATATTGTTAATTAGATGATTCAAAGTCGTCTGCTGCAGATACATTGTATTTCGGAAAGGGTTAAATCCTTCATATTACATACGACGTATGAGCCGGAGAACAGCAATATTGACAATGGGCGATAAAGACTAAAATCAGCCTGTGTATCTAAATCGAGTTAAATTAAGCGGTCTTTATGCTGCTCTTGTCTCATGTCAAGAACCAACTAAGCTAACAGGAACGAGACTGACAAAAACTGTGAAGGTGCGGGTGCAAGAACGTATCTCTGTGTGTTCGCTTTACGCAATGGTTGTTTAATGTTTTTACCACATACAGGAGCTTTCTGACGCCACTGCAGCAGACGACATGTGAACCTCTTGTGACAAAAGGAGAATTTGCTTGCAATGCGCAATTTCACCTTCTGTCAAACTGTATATTTAACTCTATCTAATAATTAAACTCTCATTTAAAGAGAGTTTTCAATTTTTTGTTCAGACGGTTTCAAAGTCGTCTGCTGCAGACGACTGTTATGTTTGGGAAAGGGTAAAAGGATTTAACTGTATCCCGGCTTATTTGTTAAACATAAAATATAAGAATGAGACATGACGACAGCGTTTTTGTTCAATTAAAATTTCTCAACGTGAATGTACGTGTTTTTTACGGTCTTGCTTACATACGTTGTTGTCTTATTGTGCATAACGTGTATGCAAGTCATATTCAACATCAAATTTGAAATTTGATTTATCGTTGTGCAAGAGTTATTTTAATATTAATACATTAAATAAATTTACAATGGGAACAGTTCTTCAAAATTTATTATTACTTTGCATACTCAGCTCGGCGCTCTTTGTCGTATCTGCAAAACTGTTTTACATAGAAGTGGAAAACTATGCGCCAAAGGAAATGCGCAAATCGCGTTCGAGTGCTTCCGGGGACTATTCTGTGCTTCTATTCGAAGGACAAGCTTTGACCTTGGACTTTTGTCTCCGAGCTGAGAGTAGTGTAAACATAAGGGATATCGTTTATTCGAATGACGGTTTTGAAGATAGTGTATCCACTTTTATCGACAGAAAACCATCAGGAGGTTTTTATAGCACCCTTAGAGAGAACAGTGGCAAAGGATGGAACATATTTCGCTCGTCGGGGCCATTACCAGGAAATGTATCACTGCGCACAGGGAGGCACACCATTTTGATCAACGTCACCAAGGCGGATACGTGGGGTATAGAGATCGACTATGTACTACTGGATATCAGCGACAGTCTCCTAGATTACTCGGATCTTATGTGTCATTTGTATTGTTTTGACGACATCACCTATGACGTGGTCCCAAGGAAGGATTCCATACCCAGTGGACGATTCGTTCAGAGGTCCGTAGAAACTCAATGTGCCGAACAGGATAATATCCACGTTGATGTGTTCCATGATAATGCTAGAGATTTCGAAATCGTGGCGAATCTTCCAAAATATGATTCCTTCTCAAACAACCGTGACCCGAGGTATGACAACTGCAGACTCGGAAGTCCATATTGGCTGTTCCAAAATGTGTCAATTATGCCTGGACAAACTGTGGATAAAGCACCCGCGAAATTAAAACTAACCGGTTCGTCTGGACGTACCACCATAACAGTCATATTTGACTTTGATACTTTAACAGAGAGTAGAGAGTTAGATGAAAGTATGGTTGGTTCTGTACTCAAAATGAAGTTACGAAATATGCCGAGAGAGGATGTTCGAATCCGTCCAGAGTATATGAAAAACGGAGCATGGCTGTCGCTGCCACAAAGAATATTCACACCTTTCAACGTTGAACAATCGTGGAATATTCCAGACAGAAGCTGGCGAACCCAGGGAAGAAACTATATTAGGATAATAGTACAACCTGGAAAACAAAAAGTGATGATTGATTATTTAACCTTATCAAAGCAATCCGCCAAAGATACAGCTTTTGAGATGTATGCAGACAATGATATTGTAGTGGAGGGTGTGAGACTCGGCTTCTGGCATCACTGGGACGATCAGCCAACTTCTATGACTGTAAAAGTTTCAAATGTTGTCCACAAGAATGTAGATAGTATCAGAGTTTATTCAAAAGTGCCTTGGACTGGGGGATATTCTCAGACGTTTGTACTTTTCCAAGATGGCCGCGTTCGTCTACAGGCAATAACACCACATGGTTTAGATTATGTACCATTTGGTTCCTCTGTTTTTATTGGTCAACCGAAGTACCTCAATCAAAGTAGACCTTACGCACCTATAAGGTCAATCTCTATAGATCCTATAGCAGTTAGCCTGAACGTCGAATACGCTGACGGTAATAAAGCAACTCTTGTCCTACAAACATCTTACCCGTATACACGTCTTTCGGTAAAAAATGTTGTTTTTAGAAAGAACAGAGGGCGCTATCCGGTTATGACATTCAAATCAATGTGGATAAACGATGGCAACTCGGACGTAGATCACGTGACTATAAATGGTGGCACTTCCCGTCACGTGATGTCCGGATGGAGCGAGCTATATGGGATATCATCCGTGTTCTTCCGGAAGTGCATATCACAACATAACACGCAGGCCCCTGACTTGACAATTCAATTTCTTGCACCATCAGACGGGTAGTATTCTTTCTTACTGTCACAAGTTTAGCTATATATTTACCCGAACTGTTGAGGCGTCAAAATGAGCTAGTCCATGGGTATAAGGTTCAAGTTGTCAGTTTTCAGCAGTGTAGGTTCAGATCAACCTGTACATATACATATATTATCAGAATCTACACATGTGGAGAAAAGCTTCTTACAAGCTGATGCAAGTTTTACTAGATGTGAACAGTGTAGATCTGGATATACACTGTTTAACAAAGTGCAACTTTAATCTTTTCGCAAGGACTGGCTCAAATAGGCTGTCTGTGCTACACGATTACCAAATTGTGTGTATTTTGTGACACGTTAATTTAGACCTACCATCGTATCAATGCAATCTGACTCCAACGCACAGTGATAGTCAGAAGTTTCTGGAACCCCTTTATGACTAAATTGACGCACATTGATGGTGCAGATGCGTTAATGTTGGTGTTCCTAGAGTGACGCTAAAATATAGGAATTATGTTATCATTATATTTTTATGTTTTGTATACACGTTCCATTACAACAGTACTTCGAAATCTGACCTGACCAGGGCTCAAACCTAGAACCTCTTGAACCGAAGGCGAACGTTCTACCACGTCGATTCGTACATGCATTTCAAACATACCTTCATGATATTAAAAACTGTATTTTAATTGACCTCTTAAAACATTTTATTGTTTCCCCCAGCTACCCTGAAGCCCCCCTATTGACCCCGTAATAGGAGTAAGTGGGTCGAAATCTTCCACACTCACACCTTACAAGTGTGATACATATTACATAATTATATACATGTACGATCACTTCTCTTTAAACTACGAAAAAAAAGTAACTTAATTCGTTATTGTCACTTTAAATCGTAAGGTGAAAAGACTTAATACTAAATATATATATCAAAAACTATAAACTTTGAATTATCTCTCATCATGATACTATCAAGTTTAAATATTAATCAGCCGATTTGCTGGGTCATTTTAGCCAATTAGTTGATTAACTTTTTTAAGCCATCTAATTAAGTTTATATATTTCTTTCTTGAACAATACAGTGGACTCGCGATAACTCGAACTAGTGATAACACGAATATATCGTTTAATTCAAACCAATTAATGGAAAGGATCTGTCTTTTACAATCAGCGCAACAGTAGTTTTGATTGATGAGACAAGCAATAAAAACTGCTGCTGTGCTGTTGCCTCAATATTATTTTATCACCGCCTTGATTTTAACAATAAACAGTTAAATATAAATGAATGACGAAGCTGAAAAAATGCATAAATTAATTTAAACACTATTAGGCGATCACTCGAACATATCGAGTGCTTGGCGTGAAACGGTTGTAAAGACATTTTTTACCAAGGTTAATCACCTCGCCATTAAGTCTTTATAAACGTTAAATCATTTTTCTTGGTAAACAATGGAAATTGAGGTGCCATTGCTCGTTCTGAGCAATGGCACCTAAATTTGCATTGTTTAAAAAAGGGTCAAAATTGCCCCTAAACCAGGGTTTTCAAAATAGGTTTTAAGTTACAACTGTTTCACGCCAAGCCCTCGATATATTGATGTCTCGAAGTAATGTGCTGGTCCCTTTCTACTATTCAACATCTATTTATCTAATAAGTATTGGAAAACGTTTATCACGATATATTTTTTTTAACCAGTTCACTGCTGGATCTGAATTTGCTGATCATGTGTCACCAGTAGAAAGCCAGATCAACTCCAAATCACCATTTTAGCTTGATATTCTTAGAATTGTCCATAGACTCTTCAAAATGAAAAGCTGCACAAGTCCATTTAAAAAAAGCTAGTATATAAATTGTCAAGTCGGATATGCCCCACAACCTCGTGTAATGCCGTCAACTGGATGCCCACGCATGACACATTAACGCCGGAACACAATACCCTAATTGATTGATTGATGTTTTACGCCGCTTTCAACAATTGTTCAGTTGTATAACGGTGTTTCCTAGGTAAGTTACCAATACTGTTGGTCCATTTATCCTGACTCCAGCCAGTCAGTCGTAATGCTAACCCCGCAACCCTGAGAGCCAAGGAGTGCAGCCATTTCTACCATTTGTAAAGTATTTGGTATGCCCCCGGCCGGGGATCAAACCCGCGACCTCCCGCACACAAGAAGGACGCTTTACCATTAGACCTCCGAGGTGGTACACAATACCCTAAAGAAGAAGTTCGTCCAGGAACGACCCGGTTACTGACGTCCTAGTTGACGATTATTGGATTCGAGTGATTTCGATTGAGGAGTTGGGAACGAGCAAAAGTATTGCCATTTATCAATAACATGGCCAATACATCATTCTAGATATCTCAGAGGGGTTTTAAGCAGTACTTAACAAGCTGTTCAGGTTATAATTTTGTCGAAATAAGATCATACGACAATTCAAAAGATGTGGGGAAAAAATACACATTAAACATCTTATGTCGCTGACAGTACACTTAATCGTCACTAACCGCTTCTTGGCTAGGACATGTGCACTCGTTATATTTAAAAACTGTATAATTGGCCATTTTAAGGGTTAAGGTTGTGTAAACTAGCAAACTTCATCAAGAAGCAGCGGAAGGATACTTTCATAATTCATTTTATTAAACCTGTTAACATGTGTACATTGGTCGACTTCACGTGGAGGAGCTTCATTATTCTTTATCCTGACAATCTAAAACGTTTTCACAAACAATGCATTTTGATGCCTCTGCAGCAGACGTCTTTTTGAAAACAGTGTGGCAAAAGCATTCTGACGTGTGTCAGGTGAAAGTGACACACTCTGGCTCCCAGTCACACTAGCCGGATTCCGCCCGGATTTATGGCAGCCGTTTTAGCTTGCCTATTTTTCGAGATAGATGGATTGGGCGGTTGATTGAGGCATGCCAGGTGAAAGCGCCTCAAGCTGATTTCATGTTTCATGAGGCCCTGTTACCAAGATACGTCAGCCGGCTGCCATGCCCAGCCGGGGTTGGGATTTCACGACAAAGTCCCGACTTTGCACCCGTCCTGTTAACATTAAAGAGTTTAACTGGCATCCTGACATGTGTCAGGTGAAAGTGCCACACTCTGGCTCCGAGTCGCACTAGCCGGATTCCATCCGGATTTATGGCAGCTGGCTGCAATGTTCAGATGAAGTTTGCATCTTGGCCAAGATTACAGTCCAATCCCGACGTTGCACCTGTTCGAGTTAGAGAGTTAAGCCTGCTGCAACCGATAACCCGATCTTGCTTCGAGTCGCACTAGGTGACAAATCAAGCCAAGAAAAAATGTCAAGACAGTATGTTCGCACTTAATTCAAGCTGGTCTGTAAAGAAAGTTTGGGCAAGCCGGAATTGCCGAAACGATGACTTTTACGGCTGATAAATACAGCTTGCGTTGGCGGAGCTCCGGCTGTTCAGACTGGTTGATACTGGGCCGACATAATTGCTTCAACCAGGTTCGATTCTTCATTCGTAAATAATAAGTTTTGGCAGTAACTGTTGAAAAGTCATGAAAATTTACAAAATGTGGCTATTTGGTATGTCTACACAGTAAAAATGAAGCATAAACGATCAATATTGAAATGTTTATGGTACTGAAAAGAGAAAATATTACACTAATTTTATCTCATAATTATGATTCTAATACTTAAAGACAACGTTTGAACAGTTTTAAAACTTTGACTATAATATCTTTTTACTGGAGGTCAGCACCCTGGTGCATACTTGATAATTCGAATATAACGTTCCACAGCCTCCTCAGTCTACCAATTCGTTGACGAATGACAAATTCCGAGGGGGAATATCCAGCAAGGCAATGGGACAACTACACTTCCTTGCTACATACTTTGCCTTTGTAGGGATGTGATCGTTTCCCTTCGGATCCAAACTGTTCCAAGGGTCGAGCCCTGTCAAGTCAGATCCTTTTGGAATGTTACAAATAAAAATCAAAAAAAAAAAATCGATTAAAGCCTTAAACCATACACATATAAATACTGTTATTATATGTCTCTCTTTAAAGATAATGTATAGACCATAACATAATATGTCTTAGCTCTGCACTAACACTTATTTAAGGATATGCGCTTGACACATCACAATTAAAAAAAATATCCTACTTTAAGAGAAGATATGACTAAATGTCCATGATTTGTCCGTGTCCCACAGAGATAAAGTATTCCTACCTCAGCTTAACCATTCCATCATACAATAGCTGACTTTGAAAACACGTATCAAAATCCCAGAAAATCTCCATAAATGAAGGATTAATTACTAAAAAAAAAGTTGAAAAACATTGTGGCAAAGGGAGAAATTCCTCGTTTGGAGCAATTTCTTCTTTTGTCACAATGTTTTCAAAATGTGTGGGCTGCAGAAGCGTTAGAAAGCGTCTATATGTGGGAAAGGTTTAACAACACTATAACGATCTTCAGAAAACCCAGCTCGTGCATTATCTACTAGGCAAGGTACTTAGAGTTACTTAACCCCCTTTCCCACATACAGCAAATCTGCAATAGAGATTTCGAAAACATATCTAGGCAAACATTTGAAAACCCTCTATAATTGAAAGAACACAATTACGGGATGAAATTAAAAACATTATGGCAAAAGTAGAAATTACTCATCATGATCAATTTTCTTTTTGCAACACCAATTTTAAAAGTCGTCGGGCTGCAGAGGTGCCAGGACGCGTCTAAAGTTGGGAAAGTGTTAATAACACTAACGATCTTCAGAAACCCCAGCCAGTGCATTATCTTCTAGGCATGGTGCTTAGAACTACTTAACCCTTTCCCTCATACGACAATTCTGCAGCAGACGACTTTGAACATATTTGGTCAAAAGTTAGAAAATCTCTATAATTGAATGGATAACCTATGACTAAAAGTGGAAAACATTGTGGCAAAAACGTTGTGAGCAATTTCTTCTTTTGTCACTACGTTTTCAAAAAGCCGTCTGCTGCAGAGGCGTCAGAAAGCGTCTATATGAGGGAAAGGGTTAAAAAAACCTTTCCCATGTACGTACAGCAAATCTGCAGCAGACGATTTTGAAAACATATATAAACTCTCTATAATTGAAAGAACTCAATAATGGGATAAAGTTAAAAACATTGTCGCAAAAGTTTCTCATAATAAGCAGTTTTCTTAAGCCTCGTTTTCAAAAGTCGTCTGCTGCATAAGCGTCAGAAAGCGTCTAGTCTATATGTGGGAAATGGTGATTGATGCTATAAGTAGAATTTGACATGACACAGTTAGTTTGAAAATAGCGAGGTGGATTATTTATTAAACAGACCAAACAGGGACAGTATATAGTGTCCCTGGACCAACCCAGGATTAAATAAATTGGCGTTAGGTCTACTTTCAATACGAAACTGAGACAATCGGCGTAAACCACGCATGCGAATCAACTGTGTGACGAAAATATTATGTACGAAAAAGGAATAGTAGAGTGACATCCCTTATATTAGCCATGGCTGCCGACGATGTAAACAATTCTGAGAAGGAGGTCTCCTCCTTGCATGAGGATTTTAAGGATATAAAAGAAGTTGAAGCACTTATTGACACAATTCCTGCTATCTATAAAGACTTGATAGCAACAGAAACAGCCCTAGAAAGGTTTAACTGTAAGCATGAAAACGACGCAAATCGTACCGGTTTCTTTTCAGTCACAACATGTTTCGTGACTCATACTTTTTATGGTACCATTTGATGCCTTTAAATCAGCTTAAAGAATTTCAATATTCTTTTTCTCCTTTTTAAATGAAAAATATGGAAATACTTTACAGATAAATAGTGGCCACGCTTTTTTTAGACATTACAAAATAAAAGAATCCATTGCTGTTTTTTTTATCATTTACCAAATATCACTTTGAAAATCTGCTTTATCATTATGTGATGTAATCTAATGTTTTAAAAAAATTGCTCTAAAGTGTCTTACCTGGTTCATGAGGACAAAACAAAGCTGTTTATAGTTTCACAAATACATATTTGTCAGTGAAATCAAATTTCAAAAGTCCTTTTTATGAGAGACAAGATGCTCGGTCCCTAGACTTACTGAAATCGACCTGAATACTGAAATCCACTGAAATCGACGTCAAATTACTGAAATCAACCTGTATTATTGTTGTTTGTGTTATTTAATAATCAATGAATTATTAATACTATACATTAATATGTTTCTTTCAATAAAATATGAAAAAAAAAAGATTTTTTATGAAATCGACTTCTCAATGTCCAAAATAACGAAAATAACCGTTAGAACGGCAACGGTGTCGTGTGCGATTTGAAAATCTATGAAAGTTACTCCAATTCTCGGTAAGAAAGTATATAGGTGTTAGACCGTTTCTTTCACACAAGAAAATGTCTAACACCTATATACTTA
This sequence comes from Serripes groenlandicus, assembly GCA_031761405.1. Lineage (NCBI taxonomy): Eukaryota > Metazoa > Mollusca > Bivalvia > Cardiida > Cardiidae > Serripes > Serripes groenlandicus. The sequence goes on along the minus strand of JASEVX010000004.1, from coordinate 74,137,162 downwards.
CTTCTCTGTTAATTTGTTTATGATATCCGCTAAAATGTAAGGTGAAGAGGGGAATATAAAACTAACATTGGTTTTACACAACTTTATTTTTTAAATCCGATATGTGGACAATTTCTTTAACTAATATTTACATAGAATACATCGTATGCGATTGTAATATCTCGCCATACCGCTATTTCTCTGTTTGGAGACATCCGTGCTTAAATGAACCATATCAGAACAATAATGATGTGGCCAAAAAATGTCCTTGAATTTCACAAACTTTTCTTTAAATCTTTGTTCGAGTAATTTATTTACTTTTTTCCTTTGTTTTTCAAAACATTCTTTTGTCAAACCAGGGCATTTGGAAAAATCTCCTCTAGCCAAAATGTTACCAACATACACGTCCTGCATTCCTTGCTGTACAAAACATTCCACGATTGCCTCTATGCGCCGAAAAATGTCATAAGGTGAGGAATAAGGCGATATATCATTCCCTCCAATATGCACGAAAGCAACTCTAGCTTTACATCTCTGAGCTCTGTTTAACATACGGTTACGAATATTGAAAACATTGTGGAAAATGAAGCAGTACTACTCCTTTGTCAAAATTGTTTTTAATTCAATAGATAAGTTAAAACGTTACCAAGACTCGTCCCTCCGACTTTTCGCAAATTCTACTACTATCACGAATATTGAAAACATTGTGGAAAATGAAGCAGTACTACTCCTTTGTCAAAATTGTTTTAATTCAATAGATAAGTTAAAACGTTACCAAGACTCGTCCCTCCGACTTTTCGCAAATTCTACTACTATCACGAATATTGAAAACATTATGAAAAATAGAGCAGTCCTCATTTGTCAATTTTTTTTTCAATTCAATAGATAAGTCTAAGAACTTGACATATGGGTCGGTATTTATGTAGTCCAAAATATTATTACAGACTTGCATTAGAGAGCAGTAATAACAGACGTAATGCTTTACTTCAACAAGCAAGAACAGAAATGAAACTGGTCCAGACATACATGCCCGACTTACCCAGTCAGGAACATGCGTTATATACCTCAGAAAGAGACGGTGAAGCGGTTAAAATTTTGAACATGTATCATCCTGTTATGAATTTAGAATATACTCCATTGAAAACTGTAGGTGACGGTAATTGTATGTATAGGGCAATATCTTTGGCATTGTGTGGTATTGCAGATTTTCATGTGTATTTAAGGTTACTGACATGTCTAGAGTTGATTTTAAACAAGTCATCTTACTGCACCAAGTCGAAACACAATGACTTTATAAATGATGTCAGAGTAGTTACAAGTCCATATGACACATTGGTTGCAGATGCCATCCATGATACGTCTTACTCCGAACTGGCACATATATATGCATTGAGTGCAGCTTTGAAACAACCAATAGGGTCATACTTCCCACCTCAATTTAATGTGGAACTTTCTGCAGCTTTCACACGGACTGTGTATGGTAGGCAGGTTTGTGCAAAATCTCAGTCAAAAGTCAAACTAATGTTAATGTGGACATCAATATTCGCACCAGTTATGCTAGATAAGTTCACTGCAAATCACTTCGTTCCACTTGTGAAATGCGCAATGTATGTTGACACATCAAATGTCAACGTAACTTCTCTTTCAGATTTTTCGTTCATTTCTGACATGTCGAACTTGCCGTCCGTATTTAATGTCACTGAAATTCTGTCCAACAATAGAAGTTCTAATCAAATGCGATCTCCGCCTCAGTCTAGGAACGATTCATCAGATTGCGAGATTATCTCAGATCTTGGTCATTCTGATATTTGCTCCGAGACTGATGGGGAAGACGTTCGGGTATGGATGGCCCCGGGTCCAGATGTCGGCAATGTTTGCATGCTAAACAGTGGTGCAGACACGGCCGGTAGCTGAGTGCTGCTGCTTGGCCATGTTTTGAATCTCTATCAAATGAAATTAGTTCGACAATGTACATAAAATAAAAACTAAACATGGAGCTCTGTGTAGGGTCTTTCACGGCCCGTGACCTAGTCGGGCGCACAGACTCTATTTCGGTAATCGAATATGAGATAACGGATAAAGGGAAGGAAATGAAATACATGTATAACAAGCAACCGTTTCACCATTTTATATGTTAGGTATTTGCTCTCTGTATTATTTTAATAAATGTTGCCTATGTGTTTTATTGTTTATACGTGAGATAACTGTAAATGGAGCTCTGTGTAGGGTCTTTCACGGCCCGTGACCTAGTCGGGCGCACAGACTCTATTTCGGTAATCGTAAATGAGATAACGTGATGTTTGCTCTGTATTATACATGTACTATGTGTTTTATTGTGTGTAAGTGTACTTTTGTTTGTAGCATTGCCATCTTTTCTAATACATGTAGCCTATGTGTTTTATTGTGTTCTAATACATCTTCTACCAAGTAAATTTCTGTCTATATTATATCGGTGGCTATTTTAATGCATGAATCCTTTGTATTTCATTGTTTATTTTTTTGATATTTGTCATATTTTTTTTAAAGTATAGTTCACTTCTGGTTTAATGATATGTATTTTTCGTAACTTGTATATTTTTATATAAATTTAATGTTGGGCCATGAGAGAGTTCCTCCCCGTGGTGTGGCCTGGATATTACATTTCTTTTGGAAACACCAATTTTTATTCTATTTAATCCTATTTATTGAGAAATGTAATAACTAAACACTCTTGCATGTTATGTAGATTAGTTAATTAAAATCCCTACAAATTAACAATTAGTTAAACAAATTAACAGAAAATTAAGTATATAGGTGTTAGACCTTTTCTTTCACAGTTTAAGGAGATTACCGAGAATTGGAGTAACTTTCATAGATTTTCAAATCGCACACGACACCGTTGCCGTTCTAACGGTTATTTTGGTTATTTTGGACATTGAGAAGTCGATTTCATAAAAAATCTATTTTTTTCATATTTTATTGAAAGAAACATATTAATGTATACTATTAATAATTCATTGATTATTAAATAACACAAACAACAATAATACAGGTTGATTTCAGTAATTTGACGTCGATTTCAGTGGATTTCAGTAATCAGGTCGATTTCAGTAAGTCTAGGGACCCCAAGATGCTGTTTGCCTTATTTTTCTTCGTAGAGATGTGTTTACTAAATTTCAAGTCTCTTTCAAATAATACTCGAAGGTCGTTTTCCTCTATACCAGATTTCAAGTAGTTATTATTCAAGGAATACTGTTTTTCAGGGTTATTATAACCGTAGTGTATAACTTTACACTTGTCAACAGTAAAAGTCAAATCCCACTTATTTGCCCAATCACTTATAGAAATTAGATCATCTTGTAGGCTGTCACAGTCACTTGTTTTAGCATACATTTTGTTGTCATCCACAAAGACCTTGACATTGGAATTAACAACTTCAGTGATGTCGTTTACATATATTATGAAAAGTACAGGTCTCAGAACACTATCCTGTGGCACACTGCTGTCGACGCATCTCCATTCCGATTTACATCCCTTGATAGTAAAAAAAAAATCATCAACCGGGTGAACCCATGATAAAACATTCCATTAATCCCAAAAGAAGATACTTTTTTCGACAGTCTTTTATGCGGAACTTTGTCAAACGCCTTAGCTAAATCCAAATATACACTATCCCAGCTCTGATGATTTTCAATAAACTCTGTCCAGTCTTCCATTACATCTAGAAGTTGAAGAGAACAAGAACGTTTGGTTCTAAAGCCATATTGCTCTTTTGACTGGTTCTCGTTCAGATGATTCATAATATGCTTCCAAACTATTTTCTCAAGCAGTTTACATTATATAACTAAGAGATGTCAAACTAACCGGCCGGTAATTACTCTGGTCAGTTTTATTACCTTTTTAGCTCACCTATGCACGAAGTGCAAGGTGAGCTTTTGTGATCACTGAATGTCCGTCGTCGTCGTCTGTCCGTCCGTCTGTTAACAATTTCCTACAAATGACTTCTTCTACTAAACCAATGGACAGATTTCAAAATAACTTCACAGGAATATGTGCATTGTTAAAACTTTAAAAAATCTTCTTGTTCAAAAGTACTGGCCAAATTTCAAAATAATTTCACAGAAATGGTCCTTAGGTGGTCCCCTTTCAAAGTTGTTCAAAGAATTTCATTCCAAGTAGAACTTTGGTTGCTGCAGCATCAGAAAAGGGGAAAATTGCCAAATCTTAAAAAATCTTCTTGTTCATAAGTGTTGGCCCGATTTAAAAATTATTTTTCACAAATGTTCCTTGGGGCACCCCCTACCAAGCTTGTTCAAATATTTCCGATCCGTTGAAAAACATGGCCGCAAGGGGGTGGGGCTTGTTTTCCTTATATGTGCATTGTTAAAACTTTAAAAATCTTCTTGTCCAAAAGTATTAGCCCGATTTAAAAATTATTTTGCACCAATGTTCCCTGGGGGACCTTCTACCAAGATTGTTCAAATAAATCTGATCCATTGAAAAACATGGCCGCCAGGGGCGGGGCTTGTTGTCCCCCGCTTTTAGCGAAAGCTGGGGACTATTATTTCTCATTCGTCAGTCCGTCCGTCAGTCCGTCAGTCACGCTGTCACAAAAACTTTAACCTTGGTCATAACTTCTGAACCGTAATAGGTACTGCTTTCATATTTCACATGTGTATTCCTTGTGACAACCCCTTTCCATCAATACCAATTTTTTTGACCTTGTGACCTTGACCCTGACGAGTTATGGCCCTTTACCCCTATGTATGACTAAATTCATTTCCGGGCTATTTCTCTGCAACCGCTTTTTGGAATTTTATGAAACTTCATAGGAAGGATCACCACCAAGTGTAGATGCGCATATCGTGTTTGCGTTCCGGTTGGATTATTTTGCACGGAGTTATGGCCCTTTACCCCACCATCAGGCTATGTATGACTAAATTCATTTCCGGGCTATTTCTCTGCAACCGCTTTTTGGAATTTTATGAAACTTCATAGGAAGGATCACCACCAAGTGTAGATGCGCATATCGTGTTTGCGTTCCAGTTGGATTATTTTTCACGGAGTTATGGCCCTTTACTCCACCATCAGGCTATGTATGACTAAATTCATTTCCGGGCTATTTCTCTGCAACCGCTTTTTGGAATTTTATGAAACTTCATAGGAAGGATCACCACCAAGTGTAGATGCGCATATCGTGTTTGCGTTCCGGTTGGATTATTTTGCACGGAGTTATGGCCCTTTACCCCACCATCAGGCTATGTATGACTAAATTCATTTCCGGGCTATTTCTCTGCAACCGCTTTTTGGAATTTTATGAAACTTCATAGGAAGGATCACCACCAAGTGTAGATGCGCATATCGTGTTTGCGTTCCGGTTGGATTATTTTTCACGGAGTTATGGCCCTTTACTCCACCATCAGGCTATGTATGACTAAATTCATTTCCGGGCTATTTCTCTGCAACCGCTTTTTGGAATTTTATGAAACTTTATAGGAAGGATCACCACCAAGTGTAGATGCGCATATCGTGTTTGCGTTCCGGTTGGATGATTTTTCACGGAGTTTTACCCCACCATCCGGCTATGTATGACTTAATTCATTTCCGGGCTATCTCTCTGCAACCGCTTTTTGGAATTTGATGAAACTTTATAGGAAGGATCACCACCAAGTGTAGATGCGCATATCGTGTTTGCGTTCCGGTTGGATTATTTTTCACGGAGTTATGGCCCTTTACTCCACCATCAGGCTATGTATGACTAAATTCATTTCCGGGCTATTTCTCTGCAACCGCTTTTTGGAATTTTATGAAACTTCATAGGAAGGATCACCACCAAGTGTAGATGCGCATATCATGTTTGCGTTCCGGTTGGATGATTTTTCACGGAGTTATGGCCCTTACTTCTGAACCGTAATAGGTACTGCTTTCATATTTCACATGTGTATTCCTTGTGACAACCCCTTTCCATCAATACCAATTTTTGTGACCTTGACCCTGGCGGGGGACCATGATTCTCTGAATTTGCTTGTTTTCCTTATATGTGCATTGTAAAATCCTTAAAAATCTACTTGTCCAAAAGCACCTGCCTGATTTGAAGATTATTTGGCACAAATGTTCCTTGGGTGACCTTCTTCCAAGGTTATTCAAATAAATCTGATCTGTTGAAAACATGGCCACCAGGGGTGTTGCTTGTTTTCCTAATATGTATAGAGTAAAATCTTTGAAAACTATTGAAGTTCTATTAAATCAGGTGAGCGATATAGGGCCATCATGGCCCTCATGTTTAAATATTGGTGAAATGTGAGCATCCTTCCAAGCCAAAGGAACTTTCCCTGTAGATACTGATTTGTTAAAAATCAATGTTAGTGGTTCAACAAAAATATCTGGCATACTTAATAAAAATTGATGAATACCATCAGGCCCCATGGATTTGCTAGCGACAATTTCCTTCAGTAGTTTCAAAACCTCTTCATGGGAGATGGCAAAGTCCTCAAGTAGAAAATTTACATGTTTATCTTTGTGAAAACAGTAGTGAAAAATTCATTCAATACATCCACTTTTTCATTATTGTTTCTAACAAATTCCCATTTTCACCCTTCAAATTGAAAATACCACTTCTAGATTTTGTTTTGGCCAGAATTGCCTAGGTTCATTTTTGGCTTTCTGAGATATAAGTTTTTCATACATTTTTTACCCTTCTTCACAAACTCATTTGTATTGTTTCTCACATGTTTATACTCTTCATAGTCCTCAGATCTTCTGGTCGCCATGTGCTTATCCCAAGCATGCCTTTTTCTTTTGATATGTGACAATACTTCCCTTGACATCCATGGTGGCTTTGACTTACATCCCTTCTTAGGCCTAGACTTCGGAACCATTTTATCAACACTATTCTTAAACTTGCCAGAGAAAGAGTCCCACATCCCGTCAACATCACTATCTCCGAAAGCTTTCTGCCAGTTAATAGACTGCCATTGCTCAGTGAAGTCGGGCAAATTACACTTTCTGTAACAATAAGACCCATTCCCAGTGTATACTTCCATGTAATTGCAGCAAATGTCAAAAACTAAGGTCACATGATCACTACAACTAATGGGTGATAAATATTCAATACTAATTACATTATTTTCATCCTTAGATAACACAAGATCAAGTAGGCTCAAAGGCTGATCGTTTCTACATCTCGTAAACTGATGTACATGTTGAAATATATAATTATCCCTTAAACATTCAATAAAGGCATATTCATGATGAGGTTCACTATGTATGGTTGAATAATTTTCCCAATCAATACCCTTCATATTAAAGTCTCCTGTAACAAGCAATTTTTCAGAAATTCTTGCTGCTTTATTTAGTAAAGCAATAATATTATCACAATTTTCATTATCAGAGGGACTCCTATAAATGCATCCAATTAACACAGTTGTATCCTCGATAATCCAGTCCACCCATGAAGCATCATGATACATGATCAAATTTAGATTAACATTTGGTGAAGTATTCAGCTCTGACTTTACTACCCCTCTACCATTATCCTTACTGGGAAAAGATATATATCCATCAATATGATAAATCATTGATGTACAAGATATATTGTCAAAATTTATCTTTGGTAAAACTTCTGTTACGAAAATATAGTCTGGATCAATCTGTGACACATGTATCTTCGACTCACTCATCTTGTTTTGCAACTGATCAGCATTTGTGTACATACATTTACAGTTATTAACAACAACGTCAGTCAAACGGGATCCAATACTTAATGTTTCCTGACTCGAAATATCTTGACTAGAAATTAATGATTCCTGCCTAGAATTATCCTTTTCTTCTACTCAAGAGCTACTTAGGTCAGCGAAATCCTAAACAACAACGTCACTGGCTATGTGGTCATTACTGCGATCATAAAGATCATTAACCAAAATATCACTGGCCTAAATAGTCTCTTTCTTCAACTTGAGAACTACTGAAATCAACAAAATCATTTACAACAACGTCACTGGCTCTGTGTTCATTATTGAGATCATAAATATTGTTAACTAAAATATCACTGGTCAACTGGTTTGAGATCATCAAAGTCACTGGCTACCTGGCCATTATCAATGTTAAAAATAAAGTTATCAAATTCAAAACTTTCAACTGATTGAACATTAACACTATTTACAGAACAGTCCCCTTCCGGTCTAATACTGAAACCAATGGTCTATAGCCACGTTGGTCAAGGACCTACCCGCTTCAGTGTTCGTCTGCCTCTCAATTATCTCCCATCTGAAAATAACTAGGTTCTTGTTACCTCCTTTACTTACGTTTTTCAAGTTCCTTCTTGAGCTTCATGCTCTTTTCTCGTTCCTCTTTGGTCTGATCAGGGGTAATAAACATGTTATTCCGTTTATGTGCATAATCATCGCCCTCTTTCCTTTTTAGTAGTCTAGTTCCACCAAGAACTTCTAGGCCACAGATCCAAGCTGGGCTTTTACTAACCTTGTTTTGCCATCTGGTATTCCTAGTCTAACAAAATTACTTATTTTCACGTCCTAACAATTAATGACACGCATGATTTGATTGCTACAATTTTCATCCTCCTCCTTTTTAGATCACCTAGAGCCGAAGGCTCAAGGTGAGCTATTCTGATCACTTTTTGTCTGTCGTCCGTCCGGCGTTAACTTTTTTAGCTTTAAACATCATCTCCTCCCAAACTCCAAGGACAATTTCCGTGAAACATCACAGGACTGTTCCTCTGGTTGGCCTCTTTCAAAGTTGTTCAAAGATTTAAATTCCATTGAGAACTTTGGTTGCTGCGGCATTAGAAAGGGGGCAACATGTCTAAACTTTAAAAATCTTCTCCTCTGAATCTGCATGTCAGATTCCAATATAGTTTGGTAGAAATATTCCTTTGGTGACCCTCTACAAAGATTGTTCAAGGCATACTGTTTGGTTGAAAACATGGCAGTCAGGAGGCATCAGAAAAGGGGCAAAATCGTCCGTTGTTAACTTTTAGCTGTTAACATCATCTTCTCCTAAACCAAAGGACTAATTTCATCCAAACTTCACAGGAATGTTCCTTTGGTGGCCCTCTTTCAAAATTGTTCAAAGATTTAAATTCCATCTAGAACTTTGGTTGCTGCGGCATCAGAAAGGGGGCAAAATGTCCAAACTTTAAAAATCTTCTCCTCTGAATCTGCATGTCAGATTCCAATATAGTTTAGCAGAAAGGTTCCTTTGGTGACCCTCTACAAAGATTGTTCAAGACATACTGTTTGGTTGAAAAACATGGCAGTCAGGAGGTATCAGAAAAGGGGAAAAATGTCAAAATTTAGAAATTCCATTCTTTTTAAGTCCTTGTCTGATATTAAGAAAATTGAATAGGAATCTTACTTCAATGATCATCAAATTAATTTGTTAAAGCCGTATTGATTAGTTACACAACATAGCAACCTCGCTTCATCACAAAAGGGGTAAATTGAACTTTTAGCTACAAATGACAACTCCTAACATTCCACTTGACCAATTTCAATGTGTAACTTCACAGGAATGTTCCTTTGATGGTCCTCTTTCAAAATTGTTCAAAGACTTACATTCTGTGTAGAACTTTTGTTGCTGCGGCATCAGAAATTGAGAAAAATACCCAAACTTTAAAAACCTCCATCTCCATAATCCATTTGTCAGATTCCAAGTTAATTTGGCAGAAATATTCTTTGAGTGACTCTCTACAAAAACTGTTCAAGCCATTATGATTTCGTTGACAAAAGGGCAGCAAAGTGGCATCAGGAAAGGTGCAAAATGGCAAAACTTTATCATTCTATTCTTATTAAATTTCTTGTTAGATTTCAAGATACAAATGGCTTTTACTGATAAACAATTTCTTTAACTGAGTGTCCACTCCTTGCAGTTTCATTTGAACTCTTGAACTTTATTTTCACAGATATTTGCAGTGAAATATTTGCTTCTAATTAACTATCATTCAGGTGATCGATTTAGGGTCATCTTGGCCCTCTTCTTTGTCTTACACTGGTTAAAAGGTTCTGGAATGTTGTGAAGAATTATGTTATACTTTCTGTCCTCTCTTTCTCTGTATTGTTTAATGAAATTAATCTTTTATATAGGTGTCCATGTGTCCTCTAATGTTTTAGTTCCTTGAATATAAACCTCAGCACCTGAAGTTTTGTTAACCCTTTCCCATGCTTACCAACCTTTTCTCATTCTCAAGGGGGAGTTTCATGATCTCAAAGTGGGAGATTGGGGTTTGAAGGGGGAGATTTTCTGTGTGATAAATTTAACAGTAGAAATGTTCACAATAGACCGGAATTTAGATAACTATGCAGGAGACAATACTTTCAATATTTATAGGAAAAGAATAAAATAGACTCATTTTGAAAATGTTTTCTATTTAACAGAATATTTTCAACTGTATGTTAGCATTTAAATATTTTTCTTCAAATTCATGCATTGATATTAAAAAACCCTTTTAATTGTGGTTATCTAGAAAATCAAGCAAGTTGTCTGTTGTGTCAATGACTTTTCATAATGCATCCAAGAAAGAAAAATCTTAACCACATTTGAATTAGACCTACTTTTGAATGAAATACTGAGTACCAGTGAAATCTTTGTTAATCTAATGACACAGGGTGAAATCATTTAGTTGACAAGCTCACAGTGTTTTAAATTTGTTGAAAGAAAGGGCCTTTAATCAGTGACAATTTGTTTAGAAGTGGATGTTACAAAATGGTTGCAGACATTTTCAGTATATTCATATCTTCATGATTTAAAAAAAAAAAAAAATTCAATCTCGAAAATCATGAGTTTTTACCTCACGATCGTGGGGGTGGGGTTACCCTATTCAAATCATGAGACTCACGATTGAATCTGGAGGGTTGGTAAGTTTCCCACCTATAGAAGCATTTTAATAATTTATAGAGATTTTCCATATTTTTGTCTAGAGGTTTTCAAAGTCGTCTGCTGCAGATGTGTTGTATGTGGGAAAGGTTTAAGAAATGGAATGTTAAAATTTGTACTTTTCTATTTCAGTTATTGTAGACGAGTATCAAGAGCAACCACATTTGATTGATCCTTACCTGGGTAAGAATTTATATGATCCCTTTAATCCTTTCCCACATCAGTGGACTAGATTTATAAGTTGGAGTGAACTGGTCTTTTTCCATCCATATCTCTCTCATGACTCCAATAAACCCTATGTTGTGAGTACGCCAAAGAATCGTCTCACTGAGACGATTCTTTTGACTTTGAGACCCCACAACTTAGGGTTTGAGGGTCAAATAAGGATTTGGGGATGTGAAATACTCTTCATATCTAGACCTCTGCCACATACACCGAAACTGCAGCAGATGACTTAGATAACCTTTAACCCTTTCCCTCATACGACAATTCTGCAGCAGACGACTTTGAACGTATTTTGTCAAAACATAGAAAATCTCCATAATTGAACAGATAACCTATGACAAAAAGTGGAAAACATTGTGGCCAAAGGAGAAATTGCACGTTCTGTGCAATTTCTTCTTTTGTCAACATGTTTTCAAAAAGCTGTCTGATGCAGAGGCGTCAGAAAGCGTCTATATGAGGGAAAGGGTTAAAAGTATGACAACTCCCTATAAATGAAAGAACAATTATTCAATAAAGTTGAAAACATTGTCGTAGGAGAAATTGCTCTTCATGAGAAATTTCTCCTTTTGCTACAATATTTTCAAAATTCTTCTGCTGGAGAATGTTTCCCTATTTGGAAAGGTTTTAGGGTCAATTTTGAAAGAATGCCAACATAAACCCTCTTCATGGTATTCTTGAAGATTTTTGTTATGTATTTTGGTAACAATTTCTCACATGCAGACACCTTTTGAAACATGTGTTGCAAGCGACTTTTGTAAACATTGTGTTAAAGGAGAAAATGCTTTTATTAAACAGTTTCTCTTTTTGTTACAATGCTTCCAAATCTTTTCAATAATTACATGTACTTATAAATGGAGATTTTCCCTATTTTTGAACATATGTTTTCAAAGTGTTCTACTGTAGATTTGTTGTATGTGGGAAAGGGTTAAGAAGATATAATGTCTTTAGAGTTTTCTAAAACCCTTGGTCATCTTACTTGAGAGCAGGAGATCAATGGTTAATTTTTTTAATTATACCAAGGACTATACAAATAATAAATGCGGCTTTCTTCCTAGCGATCAGGGCCACTTGGAGAAAATGGCAGATTGATCAATGTCAAGGAAACAGAGATTGTTGTTCATGTTATTTCCAAAAAGAGTCTGTAATATGATTGTGGAGGTCCCTGTTCTCGAACTGTAACTATTCTCGAACCCTTAGTTCAAGGACTGTTTACATATTTCCCAAAACGCATTATACGTTATAAATTTTATGTGATCCGATGCTTTGATAACTTACAAATAAATTGTTGAATTTGTTTGTCAGTATTGTTGGTTTTTGACATTGAATCACCAGTATTCCCATGAGCCCTGATACATGTTAAGAGGTTCGAGAACCGGTGTCTCCATGATATCAAAAAATGCTTGAAAGTGATATAAATCACAGATTCAAAATCGCATCCACTGATTACAACTATTTATTTTGTATATCAAGACAAAATGAACCTTGAAGAGTAAATCTAAAATCTATATCCCTTTCCCTCATATGACAATTCTGCAGCAGACAACTTTGAACATATTTTAACAAAAAGTAGAAAATCTCTATAATTGAATGAATAACCTATGACTAAAAGTGAAAAACATTGTGGCAAAAGGAGAAATTGCTCGTTTTGAGCAATTTCTTCTTTTGTCACTATGTTTTCAAAAAGCCGATTGTTGCAGAGGCGTCAGAAAGCGTCTATATGAGGGAAAGGGTTAAAACTGTTTATCACGCTTTTTTTATCACATTTGTATTTGCATTCAATTCAACTTTATATTGTAGAAAAATTGGTTAACAAACTCCTGGTTCTCGGAAGAAATGTCAAAGCTGATCCAGTTGAGCAAAATCTGGCTTTTAAATTCCTGTATCTAATAACCAAGGTAAATTACTGTTTTAAACCTTTCCCACTTACAGATGGATTCTGACTTTTTGAAAACATATTGGCAAAAGGAGAAATTGCTCATGATGATTTTTTTTACTTTTGCCACATTGTTTTCAACTCTTTTCAATAATTAAACTTTCATTAACAGAAAACAAACAGGTTTGCTTTTCTTAAACCCTGTCTCACTTGCTGACACTTTTTAACAACTCTTTGACAGAAGACTTTTGAGATTGTTTTGCCAAAATGAGAAATTGCTCTAAATGAGAAATTTTCTCAATTTGTCACAATGTTTTCAACTCTTTTTAATAATTTAAATTTCAGTTATAGAGATTTCCTCTCCTTGTAGAGATGTTTTCAAAGTTATCTGCTGCAAATCTGTTGTATGGGGGTGGATTAAAAGTGTGCTCGATTTGATACATCTAGCAGTGATAACTTCTAACATTAACAATAATAACATCAAATTAGATGAAAGCATATTTTTGATATATACAGACAAACTTGTGTTGGCAGTCACCCCTGTTATGCAGCAAAATTGTATTAAGAAGAGCCACTTGCAGTTTAATCTAAACAACATTTTCTTCTTTATTTGACTTGTATTAAGCAGCCACCTGTGTTCAGAAGCATAATTTTGAAAATGCCCTGGCTGGCTGCTTGAAAACATTGTGACGAAATGAGCAATTCCTTAATTTTCCACTTTGTTATCAAATTTTATATCTGCAGAGGTTCAAATATAATTTAATCTGGAAAAAAGTGTAACTGTTCTGTTTAAATCATGCAGATGAGAGGCCCGAAAGTTGTTGTTCGAGTATTCCCCCATGAGGTGGCTGACGTTGAACCAATATTAGCACAACTGGCAAAGCAGGATCCTAAAGAGTTTGAGGTAATGATATTATATACATGATAATGTTTATAACGATGTACCTGTTATGATATACTAGGGTTGGTGACCTTTTAAATACCTCTTAGGGGAAAAAATGAATAAAATCTTGCAAGTTGAAAATGTGGTTTAAAAATGGTCTTGAAATATGTAAGAAAAGAAGAAATTGCAATGTTTGCAAGTGATCATATATACAATCCGTATTTAGCTCACCTAAGCAGTGCGGGTTCAGCTATTGTGATCCGTCATCGTCGTTGTCTGTCTGTCTGTTTACATTTGCCTACAAACAACTTCTCCTCCTAAACTAATGAACCAAATTCAAAAGTACTTTCACAGGAATGTTCTTTAGGTGGTCCTCTTTCTAATTTGTTAAAAGAACTTAATTCCATGGAGAACTTTGGTTTCCCCGGCTTCAGAAAGAGGCAAAAGTGCCAAAACTTTAAAAAAGCACAGGCCAGATTTGAAAATTAGCTTGTTTTCTTTAAATGTGTCTAGTGAAAACTTAAAAACTCTTCTTATCCAAAAGTACTGGCCCAATTTTAAAAATATTGGCACAAATGTTCTTTTGGTGCCCCTCTATCTACCAAGATTGTACAAATTATTCTGATTCATTAAAACACATGGCCACCTAGGGGCGCAGCTTTTTTCCCTTTTATGTACATAGTGAAAACTTTAAATATTCTTGTCTAAAAGTACTGGCCTGATTTGAAAATAATTTTGCACAAATGTAACTTGGGTGACCCTCTACCAAGATTGTTCAAAAGTAATCTGATCCAGTGAAAAATACTGCCGCTAGGGGGCAGGCCTTGTTATCCTCGTGTATATATATTCCGAAAACTTAAAATATCTTCTTGAACAAAAATGCTGGGCTGATTATAACAAAATTGGCACACAGGTTCCTTGGGTGACCCTGTACCAATATCGTTCAAATTATTCTGATTCAATGAAAACATGTATATATATATATAGTGAAAACTTAAAAAATCTACTTGTCCAAACATATATGCCTGATTTTAAAATAATTTGGCACAAATGTTCCTTTCATGACCCCCCTACTAAGATTATTGAAATTATTATGATCTGTTGATGAACATGACCAACAAGAGGCGTGCATCGGATGCATTTAGTAAGAACATTGAAAACTGTGATATCTTTTAAATCAGGTGAGCAATTCAGGACCGTCATGGTCCTCTTGTTGCATAAGTGAGTGTGTTATCAATAGTATTCCCTCTGCATTATTTAACATTAACTGGCTGCTGTGAAAAGATCTTTGATTGATTATTTTTTCATTCAGATGTGGGAAACAAGATACATTTTGTTGCTATGGTTATCAATGGCCTGTATAATACCTTTTGATTTGGTGAGACTGGACAGTAATGCTGTACAGGAAAGCGGGGACTACCGGAAACCAGTGATGGATCGTATCATGGAGGCTGCCCAGGTTGGACTATCTTTTAATATTATATGACATTTTAAGACATGTTGTTTAATCTTGACAAATGAAAGCATACTTTTCATACAGCTTTGAAACTATTGCCCGAATAAACAAGAGCACCGCGTACGGCACAGATGCTAGACTGATAGAAAACAGAAAAAAAAGCCGAGCTAAACAAAAAACTTTAACCGGACGACCACGCCGCTGACGACGACCACGCCAGGGTCATGACAATAGCTCTCGTTTTTTTCAAAAGTCGAGCTAAAAAGGAGTTGCTCATAATGTTTCCAACAGTACACAGTTGAAATGGTATATGTACTCTTTACTTGATATAGACAACTTTAGGTGCCTATGCAGCATGTGTGTTTGGAAAACAATAAGAGCAACTGTGAAATTCCTTTTACTGAGTAATTTCTATTTTCCCCATGAGATATGTTACATTTCTTAATCAACAACTAGAGCTGTCGGTGGCGATGCGGGCTGTCAATCCAGGTTTTTAATTCAAACTCCAGCTTGGCCAACATTCTTTCCATCGTTTGACAAAAGTCAATGTGACACAGTCTAGGATTGTGAGAAAGCAGCCCGTTGCTTGGAAAGTTTGGTATGAGATAGCCAGGAAAGATATAAGAAGGTGAACTTGTCAAGATATGACCAAAAGTTGTTGAAAATGGTGTTGAAACCCCAATCAATCAATCAATTAATCTGAACAACTATAAGAATGGTTTTCATGTGTAAGGTACTAATAGGGTCAAAGCCGTTGTGTAGTTCACCTGCGCAAAAAGTGCTCTAGGTTAAGTTGTGATCACCTCCATGCAGCCTGCCTCATTAATTGTCATCTTCAACAACATCTCCTAAACCACTGGGGTATGTAAGTCTATGAAAGCCAAAGTTCACAGGAACGTTCCTTTGGTGTTGCTCTTTCAAAGATGTTCAAACAATTATTTCTCTAAGTCTGCTTGCTTTATATATTTTATATGAGGGAAAGTGTTAAATACTCAAAGGTAGTTTGATTTACATCTGCTTTGAATATTAACTGAGGAGAAAACATAACGGGTAAATAGAAAGTATGATGATAATACAGAGTTGAAATTAATATCATTTAACCCTTTCCCTCATACAACAATTATGCAGCAGACGACTTTGAACGTATTTTGTCACAAAATAGAAAATCTCTATAATTGAATGGATGACCTATGACAAAAAGTGGAAAACATTGTGGCAAAAGGAGAAATTGCACGTTTTGTGCAATTTCTTCTTTTGTCACTATGTTTTCAAAAAGCTGTCTGCTGCAGAGGCGTCAGAAAGCGTCTGTATGAGGGAAAGGGTTAAATAGATTTTCCACATACATGTTCAGGAAATCTGCAGCAGACGACTGGAAAAAATACGAAAAATATATGTAAATGTAAGTATCTTTATTCAAAAGGTTTGAAAACATTGTGGCAAAAGTAGAAATTGCTCATCTTGAGCTATTTCTCCTTTTGTCACAATGTTTTCTAAAAGTTGTCTCATGCAGAGGCGTCAGAAAGCATCTGTATCTGGGTTTAGGTTAAAAGGAATATGAATCTTGCAGCAATATCTAACTGTTTCGGACAAGTCCAGAGATGCAGCTGCTTTCCTGATGTCCAAGTTCATGACTCGACCAGACGTTAAGGCCAAGAAGTTACCAAAGTTCATAGAATGGTCATTGAAAAGTTTGGGTGATTCAAACTGTAAGTGTTACATGAAAGCATTTTACAAACCTTGATGACAGGTGTTGTTGAATGATATGACACTGCATGAATATGAAGTATTAACCCTTTCCCACATACGACAATTCTGCAGCAGGCGACTTTGAAGGTATTTTGTCAAAACATAGAAAATCTCCATAATTGAGTGGATAACCTATGACGAAAAGTGGAAAACATTGTGGCAAAAGGAGAAATTGCACGTTTTGTTTTCAAAAAGCCGTTTGCTGCAGAGGCGTCCGAAAGCGTTTATATGAGGGAAAGGGTTAATGTAATCTGCATTGCTGTCAATGACAATTATACCATGGTGCTACCTTTCCAAAAGCATAATGACGGGTGCTTCTGGTTTATACGGCACTGCATGAATATGTACTGTTAAAATTATCTGCATCGCTGGTTATTAGACCATGGTGCCAACTTCAAAAAAACATGATGACGTGTGTTTCTGATTGATACAGCACTGCATGAATATGTAATGTTAAATAATATTTGATTTTTGCTCATGTATTTATGTTCGCATATCTTATGTATAGATTTGAACTGAATAGAGATTCTGTCTGTCTGTCTGTATGTATGTGATACTTGTGTTCCCTCCCTCAACCTTTTCCTTATCAGAACCAACATGTTACATGAGACGCATTTCTTAAAATTAATCCTTTATGCAATACACATAACTTTAGAGATCTTTGTAGTCAATGCATTTTGAACATTTTGTAAGAAAGGAAAAAGCTCAAAACCTTTACTCTCTTTTTCTTTCAAATTTATACTGCTTATTTTTCAGGTTGTAGTTTCGTTCCATAGTAGATTTGATTTCAAAACAGATGTTTGTAAAAGATCTATATTTTAAATAGTTTATTTCTGAGATTGACATCTGTATTAACCCTTTCCCACATGAATCAAATATGATGCAGTTGACTTTCAGTCAAACATGTGGAAACTCTCTATAAATGAAGCAACTTTTATTGAATAAAGTTGAAGAGGAAAATTGCCCATTTTGCCACAATGTTTTCAAAAATAATCCGCTGTTGAAGTGCCAAAAAGCACATGCAAGTGGGGAAGGGTTAAAAATACAAAATCGATGAGCACTAGTTTTTTCCCCAATATTTCAGATGAACAGATGATAGGGACATTCCGGATGCTTGGTGTGCTGTCAACTTCAGCTCTGCTATTCAAGCATGGAAAACGAGAGGATTTTTTACCACATGGTAATTTAGACGTTTGTTTGTACACTCATGGATAGAAAACTTACAATGAGGCATAGCTTATATCATTGCTTGAGATTTACACCCTTTCCCACTTCATGCAACAAATCTGCAGCCGACAACTTTGAGAAAACTGAGATAAAAACGTGGAATATCTCTTTAAATGAAAGTACTGTTTAATTATTGAATCAAATTGAACATTTTGAAATTTCTCCTTTTGCATAAATGTTTTCAAAAGTTATATCCTGCAGATATGTCAAAATACGTCTGTAAGTCTGTAAAGGTGAACTTGATACTACTACATTGGTCAAGATAATGGTTTGTCTTCACTTTAGATGTATTGCTTAACCCTTTCCCACATACAAGAAATCTGCAGCAAATGACTTTGAAAACATACCTGAACAAAATTGAAAACTCACTTTGAATGAAAGTACAATGATTAAATAGAGTTTAAAACATAGTGACAAAAGGAGAAATTGCTTGTTTTTAGCAATTTCATCTTTTGTCTGTCAGGAAATCTACATTAACGAAAGCAACATTGTTTTCAAAAGTCAAGAAAGTTTAATTTTACACTCTCCATTCTCCATTTTCCAGCTTCTGTAGTTCTACAAAAGATCCAAGATTTGAACCTCTTTGACAGTAATAACACAATGTTACGTAAAACAGGGGTCAAGGTCATCCAGAGACTTGGTCTGACCTTCCTCAAAGCCAGGATTGCCAAATGGAGGTTAGTTACGGTTTCTCTAGCTGTTATAGACATTCATTAACCCTTTCCCACATACAGAAGTTTTCTGACGCCTCTTTAGCTGACGAGCTGGTGAGCAATTTCTCCTTTTGCCACAATGTTTTTAACTTTTTTTAATAATTTAACTATGATATCAACTAAGAAAATTGTCCATGTTTTGCCTGGATGTTTATAAAATTGTCTGGTGCAGATTTGTTGTATTTTGGAAAGGGTTAAACATGGTTTGGACACCAGCATCCATCTTTAGAATGGGTAGGCATTGATTGTAGCCCCATTTATCCTTTCCAACACACAACAAATCTGCAGCAGACAACTTTGAAAAGATATTCATGGCAAAACAGGAAAAATATGCATAAATTAGAGTTGAATTATTAAATAAGAGCGGAAATAGAAAAAATGTATCATTATGACAAATTTCCTCTTTTGTCACAATGTTTCAAAGGTGGTCTGCTGCAGAAGTATCAGAATGTGTCTGTACATTGAGAGTGTTAATATCAACAGGAGTCAAGGTGTAAAAACTCAGCTCAGTTTGTCACAACATGGGCAGTTTAACCTTGTGTTTTGAATTGTCATTTTTAGCTCACCTGAGCACTTCTCCTCAGTAACCAGTGGGTCATTTGGGATGAAACTTCACACGAAGCATCCTCACAATAATCTCATCAGAATCCCTTCAAATTTTTGGGATCCATGCAGAATTCTGGTTTCCATGGCAACGAAATGATTTTTTTTTTTAAAAATCTTCTTCTCCAAAACTGGTTGGCAGATTTTCAAATAATTTTGTAGAATTGTTCCTTAGTTGACCCTCTATCAGATTCCTTAAACATGGCCGCCACAGTGCGGGGCTATTTTGCCTTATTTGGCTTTAGTGAACAATTCTTCACCTCTGAAAGTGTCAGGCCTATTATCAAACATTTTTGTAGAAATGTTCCTCAGGTGACCCTCTATCAGATTCCTTCAAGCTATGTTGATTGGTCAAAAAACATGGCCACCACAGGGTGGGGCTATTTTGTCTTATATGGCTAAAGTGAAAACTTAAAAAATCTTCTTCTCTGAAAGTGTAAGGTCGATTTTCGAATAATTTTGTAGAAATGTTCCTTAGGTGAATATCTATCAGATTCCTTAAAGCCATGTTGATTAGTCAAAAAACATGGCCACCACAGGGCGGGGCTATTTTGCCTTATATGGATTTAGTGAAAAATCAAAAAAATCTTCTCCTCTGAAAGTGTCTGACCGATTATCAATTTTTTTTGTAGCAATGTTCCTTAGGTGACCCTCTATCAGATTCCTTAAAGCCATGTTGATTGGTCGAAAAACATGGCCGCCACAGGGCAGAGATATTTTGCCTTATATGGCTATAGTGAAAATCTTCTCCTGAAAGTGTCAGGCCGATTTTCAAATAATTTTGTAGAAATGTTCCATAGGTGACCCTCTATCAGATTTCTTAAAGCCATGCTGATTAGTCGTAAAACATGGCCGCCACAGGGCGGGGCTCTTTTGCCATATATGGCTTTAGTGAATTTAAAACTTAAAAATTCTTCTCCTCTGAAAGTGTTAGGCCGATTTTCAAATCATTTTGTAGAAATATTGCTAGGGTGACCCTCTATCAGATTCCTTCAAGCCATGTTGATTGGTCAAAAACTATGACCGCCAGGGGGCGGGGCTTATATGGCTAAAGTGGAAAAAAATATCAGGTGAGCGATCCAGGGCCATCATGGCCAACTTGTTTTAAATGAATACAGGGATACATTGTGACTTTTTTATAAGTGAAACAATTGTAATTGCATCTTAGAAAAATATGTAGGCCTGTAGAAATAAATAAATTTTCTGCTGTATGTTCGTCAAACATTTGCTTTCAAATAAAATTAGTTGCAATGTTTGTAAATGTTTTAACCCTTCCCACATACAACAATTCTGCAGCAGACAACTTTGATAATGTCATGGCAAAAATATGGCAAATCTCTATGAATGAATGTTTGATAATTGAAGAGAATGGTAAACATGGTGGCAAAAAGAGAAATTATTGCTCATTATTAACAGTCTCCTTTTGCCACAATATTTTCAAAAAAAATATTCTTGTTTCCATAGATACCAGAGAGGGTCAAGGTCACTTGCAGATAACATAAAGCTGTCCAAAGAAGATGTACTGGAAAAACAAAAACAAGCAAAACCAGAGGACGAAGATGATGATGAAGAATATGACATTCCAGATGAGATAGAGGAGGTCATAGGTGTGTATGATCATAGAAACATTGTACACCTTGGTGGTGTAGTGGTAGAGCGCCCGCCTCAGGTGCAGGGAGCGTTGCTGGTTTGATCCCTGGCTGGGTCATACCAAATATCAATTTCATCTTTACCCGCATTGTTTTCAACTCTATTCAATAATTTCACTTCATTTAGAGATTTTGTTTACATTTTTATGCCCCCGGAATCGGGCATATAGTTTTTGGTCTGTCTGTCTGCACGAAAAAAACTTTAACCTTGACCACTACTTTTGAACCATAACAGGTACGGCTACCATATTTCACATGTGTATTCCTTGTGACATGACCTTTCTGTCAGTACCAACATTTTTGACCTTGCGACCTTGACCTTTGACCTAGATGTTGCCATTCTCGAAAAAAACTTTAACCTTGGCCATTACTTTTGAACCATAACAGGTACGGCTACCATATTTCACATGTGTATTCCTTGTGACATGACCTTTCTGTCAGTACCAACATTTTTGACCTTGCGACCTTGACCTTTGACCTAGATGTTGCCATTCTCGGAAAAAACTTTAACCTTGGCCATTACTTTTGAACCATAACAGGTACGGCTACCATATTTCACATGTGTATTCCTTGTGACATGACCTTTCTGTCAGTACCAACATTTTTGACCTTGCGACCTTGACCTTTGACCTAGATGTTGCCATTCTCGAAAAAGACTTTAACCTTGGCCATTACTTTTGAACCATAACAGGTACGGCTACCATATTTCACATGTGTATTCCTTGTGACATGACCTTTCTGTCAGTACCAACATTTTTTGACCTAGATGTTGCCATTCTCAAAAAAACTTTAACCTTGGCCATTACTTTTGAACCATAACAGGTACGGCTACCATATTTCACATGTGTATTCCTTGTGACATGACCTTTCTGTCAGTACCAACATTTTTGACCTTGCGACCTTGAACTTTGACCTAGATGTTGCCATTCTCAAAAAAACCTTTAACCTTGACGACTTCTTTTGAACCATAACAGGTACGGCTACCATATTTCACATGCGTATACCTTGTGACATGACCTTTCTGTCAGTACCAACAATTTTCACCTTGCGACCTTGACCTTTGACCTAGATGTTGCCATTCTCGAAAAAAACTTTAACCTTCACCACTACTTTTGAACCATAACAGGTACGGGTACTATATTTCACATGTGTATACCTTGTGACATGACCTTTCTGTCAATACCAAAATTGTTCACCTTGCGACCTTGACCTTTGACCTAGATGTTGCCATTCGGGGGGGGGGGGGGCATCAGTGTTTCACAAACACATCTTGTTCACTATATTTTTCCAAGTTGTCTGCTGCAGATTTGTTTTATGTAGGAAAAGGAGGTTAAAGTGTATAGACTCAATCTCACATGTGGTGGTCAAGAAACTTTTGCTGACACATGCATTAACCCTTTCCCGCATACAGCAAATATGCCGCAGAATGGGAAAACATCTAAACAAAAATTTGGAAAATCTCTCTAAATTAACGTAAAATTGTTGAATTAAGATGACATGGTGACAAAAGGAGAAATCCCTCGTCATGAGCAATTTCTTTTTTTTGTCACAATGTTTTCAAATGTCATGAGCTGCAGATATGTGAAAATGCATCGACAAGAGGGAAATGTTAACTACAGTCTAACTTGTGTTTGTAGTCACGTCTGTTAAGCCACCAACTTGTATTAACCCTTTCCCTCATATAGACGCTTTCTGACGCCTCTGCAGCAGACGGCCTTTTGAAAACATAGTAACAATGTTTTCCACTTTTAGTCATAGGTTATCCATTCAATTATAGAGATTTTCCATTATTTGACAAAATATGTTCAAAGTCGTCTGCTGCAGTATTGTCGTATGACGGAAAGGGTTAAGCAGCCAATTGAAGATAAACCTAAACAACATACTCTTCTTTATTTGACTTGTATTAAGCAGCCAAATTTGTACTCTCCCCAGGTTTGCTGCCTAAGACAAGATTGACTGCACATGTGCATTTCTATATATCTCCTGATAAAATTCCCATACAAATGTTCAATGTTAACCCTTTCCCTCATACGACAATTCTGCAGTATACGACTTTGAACATATTTTGTCAAAAAATGGAAAATCTCTATAATTGAATGGATAACCTATGAATAAAGGTGGAAAACATTGTGGCAAAAGGATAAATTGCTCGTTTTGAGCAATTTCTTCTTTTGTCACTATGTTTTCAAAAAGCGATCTGCTGCAGAGGCGTCAGAAAGCGTCTATATGAGGGAAAGGGTAAATTAAATGAACTGTATCAGATGATTTTCTCCTTCAGTTATTATGTAGAAAATGATTTGATTGCTCAGGTATCAAGTAATTATTTGTCAACCTGTCTTCTATTGCAGAATTACTGATGAAAGCACTGAATGACAAAGACAATGTGGTCCGATGGTCTGCCGCTAAAGGGTAAATATAACTTTTAACTTTTTCAAACATACAACAACACAATTACAGCTGACGACTTTGAAAACATCTGGGGAAAAATATAAAAAATATATTTAAAAGAATGTCATCTGCTGTAGATGTGTCATTATGAGACTGCATGTAGGATTGGGTCGTAGAATAAAGTATACAGGTACTGCTCACCAAATAGTTAAATCCGCACAGCGAGAGTAAATACATTAAAGAACTGACCAGTATATAGGTTGTTGATTCTAAATGTAGTTGAGTTGAGGGTACTACAAAAAATGGTATAACTTAGAAAAAAATTAACATAGCATTTAAGTCTTTGGTGCCTACTGAAATAAAGAGAAGCAAACAATTTAGAACAAGACCTGACTATACAAAATCACACACTGATCTTGGTCAATATTTTTGTCCACCATGTTGTTTCAAGAAATGTATGAGTTGGTAAATATATTGTTTTTTAACCCATTTCCATGTAGATTAAATTATTTAATATGCAGCATATGACTACTTCGAAATCATTTGGGAAAATTTGCAAGCTCGTTTTAAATTTAAGGGTTATTAGTCCCCTACCGGCGTGCCGAAGGGGACTATTAGGTTTGCACTCCGTCCGTCAGTCCGTCAGTCCATCTGTCAGTCAGTCAGTCCATCTGTCAGTCAGTCAGTCAGTCAGTCAGTCAGTCCGGCAAATTTTTGTCCGGAGCATATCTCCAAAACTGTACTAGCTATGGCTATGAAATTCCATATGTGGATACATCTCATCAATGCGGAGTGCAGTGCATATGAACCATAACTCTTGCTTCCCTAATTTTTGAGTTATTTCCCTTTCTTTATTTTCATACTTGATTTTTGTCCGGAGCATATCTCCAAAACTGTACTAGCTATGGTTATGAAATTTCACACATGGATGCATCTCATCAAGGGGGAGTGCAGTGGACATGAACCATAACTCTTGCTTGCCTAATTTTTGAGTTATTTCCCTTTCTTTATTTTCATACTTGATTTTTGTCCGGAGCATATCTCCATAACTATACTAGCTATGGCTATGAAATTTCACACATGAATACATCGTATCAAGGGGGAGTGCAGTGGACATGAACCATAACTCTTGCTTGCCTAATTTTTGAGTTATTTCCCTTTCTTTATTTTCATACTTGATTTTTGTCCGGAGCATATCTTCAAAACTGTACTAGCTATGGTTATGAAATTTCACACATGGATGCATCTCATCAAGGGGGAGTGCAGTGGCCATGAACCATAACTCTTGCTTGCCTAATTTTTGAGTTATTTCCCTTTCTTTATTTTCATACTTGATTTTTGTCCGGAGCATATCTCCATAACTATACTAGCTATGGCTATGAAATTTCACACATGAATACATCGTATCAAGGGGGAGTGCAGTGGACATGAACCATAACTCTTGCTTGCCTAATTTTTGAGTTATTTCCCTTTCTTTATTTTCATACTTGATTTTTGTCCGGAGCATATCTCCATAACTATACTAGCTATGGCTATGAAATTTCACACATGAATACATCGTATCAAGGGGGAGTGCAGTGCACATGAACCATAACTCTTGCTTCCCTAATTTTTGAGTTATTTCCCTTTCTTTATTTTCATACTTTATTGTCTTGATATACCTAAACATTGGGTTGCTATGACAACAGAAACAGACTCAAAAGTGCAAACCGGTAGGGGACTATGGTATTGCTTGCAATCCTCCAGTTACTTGTTATTTGAGAAGTCACAACAAAATTATTGTGACAAAATAGAGAAAAGTCATCTGCTGAAATTGTGTCAAAATGCATAAAATAATGTAAGTGGTTAAGTGTTTAAGATTTGTAAAGCAGGATACAGGTTAACCCTTAACCATGTAACAACAAAGCAGTCGACTTCAAACACATTAACCTTTCCTACATACAGACGCTTTCTTACACCTCTGCAGCAGACGACTTTTGAAACATTGTTGCTAAAGGAGAAATTGCTCATGATTGCCCCAGTGTTTTAAACATTATTCAATGATTAAACATTCATTTATAGAGGTATACCATATTTTAACCAAATGTTTTCAAAGTGGTCTACTCAAGATTTCTGTATGTGGGAAAGGGTTAAGTAAAATATAGTAACTCTCTATAAACGAAATAACAATTATTGAATACAGTTGAAAACATTGTGACAAAAGGGCACATTACCCATTATGAGCAAAATCTTCTTTTTGTCACAATGTTTTCAACCCTATTTAAAAGAGATTTTTTATATATTTTCCAAGAAATTTTCAGTCATCTGCAGCAGAGTTGCTGTATGTAGTAAATTGATAGAAAATGTTTCACAACTGAGGTAAAATGAATCAGTTCAACCCTTTTCCTGAAATAGACAATATCTCAAGCCTTTGTTAGAGACAACTTATAAAGAAAATGCCAGGATATGGACATTTTGAAATCTCAATCCGTCCGGTGAAATATTTATTTTCACAAATCGTTTCGTATATATCTCTTTTTCCATGCCACTATCGCCATATTGAAAGGCACGAAACCATTACCCCATGCATTATCTATCAGATTACACGATTGTCAAAGTTAATTGCATCGATAATCTTATTTACATCACGGTAAGTGACTCTCTCGAAGGTTTACAGACGATTGTATTCACGTTTACAAAGTGACATATAGTGTAGGTGTTGGTGAGATTTATATAAATATCTGGACCAATTTTTAGCTCGACTTTTCGAAGAAAAGGCTAGCTATACTACTCGCCCCGGCGTCGGCGTTGGTGTCACACCTTGGTTAAGTTTTTTGTACCAATTCACTTTTTGTTCAAAACCATTACAGATATGGATTCGAAACTTACAACAATTATTCACCATCATTACTTCTACCAACAGACGAGAGTACATAACTCTGTCAATATTTTTGTAAGAATTATGGCCCTTTTTCGACTTAGAATTTTGGTTAAGTTTTTTGTACCAATTTACTTTTTTTCAAAACCACTACAGATATTGCTTTGAAAATTACAAAACTATTTCACCATCATTACCTCCATCAACAGACAAGAGTACATAACTCTATCAAGGTTTTTGTATGATTTATTGCCCTTTTTTTACTCAGAATTTTGGTTAAGTTTTTTGTACCAATTTACTTTCTTTCAAAACCATTACAGATATTGCTTTGAAACTTATAACACTTATTCACCATCATTACTTCTATCAACAGACAAGAGTTCATAACTCTGTCAAGATTTGTTTGACTTAGAATTTTGGTTAAGTTTTTTGTACCAATTTGCTTATTTTCAAAACCATTACAAATATGGCTTTGAAACTTACAACACTTGTTCACCATCATTAACTTCATCAACAGACAAGAGTACATAACTCTGTCAAGGTTTTTGTAAGATGTATTGCCCTTTTTCGACTTAGAATTTTGGTTAAGTTTTTTGTACCAATTTACATTTTTTCAAAACTATTACAGATATTGCTTTGAAACTTTCAACACTTTTTCACCGTCATTACCTCCAGCAACAGACAATAGTACATAACTCTGCCAATGTTTTTGTAAGAATTATGGCCATTGGAATTTTGGTTAAGTTTTTCATACCACCCCACTTTTTTTCAAAACCATTAGTGATTTAGCTTATACACTTACAATACTTATTTATCATCATTACCTCCATCAACAGACAAGGGTACATAACTCTGTCAAGTTTTG
Organism: Serripes groenlandicus; assembly: GCA_031761405.1. NCBI lineage: Eukaryota > Metazoa > Mollusca > Bivalvia > Cardiida > Cardiidae > Serripes > Serripes groenlandicus. The sequence goes on along the minus strand of JASEVX010000004.1, from coordinate 74,109,829 downwards.
TTAAAGAATTATGGCCCTTTTTCAATTAATAATTTGGTTAAGTTATTCATACCAAATCAACTTTTTTCAAAACAATTTGAGATGGATAGCTTAAACACTTACAAAAATCTTTTTACGTTTTATTGGCAAGCACAAAAAAGTTGAGCATGCTGTCCTCCGACAGCTCTTGTTTTACAAGTTGTATGACTGAAATCGGACCAGCGAGTTAAAAATCTGTACAGACCGGCAAATTTTCGGTTTTCTGGAGGCTTAAAAAATACCATTGTGACGTATACGAATATTGCTGAAAATGAAATATAACTCCTTTCCAACAATGTTTTCAACTTTTTGCCAAAAGTGAATTTCTACTTTACCAGATATAACAATATTTTCTACAGACGTTTTCAAAGCAGACATCTCTAAAAGTATCCTATGAAGTAAGAAATTACACCTTTTATTTACAGGATAGGTAGAATAACTGGTAGACTTCCGAAAGAACTTGCTAATGATGTGGTTGAATCTTTGATGGATCTGTTCAGCCTACAAAACACTGACGGTGCTTGGCATGGAGGTAATATAACCTTTTTCCCACATATAAGATATTCGCAACTATTGGCTTCGAAAATGAATACCAAAATATGATGAGAACTTCTATAAATTTGCAATTTCTTAGTTGGCTTTGATGTTCTCAAAAGCCATCTGCTGCAGATTTGTTGTATGTTGAAGTGGTTTAGACACAATTTTCTGTTGCAGACATTTCACAATGCAGTTGCTTTTGGCATTAAAAAGTGTTCTAGTGAAAGAATCATGTGATTGGTCTCATCCTAATACATTATGTTTATGCACTATTTATTTTGTTTTAATCTATGTTTTTCTCTAATACACAACACATTTGATACCTTTGCAGCAGGCCATTTCAACAAATAGTAATGAAAATGGAGAAATTGCACAAAACAGGCTGTTTCTCCTTTACTAATAACTTTTTCAATTCTGTTAACCCTTTCCCACATACAGACGCTTTCTGACACCTCTGCAACAAATGACTTTTGGAAAACATTATGGCAACAAGGAAAAATTTGCCAAACAAATCATATAACAGCTTTTGACTAGCACTCGGTGCACATTTGATGTTTTCTGACGATCTAAATGAACATTATATCTTTCGTATATCTCAGAAATGGACATAGCATGCAAATCAATATTAAGCATGTGTAAGTCACTAAGTGTAATACAATAATAGTGATTCTCACAAAAAATAAGCAAAATCGGAATGCACCAGAATAAAAAAAACTTTATAGAAAATTCCAATAAAAATGAACATATAATGATAGAATAGAGTTGTAAACTTTGTACCAAAAGGAGGAACTCTTAACCTTTTCCCAGATATAAACGCTTTCTGACGCCTCTGTAGCAGACAACTTTTGAAAACATTGTGGCAAAATGTAAAATGTGAATGAGCAATTTTACCTTTTGCCACAATGTTTTCAACTCAATTCTATATTCTCTATTTATAGAGATTTTCTACATTTTTGTTTTTTATATGTTTTTAAAGTCATCTGCTGCAGAATTGTTGTATGTGGGAAAGGGTTAATTTGAGCAATTTTTCCTAGTTCAAAAAGCTTAACATATGTAATGTTATGTCTCTTCTAGGTTGTTTAGCCCTTGCAGAACTGGGAAGAAGAGGGTTGCTGCTACCACAGAGATTACCAGTTGGTCAGTTTTGTTATAAATTAAATCAATTGTAATATCTTTCACACATAAAGCAAATGTGTGATATTTCTGTAACATGCCATGTTCGAATGTATTGTGGAAAAAAATAATATTTGCAGAATACTGTAAATAAAATCATAATCATATGAAATCAATTTTTAGCTCCACTGGCTGAAAGCCAGTCGAGCTTATGTCATGGCGAATTGTCCGTCATGCGTGCGTCTGTGCAAGCGCTAACTTTTTTCTTTAATCCACTTCTTCTCCCTAACCACTTGGCCAATTTGGTTGAAACTTCATAGGAAGCATCCTCTCAATGTCCTTTTTTTTATCCATCCATAATTCTGGTTTCCATGTCAACCAAAAGAAAAAAATAGTGAAAACTTAAAAAATCTTCTTCTCCGAAAGTGTCAGGCCGATTTTCAAATAATTTTGTAGAAATGTTCCTTGGGTGACCCTTTATTAGATTCCTTCAAGAAATGTTGATTGGTAAAAAAACATGGACGTCACAGGGCGGGGCTATTTTGCCTATATGGCTAAAGAGAAAACTTCAAAAATCGTCTCCTCCAAAAGTGTCAGGCCAATTTTCAAATAATTTTGTAGAAATGTTCCTTGGGTGACCCTTTATTAGATTCCTTCAAGAAATGTAGATTGGGCGAAAAACATGGCCGCCAGGGGGCGGGGCTATTTTGCCTTATATAGCTATAGTGAAAACTTAAAAAATCTTCTTCTCCAAAAGTGTTTAGCAGATTTTCAAATAATTTTGTAGAAATGTTCCATGGGTGACCCTCTATCAGATTCCTTCAAGCCATGTTGATTGGTAAAAAAACATGGCCGTCACAGGGCGGGGCTATTTTGCCTATATGGCTAAAGAGAAAACTTAAAAAATCGTCTCCTCCAAAAGTGTCAGGCCAATTTTAAAATAATTTTGTAGAAATGTTCCTTGGGTGACCCTTTATTAGATTTCTTCAAGCCATGTTGATTGGTCGAAAAACATGGCTGTCAGAGGGCGGGGCTATTTTGCCTTATATGACCATAGTGAAAACTTAAAAGATCTTCTCCTCCGAAAGTGTTTGGCTGATATTCAAACAAATTTGTAGAAATGTTCCTAGGCTTACCCTCTATCAGATTCCTTCAAGCCATGTTGATTGGTTGAAAAATATGGTTGCCAGGGGGTGGCGCTATTTTGCTTTATATGGCTATAGTGAAAACTTAAAATATCCTCTCCTCCGAAAGTGTCAGGCCGATTTTCAAATAATTTTGCAGAAACATTCCTTGGGTGACACTCTACAAGATTCCTTTAAGCCATGGTGGTTGTTAAAAAAAATAGCCACCAGGGGGCAGGGCTGTTTGGAGATTTTAAATTTGCCTTATGGCAGTGGAGCGATACTGGCCCTCTTGGGCCTCTTGTTCATTTTCCTCGGAAAAAATAAATAAGTTTTAGTTTTTCTAGACTGTTTCCCAGGTATGCTTCTATGTTACCCTGTGACAAGCAGCAGCATTGATAGCATATTTAGGAATTACCTTTTAGTTCTGATAACAAATTAAGCCCCAAAAGAAATGTTTTATCCTTCTTTGACCCAAGTTGTAATTTTTAGGCATAAAAAATTAAATTGCATTTTAGCCTTCAAAACCCCCAATTATGTGACATGTTGATTTCTTTAAATTCAAACTGGTTTGTAAAATATCTACAGGTTTTGAGGTTACTCTCAGCCATAAGTCGGGGTCGACTTTTTAAAAATTTCGGACCAGTGCTCCCATTCAATCGATCAAAGCGAAGTCGACTACGCCCAAAATCTCAGTCAAAGCAAAGTTGACTTCGCCAACAATTTTGTCCTATCATCGGACACTGTTAAAATGATCACGGTCACACACCATGTCGAATCGATTTATACAGTTCTCGATATACACAGTTGCATAATCAGTAATTGACAACTGAGAGTGTATATCCATTAAAAGCTGAAGAATCAAATCATTTAACACACACAATGACGTTGAACCGTTTGTCCACTCAAAATCGTGCCCTTTAGTCCAATTTGCATAAACAAAGAACCGATTGTCATATCAAATATTATGCAACCCCCTGATAAAACATTAAATACGTATCTGATGTAAATGAGATGGCAGTCAAATTATGTTTTAACCCTTTCAATAGTATAAATAATATTGTGAATCTATTCATGGTTTAATAAGATAATCATCTTCAATAATTGAGAAATTGAGAATTTTTCAGATATTTTTTTTTAGGGGATTCATAATAAATGCTGTAGCATGGGGGTGTCGTAATAGTTGGAATTAACCAGTCAAAAGACAATACCTCAATTCTACTTGTAAAGAGAGTGTATGTTTGGCCGATACAAATAATTTACGTTCTTTATGACACTTACGACAGACTTCTTTACAAAATGCCTGAAACCTTTACACGGCGAGTAAAATGTAGCTTCATTAATAATATTTCGACGACTTTAGAACACAATGTTCGGATCACAAACCTGATACAAATAATTTACGTTGTTTTTGACACTTACGACCAATGCGATTTTTAGCTCTACTGGCCAAAGGCCAGAAGAGCTTATGCCGTGGTGTGGTGTCCGTCGTATATGCGTCCGTCCGTGCATTCGTAAACAATTGCTTGTGAACGCGATACAGTCTTCAGTTTTGATTGTATCTCAATCAAACTTATACAGTAGTTAGATATCCATGAGAGCTCGGTTCCTATCGGAAACCAGCCATATCCGGCCATGCAAGACTGGATTATGGCCCTTGAAATTGTCAAAATTGCTATAAAAGACCTTGTGAACACAATAGAGGCTCCATTTACTATCTGATCTTCACCAAACTTACACAGTAGTTAGGTATTCATGAGAGCTTGGTTCCTTTTGCAAACCAGCCAGATCCGGCCATGCAAGACTGGATTATGGCCCTTGAAATTGTCAAAATTGTTATAATACAGCTTGTGAACGCGATACAGTCTTCAGTTTTGATTGTATCTCAATCAAACTTATACAGTAGTTAAATGTCCATGAAAGCTCGGTTCCTTTCGCAAACCAGCCTGACCCGCATATGCAAGACTGGATTATGGCCCTTGAAATTATTAAAATTGCTATAAAAGACCTTGTGAACACAATAGAGGCTCCATTTACTATCTGATCTTCACCAAACTTACACTTTAGTTAGGTATCCATGAGAGCTTAGTTCCTTTTGTGAACCAGCCAGATCCGGCCATGCAAGACTGGATTATGGCCCTTGAAATTGTCAAAATTGCTATAATACAGCTTGTGAACGCGATAAAGTCTTCAGTTTTGATTGTTTTTCCATCAAACTTATACAGTAGTTAGATATCCATGAGAGCTCGGTTCCTTTCGCAAACCAGCTAGATCCGCCTATGCAAGACTGGATTATGGCCCTTGAAATTGTCAAAATTGCTATAATACAGCTTGTGAACACAATAGAGCCTCCATTTACTATCCGATCATCACCAAACTTAGATAGTAGTTAAATATTGATGAGAGCTCGGTTCCTTTCGCAAACCAGCCACATCCACCCATGCAGACTGGATTATGGTCCTTGAAATGGTCAAAATTACTATAAAACAGCTTATGAACACAATAGAGACTCCATTTACTATCCGATCTTCACCATACATACATGCTCTAGATTGAAAATGACCAAAGAACCATTCCAGTAGAGCATAGGCCCTCATGGGCCTCTTGTTTCTCCGAAATTCTCTTTTTTTTTTAATAAGACTTTGTCATTCAGTCATAAGTCGAGTCCCTGCTTCAACACCAAAATTTGAGTCTCAAAAATTCGATTTATGGCCACGGATATACGGTACATGAAAACTGTATATTTCAGCATTCAGGAATTGAAGTAAATGAAATCAATCGATAGTGACAAAACATGTATATCTTTTATAACAGTTGTACCTGTTGTTCTGAAGGCCCTGGCTTATGATGAAAAGCGGGGCTACTATTCTGTGGGGTCACATGTTAGGGACGCAGCTTGTTATGTGTGTTGGGCGTTCGCCCGAGCCTATGAACCTGAAGAGATCAAACCATATGTGGATCAGATAGCAAGGTCAGTATTAAACAGAACTGTACATACAACATCCCACTTGTAGACATATTTCAATGTTATTGCAGCAGAAAACTTTTGAAAACACAGTAGTATGATTTTCTATCCTTTTTCCCAGATGTTTACAAAGTTGTCTTCTGCTGAAATTTTATATGAGGAAAGGGTTTAAGCTTTATGTAATTTATATTTTAAGTGTTGTCTGCTTTAGAAATTTCAGATGAACTCTAAGTTATGCCTCTGTGGTTTGGTGCTGGAGGTCGTGGGTTCGATCCCCCGCCGGGTTATACCAAAGACTTTAAAATTGGTAGTACCTTTTTGGCACTCAGGATTGCAGGGTTAGGATTATGACTGACTGGCTGGTGTCGGGACAAATGGTCCAGGAGTACTGGTAACTTACCTAGGAAAAGCTGTGATATAACTGAAAAATTGTTGAAAGCGATGTAAAACAACAATCAATCAATCTATGTTATGTTTGGAAAATTGGATGTAGAGTTTTCATTCCAAGTTGAAAGTAATATGGGAAAAACTGCTCCAATTTCCTTAATGTTTTCAAAAGTCATCTCCTGAAAATGCTTCAAATGCAGTCTGTGTCAGGGAAACGTTAGCTAGGATTTGAACTGTTATTTTACTTAGATTTTATCTTTGTCCTGATACATACAAACTATTTATGTCATCCAATCGAGAAGTGTCAGGAGTTATCTGAATCATGGAAAGCGGCTAACCCTTTCCCACATACAACAAATCTGCAGCAGAGGACTTTGAAAACAAAAAGGCAAAAATATGAAAAAATAACGTTAAATGAAAGTGTAATTATTGAACATAGTTGAAAACATTGTAGAAAAGGAGAAATTGCTCATTATGAGCGTCTGTGTGGGAAAGGCTTATTTATATATGTGCCAAGTAAAGTATGGATCAGGATTTGAGAAGTGAGCTTTGAGCATATTGCTGCTGAACTTTTTCTACTTGCAGACACAGTTTTACCCAGTTTTAAGACATTGTGGCAAAAACAGAAATTGCTTATTGCCAATGATAAACAATTTTTGCTTTTGGCACAATGTTTCCAATTTATTCAATAACTGATCTTTCATTTATTGAGAAATTTCATAGTATTGCTTAAATATTTTCAATTCATCTGCTGCAAATTTATTGAATGTGGGAAAGGGTTAATACAGTTGCCCTTTAAATATTAACCTGATTTCCCACATACTGTAATAAAACAATTTTTTAGCAGACGACTTTGAAGTCATTTAGTAAAACCATTGTTAATTCTTTGTAAACTAAAGAATAATGATTTGATAAAATTGAAAACACTGGCAAAAACTGGAAATTGCTTATTTTGAGCAGTATTAACAATGATTTCAAAAATTGTCTGCTGCAGAGATGTCAGAAAGCTTCTTTTTGTTGGAAACGGGGGTTAAAACATGTTTGATTGTATTTTTTTTCAAATTTCAGTTCCCTGATTGTTGCATCATTGTTTGATAGAGAAGTAAATGTAAGGAAATGTGCTTCAGCTGCCTTTCAGGAAAATGTTGGAAGACAGGTATGGTTTCTTTTTTAGCTCACCTGAGCTTTGCTCAAGGTGAGTTATTGTGATCGCCTTTTGTCCGGCGTCCGTCGTCCGTCGTCCGTCGTGCGTCAACTTCTTCTCCTCAGTAACCAGTGGGTCAATTGGGATGAAACTTCACAGAAAGCATCCTCTCAATGACCTCACCAGATTTCCTTCAAATTTTTGGGATCCATGCAGAATTCTGGTTTCCATGGCAACGAAATGAAAAAAACTTCAAAATTCTTCTTCTCCCAAACTGGTTGGCAGATTTTCAAATAATTTTGTAGAAATGTTCCTTGGATGACCCTCTATAAGATTCCTTCAAGCCATGTTGATTGGTCAAAAAACATGGCCGCAAGGGGGGGCGGGGCTTTTTTGCCTTATATGGCTATAGTGAAAACTTAAAAAATCTTCTTCTCCGAAAGTGTTTGGCCGATTTTCAAATAATTTTGCAGAAATGTTCCTTGGATGACCCTCTATCAGATTCCTTCAAGCCATGTTGATTGGTAAAAAAACATGGTCGCCAGGGGGCGGGGCTATTTTGCCTTATATGGCTATAGTGAAAACTTAAAAAATCTTCTTCTCCGAAAGTGTCAGGCCAATTTTCAAATAATTTTGTAGAAATGTTCCTTAAGTGACCCACTTTCAGATTCCTTCAAGCCATGTTGATTGGTAAAAAAACATGGCCACCAGGGGGGCAGGGCTATTTTGCCTTATATGGCTATAGTGAAAACTTAAAAAATCTTCTTCTCCGAAAGTGTCAGGCCAATTTTCAAATAATTTTGTAGAAATGTTCCTTAAGTGACCCACTTTCAGATTCCTTCAAGCCATGTTGATTGGTAAAAAAACATGGCCACCAGGGGGGCAGGGCTATTTTGCCTTATATGGCTATAGTGAAAACTTAAAAAATCTTCTTCTCCGAAAGTGTCAGGCCGATTTTCAAATAATTTTGTAGAAATGTTCCTTGGATGACCCACTTTCAGATTCCTTCAAGCCGTGTTGAATTGTAAAAAAACATGGCCGCCAGTGGGCAGGGCTATTTTGCATTATATGGCTATAGTGAAAACTTAAAAAATCTTCTCCTCCAAAAGTGTCAGGCCGATTATCAAAAAAAATTATAGAAATGTTCCAAGGGTGACTGACCCTCTATCAGCCAATTCCTTCAAGCCAAGTTAATTGGTCAGAAACTATGGCCGCCATGGGGCTTATATAGTTAAAGTAAAAAAAAAAAAATCAGGTGAGCGATTCCAGGGCCATCATGGCCCTCTTGTTTATTACAATTGGTCTTTGTTTGGTTGATTGTTTGGTGTTTAAACCTTTCCCACCTGCAGACGCATTTTGATGCAATAGCAGCAGACGACTTTTGAAAACATTGTGGCCAAAGGTGAAATTGCTCATGATGAGCAATTTATCCTTTGGCCACAATGTTTTTAACTTGATTTAACAATAAAGCTATCTTTTATGGAGATTTTTCAGGTTTTTGTCATTGTTTTTAAAATTGTCTGCTGCAGATTTGTTGTATTTAGGAAAGGGTTAATGCCACTTTCAACACTTTTTCGGTTATATTAGGATGTTTCCGTGGTAAGTTACTAGTACTACAGGTCCATTTATCCTGACATTAGCCAGTCAGTTGTTTGATCTTTATAAGGTTATCTAAATAGGTCTTACTCTATCTTATGAAGCACAAAGTCTCACCAGACTCCCAATTGTTTGCCTTTACTAAGAACAACCATATATATAATTTCTGATAAAAAAAACCTAGGATTGTAGTCCCATTTGTACTTATTCATGTAATACCAAAGTGGGATAAGTAAGGAGACCTTATTTGAACTATTGTGGCTCATTTTTATAGCAGAATTTCAAACAGTTGTAGCTATGCACCAACATCACCTGTGGCATATTTCACTGTTGTTTCACTGTTTTGTCAGAAGAGAATTGAATACAAATAAACCAATCAAAATGACGTTTACAATTCTGATACTTTCCTACGTGAACACTCATAGAAAAATGGCTGTGCCCACAGATCATAAATGTGTGTTCTGTTTATCGTCTTTAAAAACTAAACATAACCAAAGGTTTGGAATCAAAATGCAGCAAGGAGCAGAACAATTTCATTTTTACTGATATTAATATCAGAAATGAAAGAGCGTCATGTCTTAAGGAGAGAAAAACATGCAGCCAATCCGGTCTTGGACCTGGAACTACTCCCTTTCAAGGCGAGTATTTTTCTGACTAAGGTAACCGGGCCACTTTCATGTAATCTCTCCAATTATGTACATATAACATGAAATGGTTGATAACACAAACTTTTCACACTGCCTGTTTTCATTGATAAAAACACACATTTTCCCCTTATCATTGCAAAAACTGTATCTTTCCGGAACTTACTGAACTGTCAATTTTAAACATTTCACCATCCAAGGTAAAATTAATTTCAGATAAAGTCACCATTTTTAGCTCACCTGAGCTTTGCTCAAGGTGAGTTATTGTGATCGCCTTTTGTCCGGCGTCCGTCGTCCGTCGTGCGTCAACTTCTTCTCCTCAGTAACCAGTGGGTCAATTTGGATGAAACTTCACAGAAAGCATCCTCTCAATGACCTCACCAGAATTCCTTCAAATTTTTGGGATCCATGCAAAATTCTGGTTTCCATGGCAACGAAACTGAAAAAACTTCAAAATTCTTCTCCTCCTGAATTGGTTGGCAGATTTTCAAATAATTTTGTAGAAATGTTCCTTGGATGACCCTCTATCAGATTCCTTCAAGCCGTGTTGATTGGTCGAAAAACATGGCCGCCAGGGGGGGCGGGGCTATTTTGCCTTATATGGCTATAGTGAAAACTTAAAAAATCTTCTCCTCCGAAAGTGTAAGGCCGATTTTCAAATAATTTTGTAGAAATGTTCCTTGGGTGACCCTCTATCAGATTCCTTCAAGCCATGTTGATTGGTCGAAAAACATGGCCGCCAGGGGGGGCGGGTCTATTTTGCCTTATATGGCTATAGTGCAAACTTAAAAAATCTTCTCCTCCAAAAGTGTCAGGCCGATTTTCAAATAATTTTGTAGAAATGTTCCTTGGGTGATCCTCTATCAGATTCCTTCAAGCCATGTTGATTGGTCAAAAAACATGGCCGCCAGGGGGCGGGGCTATTTTGCCTTTTATGGCTATAATGAAAACTTAAAAAATCTTCTCCTCCATAAGTGTCAGGCCGATTTTCAAATAATTTTGTAGAAATGTTCCTTGGGTGACCCTCTATCAGATTCCTTCAAGCAATGTTGATTGGTCGAAAAACATGGCCGCCAGGGGGCGGGGGCTATTTTGCATTATATGGCTATAGTGAAAACTTAAAAAATCTTCTCCTCCAAAAGTATCTGGCCGATTTTCAAATAATTTTGTAGAAATGTTCCTAGGGTGACCCTCTATCAGATTCCTTCAAGCCAAGTTGATTGGTCGGAAACTATGGCTGCCAGGGGGCGAGGCTTATATAGCTAAAGTGAAAAAAAATAAAAAATCAGGTGAGCGATTCAAGGGCCATCATGGCCCTCTTGTTTAAGTGAACCTATAATAGTTTTATTACGAGGGATCTGATTGGCTGTCTGGCACAGTACAACATTGTGCTGCATCCAATCAGAAATAAAATAATGGCTATCTGTCAAAACAGTGGAACGGCAGTGAAAAATCCCACATGTGATGTTGGAGCATAGTGGAGTCCGACAATGACCTTAACCCTTTCCTACAGAATACAAATCTGCAGCAGATGACTTTGAAATCATCCTGGCAAAACTGTGATAGATTTCAATAAATGAGAGTTTAATTTTTAACCCTTTCCCTCATACAACAATTCTGCAGCAGACGACTTTGAACATATTTTGTCAAAAAGTAGAAAATATCTATAATTGAATGGATACCGTTAACCTATGAGTAAAAGTGGAAAACATTGTGGCAAAAGGAGAAATTGCTTATTTTGAGCCATTTGTTCCTTTGTGACTATGTTTTTAAAAAGCCCGCTGCTGCAGAGGCATCAGAAAGTGTCTATATGAGGGAAAGGGTTAAATATTGCTGAATTCATTGTGACAAAACGAGAAATTGCTCATTATGAGCAATATTTCTTTTGTCCCAATTTTATCTGTTTTCCAAAGTCATCTGCTGCAGAGGCGTCAGAAAGTGTCTATCTGTGGGAAAGGGTTAATATGGTTTGTCTGAATTGGTTTTTTAAGTGGAAATAACACAAAAGCTGGTTAAACCCTTTCCCAACTGCAGAAGCATTTTAACACAAAGCATTTTAACACAACTGGAACATAAAACTAAAGAAAACAATTTTTATGCCCCGGCATACGAAGTATGAGGGGCATATAGTTTTCCGGTCTGTTAGTCCGTCCGTTCGTCCGTCCCGCTCAGGTTAAAGTTTTTGGTCAAGTTAGATTTTAGTGAACCTGATGTCCTATCATTATGAAACTTCACACAAATGACAATCAACATATCATTGTTTAAAAAATTGTATCAATTTGAGGTTGGACCAACTGTTCATCCGTCTGTTCGTCTGTCTGTTCGTCCATTCCATTCTCAGGTTAAAGTTTTTGGTCAAGTTAGATTTTAGTGAAGCTGATGTCCGATCATGATGAAACTTCACACAAATGACTATTAACATATCATTGTTTAAAAAATTGTATCAATTTGAGGTTGGACCAACTGTTCGTCCGTCTGTTCGTCTGTCTGTTCGTCCATTCCATTCTCAGGTTAAAGTTTTTGGTCAAGTTAGATTTTAGTGAACCTGATGTCCTATCATTATGAAACTTCACACAAATGACAATCAACATATCATTGTTTAAAAAATTGTATCAATTTGAGGTTGGACCAACTGTTCGTCCGTCCGTTCGTCTGTTCGTCTGTCTGTTCGTCCATTCCATTCTCAGGATAAAGTTTTTGGTCAAGTTAGATTTTAGTGAACCTGATGTCCTATCATTATGAAACTTCACACAAATGACAATCAACATATCATTGTTTAAAAAATTGTATCAATTTGAGGTTGGACCAACTGTTCGTCCGTCCGTTTTAAAATATAGTTAACAACCGGGGCATCCGTGTTCCATGGACACATTTTCTTGTTTTATCTTTATTGAATAAATACGCATTCATGTATAGAGATTTTCCATATGAGCAATTTCTCCTTTTGCCACAATGTATTTAAATGTTTACAATGAATTTATAGAGATTTTCCCTATTGTTGACTAAATGTTTTCACATTTGCTGTATGAGGGAAAGTGTTAATCTTCACAATAATGAGTGATTAAACATTAATTTTACAGGGCACATTTCCCCATGGTATAGACATCCTGACAACAGTGGACTACTTTTCGGTAGGAAACAGGATTAACTGTTACCAGGATTTGAGGTACACTTTAAACATTTTGCAATATTCAGACACAGTTTTATGCATCTGCAGCATGTGACCTTTGAAAGCATTGTGGCAAAAGAAGAAATTACTCATAATGAGCAATTTCTCCTTGTTCTACAATGTTTTCAACTTTTTTCAATAATTATGCAGTGCCTTTTTACTTTTGTGAAGACTCCCTAGACTATTGATTTTGTGGAATTCAATGCGCGAAATCGCAAAACTGTGGAAAAAATGATGCGCGAGAATGCAAAATGATGAAGAAAAAACATGTTGTGTTATGAAATATCATGGACTTGGTAATATATTCTGCAAAACAGAAAAAAATCATTGTAAAATTTAATATCAACTGGCATACAGTGAGTCACATGTTTGGCAGTGAAACATTTGGATAGGTCAGGTAAGGGTAACCGAGACATACTTTCTTTTATTTTGCCAATAAGCGGCTATAAGACACCAATCATATTTTTTTTCCAAAATTTTCTTAAAAAATTCAAGATGGATCATGGACATGACAAAAATTATGTGATCTTTTGATTTGCATGGCTTCAAAATTAAAATTAAAACAGTTTAATGTTGGCAAAGGGTCTGGGCTGGGGTTGAAACTTCCATTGGTGTTGGTGACTTTGCTTCGGCGTGATCCGAAGAAATATTAGAAAAAAAAATGGGATGATCCGTCTTGTCAACAGAGTCAGTATTAAGGGCCGATTCAGACAAAGTTTGCTCTGTCAATCATCGGCGTCGCCAAGGTCAAACATTGTCTCAGTATTAATAACTGAAGCAGGTACATTTTTCGTTTTTAAAAAAAAACACCACAATTTTCTGTGAATTGTCTGACGCCTTTTTCAATCGCTTAACGTAGTATTTTCCATTACGCAAGATAGCTTAGGCCTAGTTTGTTTTGAATATTATTATCTGGGAAGTTGATTTTGACACAAGCCGAAATCATTTCATAAAGCAGCTAATCATTGGCTGTAAATAAAATATAATCCAATCAGAATTGAGCTTTTAATGTAAGTGAATGACTCATATGACGCATACCGACTAAAACGGTATTAACCGAATGAAATTGGGGGGGGGGGGGGGGCCGAGTGTCAGAAGAGTTACGATTGTTCAAGTTACGGAAACAGAACGTACATGCAGTAATGCAAGCGTACATTTCATTTGTTTATTTAAATTGAGCCTTTCATTTGTGATTTTTTAAGGCTACATTGTGAAAAAATATGGCCTTTTCAAATTGTGATGTAACCGAAGATCAACCTCTAATATAGTAGGTGGAAATGTGCTGTTATGCTTTCTTTTAAAGAAATTTTCACTATTTAGCCTAAATGTTTTCAAAGGTGTCTGTCTGTCTGCTGCAGAATTGGGAGGGCTGGTTATAGTATTGATAAAGCAAGGTCTATGAATAAACAAATATACCTGGAAAGATAAAACGGCTAAGAATGCAAGATGTGTAATTTCTATTTAACCTGTTCCCACATACAGACTCTTTCTGATGCCTCTGTAGCAGAAGTCTTTTGAAAACATTATGGCAAAAGAAAAAACTGAATAATCTCTCCTTTTGCCAAAATAATATCAACTCTATACAATGATAAATCTTTCATTACTAAAAAATTTCTTCGATATTTTTCTTCCATGAATTCAAAGACGTCTGTTGCAGATTTTATGTAAGCTGGAAAGGGTTAATTTTTGTTTTCCTGAAATATAGATCATCATCAGCTCTTGTTGATTTTATGAGCTGATGAAGATCAAGAATTGACTTTATAGAATGCAATTTTATAAATATTTTGTCAGTATTACTCCCATTGAGCAATTTTTGCAGTGAAAAAAAAGTCATCTTTCCTGGGAATCAGCTAGAGGCCATCAACATTCAGGACTTTGTGATTAGCCAAAATCGAGATCAGTCTCGGTGCAGTCACGGCTTGATCTTCCACTTTTGACATTTAGGGACACAAGCTTCTCCCAAAGCCTCTGGAGAATGGTTATCGACAAAATGCTAACAAGAGATGTATGTACAGTGGAACCTGTGTATAAAGAGCACCCATGCGAAGACAGCAATATGGTCTTTGTTCAGAGGTGGTCTTCATTTGCAGGGTCATTCATGCAAATAATAAGTAGTTGGTGAACTAAAAGTGGGGTCGATATAGATAGGGAATTGCTATTCCAAGGTGACCTGCACAGGTTCGACTGCATACTGTAATTAGAAAAAAACATCATTTGTCATGTGATGTAGCCATTGTTATTTAATATACACAAATGTTGTTTTTGTTTTTTTGACAGTGTGTATGTGGCTCAGTACAATGAATATACTAAGCCATTAATAGACCATCTTGCAGAAGTTAAAACCTCACACTGGGACAGGTAAGACATACTTATATATATTTATCACATATCAATGCTTGTATCCGATCTAATATACCCATTACGTATTTTTATGCCCCCGGAATCATAGATTCGGTGGGCATATAGTTTTTGGCCTGTCTGCACGTCTGTCTGTCTGTCTGTCTGTCTGTCTGTATGTCTGCACAAAAAAAACTTTAACCTTGACCACTACTTTTGCCGGAATCATAGATTCTGTGGGCATATAGTTTTTGGCCTGTCTGCACGTCTGTCTGTCTGTCTGTCTGGACAAAAAAAACTTTAACCTTGACCACTACTTTTGAACCATAACAGGTACGGCTACCATATTTCACATGTGTATTCCTTGTGACATGACCTTTCTGTCAGTACCAACATTTTTGACCTTGTGACCTTGACCTTTGACCTAGATGTTGCCATTCTCAAAAAAAACTTTAACCTTGGCCATTACTTTTGAACCATAACAGGTACGGCTACCATATTTCACATGTGTATTCCTTGTGACATGACCTTTCTGTCAGTACCAACATTTTTGACCTTGCGACCTTGACCTTTGACCTAGATGTTGCCATTCTCAAAAAAAACTTTAACCTTGGCCATTACTTTTGAACCATAACAGGTACGGCTACCATATTTCACATGTGTATTCCTTGTGACATGACCTTTCTGTCAGTACCAACATTTTTGACCTTGCGACCTTGACCTTTGACCTAGATGTTGCCATTCTCGAAAAAAACTTTAACCTTGGCCATTACTTTTGAACCATAACAGGTACGGCTACCATATTTCACATGTGTATTCCTTGTGACATGACCTTTCTGTCAGTACCAACATTTTTGACCTTGCGACCTTGACCTTTGACCTAGATGTTGCCATTCTCGAAAAAAACTTTAACCTTGGCCATTTCTTTTGAACCATGACAGGTAGAGCTACCATATTTCACATGTGTATTCCTTGTGACATGACCTTTCTGTCAGTACCAACATTTTTGACCTTGCGACCTTGACCTTTGACCTAGATGTTGCTATTCTTGAAAAAAACTTTAACCTTGGTCATTACTTTTGAACCATAACAGGTACGGCTACCATATTTCACATGTGTATTCCTTGTGACATGACCTTTCTGTCAGTACCAACATTTTTGACCTTGCGACCTTGACCTTTGACCTAGATGTTGCCATTCTCGAAAAACACTTTAACCTTGGCCATTACTTTTGAACCATAACAGGTACGGCTACCATATTTCACATGTGTATTCCTTGTGACATGACCTTTCTGTCAGTACCAACATTTTTTACCTTGCGACCTTGACCTTTCACCTAGATGTTGCCATTCTCGAAAAAAAACTTTAACCTTGGCCATTTCTTTTGAACCATGACAGGTAGAGCTACCATATTTCACATGTGTATTCCTTGTGACATGACCTTTCTGTCAGTACCAACATTTTTGACCTTGCGACCTTGACCTTTGACCTAGATGTTGCCATTCTCGAAAAAAACCTTTAACCTTGGCCATTACTTTTGAACCATAACAGGTACGGCTACCATATTTCACATGTGTATTCCTTGTGACATGACCTTTCTGTCAGTACCAACATTTTTGACCTTGCGACCTTGACCTTTGACCTAGATGTTGCCATTCTCGAAAAAAACTTTAACCTTGGCCATTACTTTTGAACCATAACAGGTACGGCTACCATATTTCACATGTGTATTCCTTGTGACATGACCTTTCTGTCAGTACCAACATTTTTGACCTTGCGACCTTGACCTTTCACCTAGATGTTGCCATTCTCGAAATTTTTTTTAACCTTGGCCATTTCTTTTGAACCATGACAGGTAGAGCTACCATATTTCACATGTGTATTCCTTGTGACATGACCTTTCTGTCAGTACCAACATTTTTGACCTTGCGACCTTGACCTTTGACCTAGATGTTGCCATTCTTGAAAAAAACTTTAACCTTGGCCATTACTTTTGAACCATAACAGGTACGGCTACCATATTTCACATGTGTATTCCTTGTGACATGACCTTTCTGTCAGTACCAACATTTTTGACCTTGCGACCTTGACCTTTGACCTAGATGTTGCCATTCTCGAAAAAAACTTTAACCTTGGCCATTACTTTTGAACCATAACAGCTTGTGACATGACCTTTCTGTCAGCACCAACAATTTTCACCTTGCGACCTTGACCTTTGACCTAGATGTTGCCATTCTCGAAAAAAACTTTAACCTTGACCACTACTTTTGAACCATAACAGGTACGGCTACCATATTTCACATGTGTATACCTTGTGACATGACCTTTCTGTCAATACCAAAATTGTTCACCTTTCGACCTTGACCTTTGACCTAGATGTTGCCATTCTAGATTTTTTTTTAACTTTGACCACTACTTTTGAACCGTAACAGGTACGGCTACCATATTTCACATGTGTATTCCTTGTGACATGACCTTTCTGTCAGTACCAACATTTTTGACCTGGCGACCTTGACCTTTGACCTAGATGTTGCCATTCGGGGGCATCAGTGTTTCACAAACACATCTTGTTTTATATGTAACATGTGTAATATAACATGACCAAATGACTATGAAATTACGTCACATCAGTGGTTTTACTTCATAACGTAAGTCACTTTGGCGCCCAAACCGGTAAATTTCTTCTAGAAATATTGTAAATGTTAAGTACATTTTATCGAAATATGCTTCATAAATCACTTTATGTGATAAATAGAATATCTCATGAGTGTTTATTTATTATCACCTTTAATAAACTCGTTAACATAGCTGAATATGACCCCAGCATAATTATTGGTGGCATTGTTATACGGTTTACTGACGAAATTATAATAGCGTTGGAAAACCCGATTTTATTTTTGTGTTTCGTCATGTGATAAAAAGAATCTGACATTCGTTGTCATTTCATATTTTTTTTTATTAAACTCTTCCAAGAAAATTTCTTGAACTTGTTAAATAAAACTTTATATGAAATGACAACTCATGTAAGATCCTATATATAAACATATAAATACTGATACGAAATGTTTTGAGTTGCCTGTTTGGAAGACATCTGAGGGAAAAGTTATATTACATATACTACAGAGATATATAGAAATATATGGGGTTCATAAAAATCATAGGTTCAGAGTGAGAAATAATTTCCAGTGAAAATTATTATTTGACTTGATGATATGAAATGAAGTCATATTAATATTACATCATTATGAAAGCTTCATTAAAACAGCTACTTCTATCAAAATAGCTCATAAGTTTTGAAAACTTTTCATCTTCTGTTATGTCTGGAAAAAAAAACAACAAGAAGTGTAGCACCTGTATTTTCAGGCCATTTTAGCTTTAACCCTTTCCCTCATATAGATGCTTTCTGACGCCTCTGCAGCAGACAGCTTTTTGAAAACATAGTGACAAAAGAAGAAATTGCTCAAAACGAGCAATTTCTCCTTTTGCCACAATGTTTTCCACTTCAAGTCATTGGTGATCCATTCAATTATAGAGATTTTCTATTTTTTGACAAAATATGTTCAAAGTCGTCTGCTGCAGAATTGTCGTATGAGAGAAAGGGTTAACCCTTTTGCACTTACATATGCATTTTGATGCATAGTTAGCAGATGACTTTTGAAAATATTGTGCAAATGGGAAAAAATTGCTCATACTGCATCAACAATTCATGTGATGGTACATGTACTTGTTTTGTTTCAGTGCCGTTAGAGAGTTGACAGCCAAGGCCCTACACAATCTTACTTTTAGGTCGCAAGAATATGTTTGTAAAACAGGTAAGAGGATATCAACTTTGAACAGTATAAGGCTATATAATTTTATATTATAAGCTTTCATATTGATTTTGATCTTGCAAAGTTTTTAGTTAGTTGATTTCTTTTGTACAACAAACAATTTCACAAAACTACATTAGAAACAACAGAAACATTGTTCATCATGCATATTTTTTCCCTTTCTCACAATGATTTGATGTCAGATTTTATGTCTACATCAAAATTGTCTTTTCAATTTCCATATACATGTATTTTATTTTTTCTTAAATATTTCCAAAGAAGGAAACTTAAAACATAAACTGTTAACCCACTTACAACAAATCTGCAGTAGACGACTTTGATAGCATTCAATAAAGATTATGGAAACTCCATAAATTAAAGAAGAGCTATTAAATAAAGTTTAAAACATTGTGGCAAAGGAGAAATTGCTAGTTCTCAGCAATTTCTACTTTTGCCACAATGTTTTCAAATCACATATGCTGAAAGGTGATACAAAGCGTCTGGTTGTAGAAAGTGTTAAATCTACATCCATCCCAGTTTTCTATTTATGTTCCAGTGTTGCCATCTCTTCTCCCCAAAGCCACAGGAATTGATCTACACATCCGACATGCATCAATATTATGTATGGCCGAAATTATTCACGCGCTCAGTAAACTGGCTAAAGAACAAAACAAGTATGTTGATGAAACTTCCGTTTACCCGTTAACCACAAACAACAAATCTTCAACAGACAACTTTCAATGCATTTAGAAAATATAAAAAGTATTCTGTAAATGAAACAACAGTAAGGAATTAAGCTGTTTATGAGCAATTTCTCCATTTGTCACATGACCATGTTTTCAAGAGATTTACTGAAGATGTATCAAAATACTTCTGCATGTGGGAAACGTTTTTTTAAAATTTGAGCCATCAATAGGAAACCATCCTTAGGGTCTTTGGGACCAGTGTAGATACAGTTCAACCTGTGTATTGTGTACGGTCTGGTTTGCCCATGCACTGTTTGATGAATTAATCACAGTTTAATAATCATTCAAAAAACATGTGACAAATATTGTCTATGTGGATCAGATTACAAAGATGTGTAGCATTGTCTTGAGGACTAGACAAAAAGGAGTAAACTGGTCCATTCCCAACAATATCTTTCTTATGACTCATCTCGACCCTATGCTGTGGATACTCAAAAGAAACGTGTCACTGAGTCGATTATATTGAGTACCTATAATATGGGTTTAAGGGTCAAATAAGGATTTCAGGATTTCAGGATTTACCAATTATTTGAATTCCAATTTTTGACACTTGAACTTGGAAGAGGAAAGTGCACATAATTTGAATAAATTTACATTGTGAATATTAGTCTGAGACAGAGTCAATAAGCCAGTGCATAAGAAAAGGAACATGTTGGCTTTTGTGAACAGTAAAGATCCAGATCAGCCTGTGCAGATTCTTTCAGTCTGTTCACGATCTACACTGTTCACATATTACTAACACAAACTTTTTAGAAGATTCTGTTAATTTATGTAGATTCTGATAAGACTAAGCAGGGGGACAAGATGATCTGAACAATGAACCTACACTGTTCAGAAATGACAATTTGTACCTTTTCCCATGCACTGGCTCATATAGTATTTTGGGCAATTTCTTCTTTGGCTGGAATAAACTTTACTGTGTGGACTCTTTATTATTGGGTTTTTCATTTGGCACGAGTTTGTTAAATCAGTGTGTTGGAAAGGCATCCCAAATCATGCGGTATTAAATATATATATTTATTCTCTATTATATACCCAATATTGAAATGGCAGATTCCCTGAATTTTGTTACTAGAGGAATATACTGTTTATGAAAAAAGAAATGAGTATTTAATTGCAGTCAGAAAGTATTATGCTATTTTTTTATAAATAGGTCTTTAGTAGAAGAGCTAGGACCTGAGATTATTAGTGGAGTTAAAGATATAGCTTTTAAGGTATGTAATTTTTTTAATTGCATTTATTTTGAAATGTTTTATAGCCAAAAATGAAGTAAAAGATTTAAGAAGTACACAGGTAAAATATTTAAGAAGTATGCAGGTAAAATATTTATCCCTTTCCTTCATACAGACGCTTTCTGATGCAATAGCAGCAGACAACGTTTGAAAACATTGTGGCCAAAGGTGAAATTGCTCATAATGAGCAATTTCTCCTCTGGCAGAAATGTTTTCAACTTTATTAAACAATTTAGCTTTCTTTTATGGAGATTTTTCAGGTTTTTGACACTATGTTTTCAAAGTCGTCTGCTGCAGATTTGTTGTAAGTGATAAAGGGTTAAGAAGTACACAGTTAAAATCCCTAATGATTTTATAACTTCTTTCCATGTGTAAACATGAGTGTTTGAAGGAACATATATGTTGCCTGCCTGCCAATGACCTATAACAACAACTAATTAAGTAAGAGCTTGACAGACAGACAGATAGACTGATAAAGAAGTGATCTCAAAAGGTAATTTTGCCTGACAGGCAGGTAACATACACATATCAATTTTCAATTATCTCAAAGTACTGACCAAAGAACCGGAAATAGAAAAGGACAAACAAACTAACATTTTACTTTTATAAGTTTTTATGTGCTTTCATGCTAACCCTTTCCAAAATACAGCAAATCTGCAGCAGATGTCTTGAAAAACATCAACACAAAAGTAAAATCTTCATAAATGATAGTTTAATTATTGCATAGTGTTGATAACATTGTGGCAAAAGAAGATATATTGCTCATATTAAGAAAATTATCCTTTTGTTCCAAGGATTTCAAAGGGAAAATGAGTTATTTTTTTTGTTGCAGCTACATGAAGCAAAGTTGTTTAGAGGCATGGGTGGAGAACTCATGAGAAAAGCAGGTATTGTGACCTTTACCTTTTACCACTTTTTACTCTGCAGCAGACGGCTTTCAAAGGATCTAGACAAATATTGCTAAAATATCTTTACATGAAAGGATAACATTTTTATAGAGATCAAAACATTGTGACATCCCTTCTGTCAAAATGTTTTCAAAAGTCGTCTGCTGCAGTGGCGTCAGAAAGGTGGGAAAGGGTTAAAACATTTTAAACGAAGTATTCCGACCTGAATATGCATGGAATTGAAAACCTCCAAAGGTCGGTTTTTCATGTGATGCAGACACATTTTGACATATCTGCAACAGACAACTTTCTTAACACATTAAGGCAAAAATAACAATTTCTCTTTTTGCGCAATGTTTTCTACTCTGTTCAATAATTAACATTTTTTCATTTTTAGAAATTTTCAATGTAGTTGCCTACAATTTTACTAAATCACCTTGGAACAGCAATTCCCTGTCTAAAGTGACCATACTTTAAGTTTCCCAAATACTAATTTTCTTTATAAATGACTGTGCAATTAAAGACCACCTGTGAACAAAGACCAGATAGTTAACTTCCAATGGCTGGTCTTTTTACACAGGTTTGAGTGTATTTAATTCTTGTTGAAAGGATTTTGATCAAACCTGTTATATCCTTGTGAAACTAATGGGAACATACTTTTAGTTTCCCAAATACTAATTTTCTGTATACATGACCCAGCACTTAAAGACCATCTGTGTACGAAGACCAGATTGTTTACTTCCAATGGGTGGTATTTAAACACAGGTTGGCCTGTATTTGGGAAAGGTTTACTCCATCTGTTTTCTATTTCTATTCCAGTTTGCTGTCTGATAGAGAAAGTCTCTGTATCCGGTTTACCATACAACAATGATCCTGTGATAGGTAATGAAATGGTTATTTCACTTTTATAATGGAATTTTATAGAAATTTATCAGCATGAGAAATATTCATTCATAGTGTTTCCTAGTTTTAATGCTTTGCCACATACAATAAACCTGCAGCAAATGACTTTAAAAACATCTAGGCCAAAAACTAAGAAAAATCTATACATGATAATTTCTCTTCTTGCCACAATGTTTCCAAAAGTCAACTAACTAAGATAACTCTACATGTGGGAATGGGTTAAAATAACCTAGTAGACTATCTCATATCTAGGCAAAAATATATAAAATCTAAAAAAGAAAAAAGTATAATTATTTAATAGAATTCAAATCATAGTGGCAAATGGAGAAATTGCTCATTATAAGCAATTTCTCCTTTTGCAACAATGATTTAAAAGTTGTCTGCAGCAAAGGTGTCAACATGTGTCTACAAGTGGGAAAGGGATAACGTCACTATATATGCTATACATATTTGGGACTATGAAAGATCTACGCTGCATTTATTTATTATGACAAATAACAATGCTCTATATGTTCTATCTGTAATATGAATAATTTATTTACCACACAACTTTTGATATAGAATTCTATCCTTCCTTGCAGTTACTTACCAAAAACCAACTCCTGCTTCCAAACTCTGTTGTTATATGTATATGTAGTTATTATGTACATAACTGTTATTAGAGATTGACCCTTTCCCACATAAAACAAATGAAAGTATGATTATTGAATAGAGCTGGAATAATTGTGTTTAAAGGAGAAATTATTCATTGTGAGCAATTTCTCCTTTGTCC
The DNA here is from genome assembly GCA_031761405.1 of Serripes groenlandicus. Classification (NCBI taxonomy): domain Eukaryota; kingdom Metazoa; phylum Mollusca; class Bivalvia; order Cardiida; family Cardiidae; genus Serripes; species Serripes groenlandicus. Next base: position 74,086,446 of record JASEVX010000004.1, on the reverse strand, counting down.
GCAATGTTTCCAACGTACAACAAATCCCCAGCAGATGACTGAAAACATTTTGGATTAAGTTGAAATATTTCTATAAATAAAGTAATCTTTATTGAATAGAATTGAAATAATTGTGGCAAAAAGAAACTGTTTCTACTTTTGCCACAATGTTTTCAAACATAGTTGCTACAGATGCGTCAAATTAATTTTTCTAAAGTCATCTGCTGGTGATTTGTTTAATGCTGGAAAGGGTAAATGAGTAATTTGTTCTTTTCTCAGAGTGTTTCCATAAGTTTTCTAATGCAAAAGCACTCATCTGTATGATCTGTATCAAGTTAAAACAGATGGATCAATTATATTTTTACAGATTTATGGCAAGAAATTCTTGATGATTGCCTGATTCATACAGAACCAGAAATTCAGGTAAAAACCTTCTAAAAATAGTTCCTGTTATCAAATGATTTGATATCAAGTGTGATAAAGGTGATCACTGATCAGATTGTTTTAGTCCAACTCTTGTCAACTTGGCAAACTGACCAGTAATTGGACCTAACATTTAAAAAATCTTCGAAGTTTGACCGAGCTACAGGTTATCTAGAAGTATGGGACAATGACTATGCTTTCATAATTATCCCTTTTTAGCTCGTCTTTTCAGAGAATATTAGAGCTATTGTACTCACCCTGGTGCCGGCGTCACACCTTGGTTAAGATTTTGTATATAGGTACATGTATTTCTTCGTAGCTCAGTTACTACTAACACACCAATGTAAATTATCAAGTAGGATAACTCTATCCTGCATTGTTTTGGTTAAGAGTCCATATCTCAGTAACTTATTTATGCATTGCATTAAAGCTTTATACAACCTTTCCCAGACATAACACCTATTTAAATAATCAAGTTAAGTAACTCTTTCTTCCATATAAAACAAATTTTTGCCCTTCATTATTTGACTTACAAAAATTCTGTAAGCTTGGTAAAGCATTAATCATCGTATTTAGATATAAATATCTTATATTCTTAAACTTTTTACAATTAAAAAAGGCATGGAATTCATCTTTGAACACATATAAGGAAACGTTTTGCATAAAGCAATATACACAAATTTGATTTTCTCTTTCAATATTAAAACGACGAACAAGTTCAATGTTAAGTTTCCGGCTTGAGTATCTTAAACATGTTAAATACCTTTCAACATATAATAACATTTTAAGATTTGTAAAATCACAATCATGTAATTTGTATGTTTTGATTTCATGTGGTTCTGTAATGTTTGTTTTTTCAGGCCTGTGCAGTCTCGGCATTGACCTATTTTTTCTCAGCTTATTACAGAGATTCTAGTGGTAGAGCTATTCCGGAAAAACAGGGTAAATTCGGTTTATGCTTTTCTTTTATTTACTCTTTTTCCCTGATGTGATGTGATATATGCCATCTGATTTGAAAACAAATTGAAGAGAAGAAATGACATTTTTGTTTAAGAGTTGCAAAAAATGCTGAGAAAAGGAGTAGTTGCTTCTTTTGAGGAATAACCTTCTTTTCCTACAATGTTTTCAACTCTCAAACTAGTAAGCTATTGCGTCAAAACTGGATGTAGCAGAGAAGGGATTAAATGTGTTACCAATATATTCTTAAGAAGGCATCTGCTTGGAAAATATCTGAGATAAACAAGTTTGGCTGGTATTTTATATGCATTCTACCACATTTACACAATAAATTATCCCTTTCCGATATGCATCTAATGTTCAGCATACAACTTGATAAAAATTGATTTCTCATGAGAGGTCGAGAGAGATGTCTTTTTTCCAACACTCTGAGTCAACACTGCTGGACACTATTAATGCTGCAACATAATTATCCTTTTATTAGCTTATTTCAAGGCAAATTGTCCGTTGTGCATGTGTGCGTCAACTTTTTGCTTTAAACGACTTCTCCTCTCTAACCACTCGGCCAATTGGGATGAAACTTTATAGGAAGCATCCTCCCAATGTCCTCACCTAAATTCCTTCAATTTTTTTTTTATCCTTGTAAAATTCTGGTTTTCATGGCAACCGAAAGAAGAAAAAACGTGAAAACTTAAAAAATATTCTCCTTCGCAAAGTGTTGGGTCGATTTTCAAATAAATTTGTAGAAATGTTCCTTGTGTGACCCTCTTTTAGATTCCTTCAAGCCATGTTGATTGGTCGAAAAACATGGCCCCCAGGGTTGGGCTATATGGCTATAGTGAAAACTTAAAAAATCTTCTTCTCCGAAAGTGTTGAACCGATTTTCAAATATTTTGTAGACATGTTCCTTGGGTGACCCTCTATCAGATTCCTTCAATCCATGTTGATTGGTCGAAAACTATGACCGCAAGTGGGCGGGCTATTTCGCCTTATATGGCTATAGTGAAAACTTAAAAAATCTTCTCCTCGAAAAGGTTGGCCCGATTTTCAAATGATTTTGCAGAAATGTTCCTTGGGTGACCCTCTATCAGATTCCTTCAAGCCATTTTTATTGGTCAGAAAACATGGCCGCCAGGGAGCGGGGCTATTTTACCTTATATGGCTAAAGTTAAAACTTAAAAAATCTTCTCCTCAAAAATGTTGGCCCGATTTTCAAATAATTTTGTAGAAATGTTCCTTGGGTGATCCTCTATCAGATTCCTTCAAGCCATGTTGATTGGTTGAAAAACAGCCGTCTGTGGGGTAGGGCTGTTTTGCATTATATGGCGTGAAAACTTAAAAAATCTTCTCAAGCGAAAGAATCTAACCGATTTTCAAATAATTTTGTAGAAGTGTTCCATAGGTGACTCTCTATCAGATTCCACCTAGCCATGTTGTTTGGTCTTTAAATATAGCTGCTAGGGGGTCGGGCTGTTAGCCTTATTATGCTTTAGTGAAAACTTCTCCTAAATTATTTGGCCGATTTTCAAATAGTTTTGCATAAATTTTCCTACGAGATTCCTTCAAGCCATGGAGATTGGTTAAAAAACATGGCCATCAGGGGGCGGGGCTGTTTGGAGATTTAATTTTTGCTTAAAGACAGAAAAAAGACAAACATTACAAATTTAAATGTTTTCAACAATGAAATAACACATTTTACACAAAATTTATGAAGGCTTGTGAATGAGGTCACATTACTGCATTTTGAATGATGTGACATCGTCTTTCAATGACGACACAGTATCATATTGGTACTGTATTTGTCTTTGTCAAATACAGAATTCAATCCGTTGTATTTGCGCTTACATTGTTTGCATGTTTTTGAGCCTGAAAAAGTGCAGGTATATAATAAATAAGCTGACCCAAGAGAAAACCAGCTTCGACTCTGCGTAAAGTATCGACCCGGATCAGCCTAAACAATCCAGCCCAGGCTAACCCGGACAGATATTTTTCGCCTCCTGTGGATTTTCTGTTTCAGGAATCATTATTCTATACCTATAACCCCCTGATTTGGGTCGATACATTACGCAGACAGAGTCCATAATATTAGTTTTCTTACGGAACGGATCAAATTGTAATGTTGTGTTATTTTAAACAGAAAGGGTGATTGAAAAGTACTTGAAAGAACTGAGATCCACAGTGGAGTTGGTAAGGTAAGAGAATATTTATACCGCCATTGCCCTAGAAAAGGAGAAGTAACTGGTCAACACACTTCACAGTTTTTCTTGTTACTCTTTAACCCTTACCTATAGGAGGAGGCTTTCAGATGCCTCTGCAGCAGGCGACTGATTAAATCATTGTGGCAAAAGAAGACATTTCTTTTGAGATAGAATGAAAGCGTTCAATACCTACAATTTGTTTAAGATATACTTAATACAGAATCATCAAATGTTCTTCCTTGATGACATTCTCTTACATGTAAATGCATGTTGACCAATCTGCTGTAGATAACTTAAGACGTTGTGGAAACAGCGTAAAATGTTCATTGAAAGCAATTTCTATTTTGATCACAATCTTATCAACTCTATTCAGTAATAACGTCTCCCCTTCTCTGAAAGGGAGACATACTGTATTTGTCATTATTATCCCCCGCTTTTTCGAAGAAAAAAAGGGGGGTTATTAATTTCGGTTTGTCTGTCCGTCTGTCTGTCTGTCTGTCACACTTCGTTTCCGTGCAATAACTGCCACAAATATGAACCGTTTTTTTTCAAACTTGGTAACGAGGTGAAATGCCTTAAGGGCTAGGCCAAGTTCGATCGTCACTTTTGGCGGACTTTATTTGGTGGAGTTATGGCCCCTTATTTAACAAAAAATGTTGTTTGTTGCTGTTTCCGTGCAATAACTGCCACAAATATGAACCGTTTTTTTTCAAACTTGGTAACAACGTTAAATGCCTTAAGGGCTAGGCCAAGTTCGATCGTCACTTTCGGCGGACTTTATTTGGTGGAGTTATGGCCCCTTATTTAACAAAAAATGTTGTTTGTTGCTGTTTCCGTGCAATAACTGCCACAAATATGAACCGTTTTTTTTCAAACTTGGTAACAAGGTTAAATGCCTTAAGAGCTAGGCCAAGTTCCATCGTCACTTTCGGCAGACTTCATTCGGTGGAGTTATGGCCCCTTAATTAACAAAAAATGTTGTTTGTTGCCGTTTCCGTGCAATAACTGCCACAAATGTGAACTGTTTTTTATACGACCGTTTCTTAAAAACGGTACGTATTATGGTATGGTCATGTCCGTCCGTCCCTCCGTCCGTCCCTTCGGGTTTTCCGCACTTTTTTTCTTACATACTTTGAGCTATTGAGCTGAAATTTTGTATACGGCTTTGTAGTGATTTGTCACAGATCAAGTTCATATTTCCTGGGATTTCGTAAATTTTTGAATGAGTTATGCCCCTTTTTGGACTTAGAATATTTGTTTTCCACACTTTTTTTCTACATGCTTTGAGCTATTGAGCTGAAATTGTGTATAAGGCTTTGTAGTGATGTGTCACACATCAAGTTCACATTTCCTGGGATTTCGTCAATTTTTAAATGAGTTATGCCCCTTTTTGGACTTAGAATATTTGTTTTCCGCACTTTTTTTCTACATGCTTCGAGCTATTGAACTGAAATTGATGTGTCACAGATCAAGTTCATATTTCCTGGGATTTCGTCAGTTTTTTAATGAGTTATGCCCCTTTTTGGACTTAATTATTTGTTTTCCGCACCTTTTTTTCTACATGCTTTGATGTATTGAGCTGAAATTATGTATATGGCAATGTAATCAAGTGTCACAGATCAATTTCACATTTCCTTGAATTTCGTCAATTTTTGAATGAGTTATGCCCCTTTTTGGACTTAAGATATTTGTCAAATTCTGCATGAGTTGCAAAGAAGTTCCTGACGCGCGTATTATGTACCGTTTGCGGTACTCTTGTTTTCAAACTTGGTAACAAGGTTAAATGCCTTAAGGGCTAGGCCAAGTTCGATCGTCACTTTCGGTAGAATTTTTTAGTGGAGTTATGGCCCCTTATTTAACAAAAAATGTTGTTTGTTGCTGTTTCCGTGCAATAACTGCCACAAATGTTAACCGTTAATACATGTTCAATAAAAAGTCTACTGACATGTTTAAACCTAACCTCAACATTTTCCTACAATATTTCCTGCAAGCGGGGGATAAAAATTTCATGAATTTGCTTGTTCTTATTATTCTTCTTATTATTATTCTTATTCTTCTTCTTAACTTTTGTTTGTTCAGAGTAGAACTCGGAAACTACTTGATGGCAATGTGAAGTTGTGCACCTTGCAAGAATAATAACTCTGGGCCACTTTGTTGCAAAGTTATCTCCCCTTGATCAATATTTTAATAGTGTAAACTTTGCGATTTTAGGGGAGACATCTGTTTTCGACGCAGCCCTCGAAAACAACAATTTACTAGTTATACTTTAATTTATAGAGATTTTCCATGTTTTGAAAGTTATTTGCCATAGTTTCATTGTATGTTGGAAATGGGCTGATATAGAAGGACAACACCAAGGTAACAACTGACTTGTAGTTTATGAATAAACAATGAAAAGTTTTGAAAATTGATGTTCATTGTAACATTGAAATATAATCATTTTAACCATAATTATTTCAGAATGGGACATTCACTTGCCGTTGGCGCATTTCCCAAGTTCATGTTTGCTGGTAAATTGAGAGCTGTAATAGCAGGGCTGATACAGGCTACTCAAAAGACACACAAGGAAGAACGTTGGGCGGAGTCAAGAAGGGATGCTCTGAAGGCGCTTACCTGGTAACTTTTGTTTATACTCGCCAAATGCTTAACCCTTTCCCTCATATAGACGCTTTCTGACGCCTCTGCAGCCGACGGCCTTTTGAAAACATAGTGACAAAAGAAGAAATTGCACAAAACGTGCAATTTCTCCTTTTGCCACAATGTTTTCCACTTTTTGTCATAGGTTATCCTTTTAATGTTTTGACAAAACATGTTCAAAGTTGTCTGCTGCAGAATTGCTGTATGGGGGAAAGGGTTAAAAGTTCAATCATTATATGCACCTATAAAACAGTTTATGGTTTACACTCACTCTCGTTTCAAAGCAATTCATGAAACTTTATACAATCCTTAAGAGTGTATTAGCTCTTTAACCATTTACCACTTACAACAAATCTGCAGCTGATGCCATTGAATGCTTCTGGGAAAAAATGTGGAAAGTCTTTATATAATCATCAAAAAGAGTTGAAAACATTGTGGCAAAAGGTTAAATTCCTGATCATGAGCAGTTTCTCCCTTTGCCTCAATGGTTTCAAAGCCGTCTGCTTCACATTTTTGAAAAAGAAGCTGGTGGCTTTCTAACCGTAACATGTCGGCCCATTGTTGGGAGATGAATTTTGCTGAATGCATGGTCATTGTGTATAGTAATAAAATGTCAGAAAATTGCATTACAATTTTTGTTATCATGTATGTACATGTTATTTGTTATATAAGCCTTTACTAAATTGTATGTTTCAGCGTATGTAAATCAGTTGGTGTGGAGGAGAAGGGGGATCCAACATATGTCCTTTGTCCGGCCAACATAGACCTGGTCTTCGAGGCATTTCTCTGTTCAATGAAGGACTATACACTTGACAGTCGGGGAGATGTTGGTGCTTGGTTAGTTATCACTTTCTGTTATTGCTGTAACGGTTTTACCAATACTAATGAGGTTTGATGCCTCAGTAGTTGATGCTTTTTAACCTATTTTTTTTTTTAGCAATTTCTTCTTTTGTCAAAATGTTTTCATAAAGTCGTCGGAAAGCATCTATATGAGGGAAAGGGTTAAAAAATGATATATGCAATGATTTTTAATTCTGTATTAAAAGTATACTTGCTTTTCCTGCTTTTCCTCAGATTCAGATGTAACAATTTTTTCCTGTGATGTTATTAAGGAAGAGTACCCTTGAAATATTATATAAGCTAAATGGTTGAGGAAGATCATGCCTTAGCCAATTCGCACTTGCAAATAATTTATAATGCATTTGCAAAAGGCGATTTTTTAGTAATTTCTTCTGTTGCCACTCTTGTGTTCAAAATTCATCTGCTTCAGATGCGTCAACATGTGTTAACTTGTAGGAAAGGCTTAGTATAAAATAGGTATATATATATTGATTGATTGGAATTTAATGCCTTTTTTTTACAAAAAAACATTGTATCCCAATGGCCAGTTCACCCATTTATGTGTTTCTTGGCTTTCTTGTAGCAGTTCTCCACACAACAGTCTTTCCAAGCAACTGACTGCTTTTCCTCATAGACTGTTAGCCAATTGGTGGAAAACAAATGACGCTTGACACATTTATTTTTTTGTCAAACGTCTGAAAGAATGTTGGTTGAGCTGGGGTTCTAACCCCTGGATTGTCAGGTTTAACCCTTTCCCTCATATAGACACTTTCTGATGCCTCTGCAGCAGACGGATTTTTGAAAACATAGTGACAAGAGAAGAAATTGCTCAAAACAAGCAATTTCTTCTATTGCCACAATGTTTTCCACTTTTAGTCATAGGTTATCTATTCAATTATAGAGATTTTCTATTTTTTGACAAAATATGTTAAAAGTCGTCTGCTGCAGAATTGTCGTATGAGGGAAAGGGTTAAATAGAAATGTTAGTTATGGTTTAAACCTTCTGCGCAAATAACAAGTCTACAGATGACTTTGAAAACATGTGGCAAAAATGATTGAAAATCTCTATAAATAACATTAAAATTATTGATTAGAGGAGAATACAGTGTGACAAAACAAGAAATTGCTCATTATGAGCAATTACTCCTTTTGCCATAACGTTATGAAAAGTTGTCTACTGCATATGCGTCAGAATGTGTCGGTATGAGGGAAAGGATTAAAATAGTATTATATTTTACAGGGTAAGAGAAACTAGTATGACAGGATTACAAGAAGTGACATCTCTTATTGTTAATACACAACCTAGTTTAATACAACCCATTGTGTAAGTATACTTGGTATTATTTTGAAGTTAAACCCTTTCCCATGTATAAACACATCTGCAGCTTAGGTCATTTAGTGTGCATGCACAATGTATTCAACATTATCCAATAATTGTACTTTCATTTGTAGAGATTCTCTGAATGAAGGTATGATGTTTAATGGCATATCAACTGCTTAGGTCATTTAGTGTGCATGCACAATATATTCTACATTATCAAATAAATATGCTTTCATTTGTAGAGATTTACCACATCTTTGGCTACCGGTAGTTGAATTGAAAGTCGTCTGCTGCAGAGTTTTGATATAAGAGAATGTACATGTATTAACTATTTACCGTATACGATAATTTAAGAATTTTGCTAGTAAATATTTGAGGAAGAAGATTTCATATCTGTAAAATTTTGCTATTGTAAGTATTTAAATTAGAGAAATTGTCTTGTTTTGAGCAGCTTTCCCTTTTCCCACAATATTTTCACACATGGACTGTTGCAGAGGCATCTATAGGCATCTGAAAATTAAAAAAGTTACCCTTTGCCTGATATATGATTATTAGAATCATCTGTATTAACCCTTTCCCACATACAACAAATCTGCAGCAGACGACTTTGAAAACATCTGGACCAAAAATGTGAAAAATCCTCATGAAAAGATTTAATTATTTAATAGAGTTGAAAACATGGTGACAAAATGTGAAATCGATCATGATGAGCAATTTCGCCTTCTGTCACAATGTTTCCATAAGTCGTCTGCTACAAAGGCATCAGAAAGTGTCTACATGTGGGAAAGGGTTACATATTTGCCAGATTCATCTGAGTAATAAACTTGTAACATCTGTAAAAATAATGGAAGGTTACTTCAGGGACATGCATGTATCTGACAGATTCGGACAAAAAGAAAGTACTCGTCATAAACAATGTTTTACTTATCACAAATTTGTCAGAAGTCTTTGCTCCAGCAGAGGAGTCAAAAGTCTTCTATATCATGGAAGGATTGAATATCTGTATTTTTTAGGTTGTCCTTATTTAAACCTATTTTCAGGATTGTGTTTTACATTAATTTTAAAACAGGTATAACCCTTTCCCAAAAACAACAGCAGACGACTTTGAAAAAAGTATTTGCAAAAATCTCTGTGGCAAATGGAGAAGTTGCTCATTTTGAGAAATTTCTCCTTTTGTCATAGTGTTTTCAAAAGTCGTGAGAATGCATCTGTATGTGGGAAATGGATAAGCTACAAAATAAATATTAACAAATATATTTCTTTTTTTGTATTTCACAGATTTGAACACATATTTAAATGCGTAATACAACAAGCCTGTGAAAAGATAGACAGGACCAGAGCCCATGCTGGATCTGTATTTGCATCACTTTTGTATCATAAGTAAGTTCTTAAGTCCTTAAGTCCCGTATAAGCTATTTAAAACGGGTTACTTTTAATTGCAAATATAGCAGACTTCTATGGAAAAAGTATTGGGGTAAAAAGAGTAGAAATTGCTTAAAACGTGCAATGTCTTTTAATCATACTTTAAGTTTTCCAGGAGGAACATTTTTTCCTCAGATGCTTTCAAAGCAGGCAAATAATTGAATATTTGTTCATTCTAAACATCTCAAATGTCACTCAGATGAGAAATTTTGCAAACTGAGAAAAAAGTAGAATGAATAAAAAATAAAAAAGGTAACAGACAACAGCTATAATTCTATTGATTTTATTAGCTCGTATTGTGATACTCTTGGTGTAGTCTATCTCTACATCGTCCCAAAACTTTAACCTTACCTCATAACTCAAAAACCGCTCCACATCTTCAAATGAAACTTGGTACACATCTTCCTAGAGACAATACCCATGTATATACTAAGTCACAGAACTCGGGCTTTAATAAATATTCAGTTATGCCCCTTTTTGGACTTAAAAATCATGCTAAAACGTTTTCAAATGAAACTTTGTACACTTGTTACTCAAGACAATACTGATGTATATACCATTTCACATACTTCTGGCATTCATCTTTACTCAGTGAGGCCCCTTTTTCGACTTGGAAAAAAACCTTGGCGTTCGCTCCACGGCAGTCTTGTTCCTTTTTGTGACACCTGCTTTTGCAGGGAGAGACAAAGGGGTCATTTGTCCATTACACTTTCACCTTCTGACATATTGGCAGGTGACGCATGGGTTACTTTGAGCACTCTTGTTTAATGTAGCCTTCAGTAAAGATTGCTGCAATGGGTGACTATCATGGTAGCCAAATCACCCAGTGTATGTTTCCATGCTTTCTATCAAATACCGAAAAAAAGAACAGCTGAGCAAGGGTTCAAACTCCCCTGATTGATAGCCTATGTCGTTATGTGCTTTTTGGGTTGACTAAAATAAAGTGTGTACATGTATAAGTTATAAGTTGATATAATAATTTTATGTACTTACAGTCCTGCCCTTCCTCATATTCCCCACTGTGCAGAGCTGAAGTCAATATTTAAAGAGTAAGTAAAATATATCTATATTATGTTCATGTTTTAGACTAAAGTCTATGGCTCTGCAGTAGAAGACTTTTCAAAGCATTGTGGAAAAAGAAATTTCTCACATTTTCATGCTTACCAACCTTTTCTCATCCTCAAGGGGGAGTTTCATAATCTCAAAGTGGGGGATTGGGGTTTGAAGGGGGAGATTTTCAGCGCCATGAATTTAACAGTAGAAATGTTCACAATAGAACGGAATTTAGATAACTATGCAGGGATACATGTACAATACTTTCAATATTTAATATATATTAACAACATTTTAATTTATAGACATACTTTTGAATGAAAAACACGGGTACCAATGGAATAAAGACACATGGAGAAGAAATATACATACATGTATTAATCATTTAGTACATTGTTTTGAACTTGTTGAAAGAAAGGGCCTTTTATCAGTGACAATATGTTAAAAAGTTGATGTTTTTTTTTTAAATTTTCGAATTTTCGAAAATCGTGAGTTTCTCCCTCATGATCGTGGGAGTGGGGTTACGCCCTTCAAATCGTGAGACTCACGATTGAATCTGGAGGGTTGGTAAGCATGCATTTTTGTCCCCCGCTTTTAGCGAAAGCTGGGGACTATTATTTCTCATTCGTCAGTCCGTCAGTCCGTCCGTCAGTCAGTCACGCTGTCACAAAAACTTTAACCTTGGTCATAACTTCTGAACCGTAATAGGTACTGCTTTCATATTTCACATGTGTATTCCTTGTGACAACCCCTTTCCATCAATACCAATTTTTTTGACCTTGTGACCTTGACCCTGACGAGTTATGGCCCTTTACCCCTATGTATGACTAAATTCATTTCCGGGCTATTTCTCTGCAACCGCTTTTTGGAATTTTATGAAACTTCATAGGAAGGATCACCACCAAGTGTAGATGCGCATATCGTGTTTGCGTTCCGGTTGGATTATTTTGCACGGAGTTATGGCCCTTTACCCCACCATCAGGCTATGTATGACTAAATTCATTTTCGGGCTATTTCTCTGCAACCGCTTTTTGGAATTTTATGAAACTTCATAGGAAGGATCACCACCCAGTGTAGATGCGCATATCGTGTTTGCGTTCCGGTTGGATTATTTTTCACGGAGTTATGGCCCTTTACTCCACCATCAGGCTATGTATGACTAAATTCATTTCCGGGCTATTTCTCTGCAACCGCTTTTTGGAATTTTATGAAACTTCATAGGAAGGATCACCACCAAGTGTAGATGCGCATATCGTGTTTGCGTTCCGGTTGGATTATTTTGCACAGAGTTATGGCCCTTTACCCCACCATCAGGCTATGTATGACTAAATTCATTTCCGGGCTATTTCTCTGCAACCGCTTTTTGGAATTTTATGAAACTTCATAGGAAGGATCACCACCAAGTGTAGATGCGCATATCGTGTTTGCGTTCCGGTTGGATTATTTTTCACGGAGTTATGGCCCTTTACTCCACCATCAGGCTATGTATGACTAAACTCATTTCCGGGCTATTTCTCTGCAACCGCTTTTTGGAATTTTATGAAACTTTATAGGAAGGATCACCACCAAGTGTAGATGCGCATATCGTGTTTGCGTTCCGGTTGGATGATTTTTCACGGAGTTATGGCCCTTTACCCCACCATCAGGCTATGTATGACTAAATTCATTTCCGGGCTATTTCTCTGCAACCGCTTTTTGGAATTTGATGAAACTTTATAGGAAGGATCACCACCAAGTGTAGATGCGCATATCGTGTTTGCGTTCCGGTTGGATTATTTTTCACGGAGTTATGGCCCTTTACTCCACTATCAGGCTATGTATGACTAAATTCATTTCCGGGCTATTTCTCTGCAACCGCTTTTTGGAATTTTATGAAACTTCATAGGAAGGATCACCACCAAGTGTAGATGCGCATATCGTGTTTGCGTTCCGGTTGGATGATTTTTCACGGAGTTATGGCCCTTACTTCTGAACCGTAATAGGTACTGCTTTCATATTTCACATGTGTATTCCTTGTGACAACCCCTTTCCATCAATACCAATTTTTGTGACCTTGACCCTGGCGGGGGACCATGATTCTCGGAATTTGCTTGTTACCTTGACTTTTCAAAGAAAAGCCAAACTATCCTACTCACCTCTGCGTCGGCGTAGGTGTTACGAAATATTTTGTACCCCCTCACTTTTTTTCATTAGCATTACAGATATTGGTTTGAAACTTACAATACTTGTTCACCATCATTACCTCCATCTACAGGAGTACATAACTCTGTTAAGGTTTTTGTAACCTTTATGACCCTTTTTCGACTTAAAATTTTTGTTAAGTTTTTAGTACCACCCTACTTTTTTTCAAAACCTTTAATGAGATCGCTTTGAAACTTACAATACTTGTTAACCATCATTACCTCAATCAACAGACAAGAGTTCATAACTCTGTCAAGGTTTTTTTAAGAAAAATAGCCATTTTTCGACTTAGAATATTGGTTAAGTGTTTGGTTACACCCTACTATTTTTCAAAACCATTAGAGATATAGCTTATACACTTACAATAATAATGTAACATCATTACTTCCATCAACAGACAAGAGTACATAAATCTCTGAATGTTTTCATCAGAAAAATGGCCCTTTTTTCGACTTAGAAAATACATTGAATCTGGGTAAAATCCCGTTATTGACTTAACCGGTTAGGATAATGCTGTGAAACTTTGAATACTTGTTTACCATCATGACTCCCATCTATAGACAAGAGAAGGTAACTCTGTCAAGGATTTTCGTTTTGCCTTTTATTGCAAAAGTTTAATTGTCAAGCAATAAAAAAGTTGAGCACCCTGTTTTACTGACATCTCTTGTTTACAGCTTTGTGATAAAACATTATTCTTCTCTATGTCCGAATTTTTATTTTGATAACGGTTGAAAACGTTTTGGCAAAAGGAGAAATGGCTCAAATTGAGGAACTCCTTCTTTTATCACAATGATTTCAAAAGTCGTCCGCTTCATAGGTGTCAGAAAATTTCTACATGTGGGAAAGGGTTAAAATAACATGCTAGGTGATAGTTTGAGTCATCAACATATTAGATGCACAATTTATTTTACATCTGTGTTTCAATCAGAATTTGTTCTGTATTCTTCCCTAATATGAATTGATGTAACCCTTATTGACAATATGAATTATTGGCTTGAATTTATTCTGTTACAGGAACATTTACAAATTCAGGTTAAACTGACTGACATGTCAATCATTTAACAAAATTGTTTACACACTAACACAGGACATATTGTAATAATATAATATGATAAATATTTTACAAAGATTGAAAGAAATAAACAAATATTCTAACCAATGACAGTATAAATTTGATTTTTTTTCCAGAGATGAAATATCCTCTATTAACTGGGCTGCATCAGCGGATACGTTTCCCAAGTTCACCCAGCTGTTAAAGTACCCAACCTATACCTATAGTGTTCTCCTTGGTCTGACCGTCTCTGTGGGAGGACTAACTGAGTCATTGGTATGTATCAGTCTTAGGATAATCTGTATTTTACAAGCTCTATTGAATAGAGTTGAGAATATTTTAGGATAATCACTATTTAAAAGCTCTATTGAGTAGAGTTGAGAATGTTTTAGAATAATCAGTTTTAAATGAGCTCTATTGAATAGAGTATTCAGTATTATCATAGCTCTTCACCCATGCCAACACAATACAACAGACATATACTGGTATGAAAACATGGAATGATAAATAATGAAAATTTCTTCAAATTAAAGTATAATTGTTGAATAGAGCTGAAAACATTGTGGCAAAAGGAGAAATTGCTCATAACGATCAAATTATAGTTTTTGGCCGGATTGCTCTAGCAATTCCAGTCTATAGATTGGCGATGTCCATCTGTCTGTCCGTCCGTCAACATTTTGGTTAAAGTTTCATGTTGAGGCAAAATCTCAGCACTGGAAAGGGTTACAAACTTGAAACTTTGCCTGAAGGTAACCAGTAACAAGTTCTATTGATTTCTATGGTTACTTTGACCTTGGCTTGTCGATGCAACATTTTACTTTTTTTCTGCTGCAGATGCTTTAATTTGCATCTGCATTTTGGAAAGGGTTAAAATGTGTACATTTTAAAGCCATGGTACTTTATTGTGTCACCTGCGTAGCATGGTAGGCACCTAGGGATTACTTTTTTTTTTGTCCGGCGTCTGTCTGTCTGTCTGTCTGTCCATCCGTTTGTCTGTCTGTCGTCACACTTTTTCGTCACGTTTTCAAATAACTTTTTTTCTACTCAAAGGATTACATTGACACTTCTGACAAATGTTTATATTAATGTGTGTGATTGGTTCACAAAAGGGGGATAATCCAAATATTTTTATATCAGAGTTATTGCCCCTTTTCTGTCAAAAATTTAAATTTTCAAATTACTTTTTCAAATTACTTTTTTTCTACTCAAAGGATTGGATTGAAATTTCTAACAAATGTTTATATCAATCTTTGTCATGTGTTAACAAAAGGGGGATAATCCAAATATTTTTTATATCTGAGTTATTGCCCCTTTTCTGTCAAAAATTAAAATTTTCTGACAAGGCCCCGGCAGGTGACACACGTGCTCCGGGGAGCACCTCATTTTAGTTGTAGTTCTTGAATTTAATAGGTTCTCTCAGCCTCATCATTGTAATTGACGGTCTTTCTGCTTTTTCAGGTTAAACACTCCAGTGCTTCATTACAGTCCTACCTCAGAAGTATCAGTAAAGATAAGACTGAAATGACAAGAATAACAGACGCTTTAGTCAAAATCTTCAAAGACCACCAAAAAGTGGACAGGTAATGTAGTTTTTGTGTCACCCTGTGTAGCATGGTAGGCACTTAGGGATTACTTTTTTTTTTGTCTGGCGTCTGTCTGTCACACTTTCAATGAGCAGGTGCAGGTGACACATGTGCTCCGCAGAGCACTCCATTCTAGTTTCTATTAGAGCAGTGATTTGGGGTCTTAACCTTTACCCTCATACAGCAAATCTACAGCAGACGACTTTGATAACTTCTAGGCAAAAATATTGAAACCCTCTATAACTGCAGGTATAATTGCTGAAAAAAATTGAAAACATTGTGGCAAATAGAGAAATTACTTGTTTTGAGCAATTTCTCCTTTTGTCACATTGTTTTCAATAGTCGTCTGCGTCAGAACGCGTCTATATGTGGGAGAGGGTTAATTTTCTCAGTGACAAGCTTGTCGAGGGGATATAAGGATCCGCCCCTACATATACTTTATTTATATGTGCACTAGCATGGCCTCTTGTACATTTCACTGAACAAGGTCAAAGGTCATCGTCACAGTGACTAAATATTTGTGTACAAAACAACATCATCACTCTAGCACTTTAATTTATGGACGGAATTCCTCAATACTTCATACACAGATTCAGTAATAAGAGAGCTTGGATAGGTTTGCGTTTCATCAATGTAGGGCAAAGGTCATTGTCAGAGTTACTTTTATAGGTCTTTATAAAACAGTGCAATCCCTCTAACGCTTTTATTTGTGGATGGAATTCCTTAATAATTCATACACAAGTTAAGTGTCAAGAGAGCTTGGGTGTATTCGTGTTTCTCTAACCTAGGTCAAAGGTCATGGTCACAGAGACTATAATACGTCTGTAAAAAAGAACACTTTGATGGGGTTTTTAGATCACCTAGAGCCAAAGGCTCAAGGTGAGCTATTCTGATCACTTTGTGTCCGTCGTCCTTTGTCGTCCGTCGTTAACTTTAAGCTTTAAACATCATGTTCAAAGATTTAAATTCCATAGAGAACTTTGGTTGCTGCGGCATCAGAAAGGGGACAAAATGTCCAAACTCTAAAAATCTTCTCCTCCGAATCTGCCTGTCAGATTCAAATATAATTTGGTAGAAATGTTCCTTGGGTGACCCTCTATCAAAATTGTTCAAGCCATACTGATTGGTTGAAAAACATGGCAGTCAGGCGGCATCAGAAAAGGGGCAAAATGACAAAATTTGAAAATTCCATTTTTATGAAAGTCCTTGTCTGATTTTAAGAAAATATAATACGAATCTTACTTTAATGATCCTCTATTTAATTTGTTTAAGCCGTTTTGATTGGTTACACAATCATATCAACCAGGAGTCATCACTAAAGGGGTAAATTGAACTTTTAGCTACAAATGACAACCAACTCCTACCATTCCAATAGACCAATTTCCACAAAACATCACAGGAATGTTCCTTTAGTGGTCCTCTTTCAAAATTGTTCAAAGATTAAAATTCCATTGAGAACTTTGGTTGCTGCGGCATCAGAAAGGGGACAAAATGTCCAAACTTTAAAAATCTTCTCCTCCGAATCTGCTTGTCAGATTCAAATATAATTTGGTAGAAATGTTCCTTGGATGACCCTCTATAAAAATTGTTCAAGTCATACTGATTGGTCGAAAAACATGGCAGTCAGGCGGCATCAGAAAAGGGGCAGAATTACAGAATTTGAAATTTCCATTTTTATGAAAGTGTTTGTCTGATTTTAAGAAAATATAATACGAATCTTACTCTAATGATCCTCTTTTTAATTTGTTTAAGCCGTTTTGATTGGTTACACAATCATATCAACCAGGCGTCATCACAAAAGGGGTAAATTGAACTTTTAGCTACAAATAACAACCAACTTCTACCATTCTAACAGACCAATTTCCACAAAACATCACAGGAATGTTCCTTTGGTGGTCCTCTTTCAAAATTGTTCAAAGATTTAAATTCCATTGAGAACTTTGGTTGCTGCGGCATCAGAAAGTGAGAAAAATACCCAAATTTTAAAAACATTTTCCTCCATAATCTGCTTGTGCGATTGCAAGATAATTTGGTAGAAATGTTCTTTAAAGTGACCCTCTAAAAAAAACTTGTCGAAGCCATATTGATTTCGTGGAAAAACAGGGCAGCAAGGCGGCATCAGGAAAGGTGTAAAATGACAAAAACTTTATAATTCCATTCTTATTAAAGTTCTTGTTAGATTTCAAGATATAAATGGCCTTATTGATAAGCTGTTTCTTGAGAAGTGTCCACTCCTTGCAGTTTCATTTGCACTCCTTGATCAAATTTTCCCAGATATTTGCAGTTAAATATTTGCTACTAATTTACTATCAATTAGGTGATCGATTTAGGGCCATCTTGGCCCTCTTGTTTATTGTCAGCGATGCTCTTGTTTGTTGAAGCTCTGGGTTGGCATCATTTAAAGTTATGTTTGTGTCACATAAAGGGATTTACACTTTAAGCCCTTTCATCAGAAGATACATTTAGATCTTTATAACCTATATTCAGACGATGTGGAGTTTTTTTTACTGTACACAGATGCCATAAGAAGCCAAATTGTCAGAGGCAGTTTATTGATGTAATAAACAATATATGAGTGGGGCTCTCTGATGACCAACCTTGGTATAATTATTATAACCCCTTCGAAGAAGAGGGGGTATATAGGAGTCACTGTGTCGGGCTGTCGGAAGCCATATTTTGTCTGGCCTATTTCTTACAAACCACTGGGTGGAATTCAATAAAATCGTACATGAAGCTCCTATACCGAGAGGAGATGTGCATATCCTAAAAATCTTACAATTGCATGTTATTTTACAGAGTTTGGCCCTTTATGGTGTAGGTCAAGGTGCTGTTTTGGGGGTATGTATCATCTTCAGTGATAGTTCTAGTTACACCTAAAACTGCCTATCCATGCTGTCAGATCCAAATTGACACTGCTTTTAAAACGTTTCTTGAAACCCTTATATGACAATCTATTTGCAAACAGTGCAGATCCAGATTCACTGCAGTAAAGCACAGGCTGATTTGGATCGGCAATGGTTAGTTTTCACCGAGAGCAAGATAAGCAGTGAATGAAATTAGCATTCTATATTTATTTTCAGAGTGTCACTTCCTATGTTAAAGATGTTGGATCAACTATTAGCAAAGGGCTGTTTTGATTCCTTATTGCAACAGGAAAAGTAAGTATTTATTCACATAAAGGTGAAAAGGTATGGAAAATTGGAAATGTTTAGATCCATATATGAGTTTTGCTTCAGGATCTACAAATCTGCAACAGACAATTTTGATAACAGTTCAGCAAAAGTATCTTTGAATGAAACTATGATTGTTGAATACAATTAAAAACTTTAAAAGCATTGTGACAAATTAGAAATTGTGCATAATGAGTAATTTCTCTTTCTACCACAATGTTTATAAAGATGTGTCTGCACACAATTTGTTGATAAGTGAGGAAAGAATCTGTTTGCCCTACCATTCAAGCTGATCCCAATTAACTTGATTTTGAATCCATCTTTGTCCAATTGGCAAATAAGGCTGAGCAAGATCATTTGTTGCAGATGAATAGGTTTCTCTGGAACCATACTGAATGAAAATTTATTGAAATTTAAAGTTTCTTTGCGTTACGGCAGTATTGAACATATGTACAGATACCCAAATCAGTGATGTGCGCACACGCTAGTCCTGTTGTGGTCAGTTTAAAAGGAATGGTTTGTTGGGCTTTAGTCAGATTAACATGAGACTTCATTCGCCTTACTTCATTTATGCATTGCTTCTGTTCACAATGGATTCAAAGGAGATAACAAAAAATGGTGGAGACTCTTGTGTGAGATGCCATTTACCCTTTTCCACTTACAGCATATCTGCAGGAGACGACTTTACAAACATCTAAGCAAAAATATGGAAAATCTCAATAAATGAAGGTTTAATTGCAGAAAAAAGTGGAAAACATTGTGGCAAAAGGAGGAATTGCTTGTTTTAAACAATTTCTCCTTTTGTCACAATGTTTTCAATAGTCGTCTTTTGCATAGGCATTAGAAAAGTAAATTGTATTCCTATGATATAGAAATGGAATACGTTGTAGATAACCGTCTGAAAATGTAGACTAACCCTTTTCTCGCAGTTACATTTTACATCTGCAGCAGAAATTTGAAAAAAAATTGTCAGAAATGAAAATTGCTCATAATGAGAAATTTCTCCTTTTACCACAATGATTTAAACTGAATTCAGTATGTGTACATGTACTTATATTAATTGTAACTTACCATTTTTTGTCTATATAGTTTCAAAGTAGTCCTCTGCAGATTTGTTGTATATAAGGGAAAGGATAAATACATTTTTGTTTGTGGTAATTCTTATTTATTGTCCTGTGACAGCCATCCATTTCCGTTGGAGATCCTGACTTTGGTAAAAACAGAAATATCCAGGACTAAAGATCCACAGAAACTACTAGCAAGTGCTGATGTGTAAGTATGCATGATCAATTAGTGTTTATTAACCCTTTCTCTCATATAGACGCTTTCTGACGCCTCTGCAGTAGACGGCCTTTTGAAAACATAGTGACAAAAGAAGAAATTGCACAAAACGTGCAATTTCTCCTTTTGCCACAATGTTTTCCACTTTTTGTCATAGGTTATCCATTCAATTATGGAGATTTTCTATGTTTTGACAAAATATGTTCAAAGTCGTCTGCCCCAGAATTGTTGTATGAGGGAAAGGGTTAACAATCTACATCAGGATTATTTGAAAGTCTTTTAACCCTTTCCCTCATATAGACGCTTTCTGACGCCTCTGCTGCAGACGACTTTTGAAAACACTGTGACCAAAGGAGAAATTGCTGAAAAAAAGCAATTTCTCCTTTAGCCACAATGTTTCATCTTTTTTTTTTTTTATAATAAAACCCTTATTTGTGAAGATATTTTCTGTATGTGGGAAAGGGTTAAGATGACTATAATCAGAGAATTGTAAATAGATGAATTTAGATGCTTTGATGGCAGATACCTTAGAAACATTATGGAAAAAGAGCAAAATTGCATGAGCAATACATGTATCTCTTTTTCCAACAAGCCAACCCCCGGTAGCTCATTCAGAAGCGATGCAGGCTATCAATCAAGGGGTAGTGATTTCAAACCCCCACTTGACCAACATTCTTTTCTGACGTTTGACAGAAGTCTCAGTGACAAGCATCGTTCTTCTTCCACATTGGTGGCCGTGATATGACTGAATTGTTTTGAAAATGGCCTTAGACCCTAATCAATCAATCAATTTTTTCCAACAATGTTTTTAACTCTGAATCTTAAACAATGTCCAATTCTTTATTTGTATTTTCAAAGATGTTCTTAAGTCAGACATTTCTCAAAAGGTTGTCCGGATTTAGCATAGAAAATATTTTAACTATCGAAAGTTAGTAAAATGATTTTGTAGTTGTTTGCTTTGAAAGCAATGGATGAAATAATGATATACATTGGAACCTGTGTATAAAGGCCACATATATGAACACAACACTATGGTCTTTGTTCACAGGTGGTCTTTAATTGTAGGTTATTAACCCTTTCCCTCATATAGACGCTTTCTGACGCCTCAGCAGCAGACAGCTTTTTGAAAACGTAGTGACAAAAAATGAAATTGCTCAAAACGAGCAATTTCTCCTTTGGCCACAATGTTTTCCACTTTTAGTCATAGTTTATCCATTCAATTACAGAGATTTTTCTATTTTTTGACAAAATATGTTCAAAGTCGTCTGCTATAGAATTGTCGTATGAGGGAAAGGGTTAATGCAGAAAATGAGTCATTGCAAACTTAAAGTGTGGTTGCTATAGACAGAAAGTCACTATTCCAAGGTGGTCTTTAGCATACGTTTGACTGTATTTGTTATGATAAAGCTGAGTTGAAGACATTGTGTTTTGACGCAACACCGGTCTTGATAACAGAAATGGGAGAAATTGCTTATTAAGAGTCATCTGTAGCAATGTCATAATGTGTCTCTATGCAGGATATGGTTTAGTATATTTTCATTATTTTTGTGCATTCGATGTTTAAACATGGTATTAAACCCTTTCCCATATACATCAATTCTGCAACAGATGACTTTGAAAACATGCATGAATAAATATGGAACATCTTCATAAATAAATGTATGATTGATGACTAGAGTTGAAAAGGTAACATTTCTCAACACGTTTACTATTTCAGATTCTGTGGGTTATTACAGTTTCCAGGGGAAGTCCGTAGGAAATGTCTCGCCAGTTTGTCTATGTTCTTGTGTCATAGATATCCCAGGGTAAGCTTGGATCATAGCCCTAATCTCTTCTTTAATTTTTGTCTGTTATTATAAACTTCATTAAATATTCCCACATACATTAAATCTGCAGCAGAAGACTTTGAAAACATCTAAGCAAAATTATGTTCATTCTCTATAGATGAAAGTATAATTATTACAAAGAGCTGAAAACATTGGGACAAAAGGAGAAATTGCTCATTATGAGCAATTTCTCCTTTTGTCACAATGTTTTCAAATGGCATCTACTGTAGAGGTATCAGAAAGCGTCTGCAAAGGGGAAAGGGTTAAGTCTCTTACTATCCTTATAGAACAAATGTGAGGTCAGAAAATAAGATCTCATAACAAGAGCAGTAAGATGTGAACCTTGTTACCTATTCCCATAGCAGATGACTTCTGATAAAATTATAGCAAAAGGGGAAATTACTCATATTGAACCTTCCTTATTTGCCTCATTGGTTTCTGATATTTGCTTAGAAGATTTCGAAGCTGTCTGCTGCAGATTTGCTGTATGCCGGAGAGTTTAAAATGTTGTTCTAACACGATTCTGTAAATTCTTCTATTGGATAAAAGGTAATTTTACAAGTTTAAAATCCTACGTCACATCACTATTGAAAAACGTTGACTACAAGATGAAAGTTTACAACGAATCACCATGGTAAAGAGGTTAGCAGGACCTTATTTTGATCGTCCAGTTAGAATTAATTTGTAGATGGGTCAACGATGCCTCTATGGAGGAAAGAGTTTATTCTCATTTTTGCTCTTGCAGATTCGAAAGACGACAGCCAACAAATTCTATGAGGTTGTAGTTACGTACGATGATGTTGCCCCGATAGAAAATCTAGAGGACATTATGACATTACTTAGTGAAACCATATGGTGAGTTTGAGGAACTGTTTTGTGTTGACAACCTTGGCAGGGTGACTCTAAGGGATTTCCTCTCAGTTATCTATCTGTCAGTTCATCTGTATGTCTGGAGTAACCTTCCCCTACCATTACATTAAAGGGTCAGGCTTACGCCAAGTTATGGAGGTTGCAATCAAAAGGCTATAGAGACAACCCTTTTTGTGGACCAACTGCTTAACCTTTCAAATTCTGATTTATTACTTTAATATGTATTAGTTTAAATTTATTTATTTTACATTGATTGTGAAACAATCTTTCAGCTTAGACAAATCACGCTCTATGTCTGCTTCCTTGAGACTTAACCCTTTCCCTCATACAACAATTCTGCAGCAGACGACTTTGAAGATATTTTGTCAAAAAATAAAAAATCTCTATAATTGAATGGATAACCTATGACTAAAAGTGGAAAACATTGTGGCAAAAGGAGAAATTGCTTGTTTTGAGCAATTTCTTTTTTTGTCTTTTTTTCAAAAAGTTAACCAGTACTTGTGCTGTTTGTCAGAACCCACTCATCACAGGACTCGAACCCCGGGACCTTTGGAACAAGAGGCCAACACTCTACCTCTGTACCACTGTCTTCCCATTACTTATGTATTTTTTCCAGACATCAAGGTTCAATGGTCCACTGTAGAGTTTATGAAAATTACTATATATATTGTATAAATTACTATATATACTATATAGATTACTATATATTTTATATAAATCACTATATATTATATGAATCACTATATATATTATATAAATCACTATATATTTTATATAAATCACTATATATATTATTGAAAATTGCTATATATATTATATAAATTACTATATATACTATATAGATTACTATATATTTTATATAAATCACTATATATATTATATAAATCACTATATATTTTATATAAATCACTATATATATTAAATAAATCACTATATATGTTAATTAAATCACTATATATATTATATGAATTACTACATATATTATATAAATCACTATATATTATATATAAATCACTATATATTTTATATAAATCACTATATATATATTATATGAATCACTATATATATTATATAAATCACTATAATATATATAAATCACTATATGTTATATAAATCACTATGTATGCGATAGCAAAATATATGTGGAGGTGACAATCTAGTAGCCATTGTGGGAAAGGGTTAAATTAGCCCAAATACAGAATTGAAAACATTGGCAAAAAGAAAAAAGTACTCACTATCACCATTTTTGTCTTTTCTCACA
This sequence comes from Serripes groenlandicus, assembly GCA_031761405.1. Classification (NCBI taxonomy): domain Eukaryota; kingdom Metazoa; phylum Mollusca; class Bivalvia; order Cardiida; family Cardiidae; genus Serripes; species Serripes groenlandicus. Next base: position 74,062,393 of record JASEVX010000004.1, on the reverse strand, counting down.
ATGCATTCAAATGTAAGCTGCAAATTAATCAAAATTGTCTGTATACGATATATGAGCCTGTTCATGCATAAAGCAACAAATGGCAATTTTTGAACAGTATATGTTTTATCACAATTTACACAATTAACAAAACCCAACTTGTACCTTTGCTTATGGACAGGCTCATATGGTTATATTGCCTACATACAAGGAATCTGCAGCAGATGACTGAAAACTTCTGGTCAAAAACGTGAAAAATCTCCATAGATGAGAGTTAAATTATTTAAAAGAGGGATAAACATTTCTACTTTTGCCACAATATTTTCAAAAGTCATCTGCAGCAGAGGTGTCAAAAAACGCCTATATGTGCAAAAGAGTTAAATCAGTGATATGAAATATAATATTTATTTTTATTCTATCCAGGGACAATGAGTTGGAAGAAATCAGACCAATCAGAAACAAGGTTTGTGGACTGCTAGGTGTTCCTGTTCCCATAATGTTACAGAAGGTTTGTACAATTAAGCACTTTCCCACATACAACACATCTGCAGCAGAAGACTTTAAAAACCGCTAGACAACAACATGAGAGGAAATCCCAACATATGAGAGCACAATTTTAGAATACAATTTAAAACCTTTTGGCTAATGGAGAAATTTGCTCATTTTGTTTGAGGAAAAGTTGTATGTTGCAGACAAGTTAACCTTTTCCCTCATAAAAACTAGCAGACAATTTTGAAAACAGCTAGGTAGCATTATGGAAAATGCTAATTTTATAAAGTACAATTATAGAAAAAAAATTAAAACTTTTGGCTAAAAATGAATTTGCTCATTATGTTTACAAAAGTTGTATGTTGCAGACGATTTAACACTTTTCCTCAAACAGACATCTCTGCAGCAGATGAACTTTTAAAACAGTGGCAAAAGGAGAACTTTCTCAAACAAGCAATTTCTCATTTTGCTACAATGTTTTAAACAAGTACGAAGAGCTGGTTGAGCTTTTGTGATCCTACTGTCCGGTGCCTGTTGTCATAGTTACCTTTCAAAATAATTTCACAGGAATATTCCTTAGGTGGTCCTCTTTCAAGGTTGTTACAATAATTTAATTCCTTGTAGAAATTGCTGCTGCAGCATCAAAAGCAGGGAAGATTGTCAAAACTTAAACAATTTCTTGTACAAAGGTACTGGCCTGATTTGAAAAAGATTTTCTATGTGTTTTGACTAATTAAGGTCAGTTGCATAATGTGTGTTTGTGGGAAATTATATCTCTATAAAATGAAAGTATGATTATTGATATAGATGAAAACATTGTGGCAAAAGAAGATATTGCTTTGTTTGCAAAAATATTTTCAAAAGTTGTCTGCTGAAGATGCCTCTGTGTGTCTGCAAGCTGGAAAGGATTAAATGTTAACATGATAGGATATTTCAAGTTTCATTTGAAACCATGAAATCATGAAATTTCTTACGAAAAATTGTATAATTTATAAAATTATAAAATCAAAAGTTAACTATCTATAAATAAATAATGATATAAAGAATTATCATAAATTAAGAAATAAAGAATTTTGATCGTTTACCTTATATTATAAATATAATGTTGTCTGCTTTGAAGAGTTATGATGATAGAAGAGAAAGAACTGAAGTATATAGATGCTTTCTTACGCCCATGCAGCAGACGACTTTTGAAAAAAAATGGGGCAAGAGGAGAAATTGATGAGCAATTTCTCCTTATAACCGTAATGTTTCCAACGCTATTCAATAATTAAAATATCGGTTATAGAATTATTCCCTATTTTTGTTGAGATGATTTTAAAGTTGTCTTCTGCAGATTTTTAGTATTAGGTGAAAGGTTAAAACATAAAAGTTCAAAACATTGGGAGACCAGGAGACATTGGTCACTTTGAGCATTTGCTCCTTTGCCATAAATCATTTTAATTCTTGTTTACCAAACGTGTCAAAAGTCAGTTAAAGGATAAAAGTTACAAACCTCTATATGCAATATTTGAAAGTATAAAACTGTACATAATCTTTTTTTTCTATTACAGAAATCAACCTAGTACTTCCATGTGATTCCTGTATTTGCTACGTCTGAATGGTTATTTATGTTTATGAGGACCAGAATCTGTGTACCGTATATTAACCCTTTCCCACTTACAGCTAATCAACAGCAGAAGACTTTGAAAGCATCTAGACAGAAAGACTGAAAATCTTTAAAAATTATGGTATATTTACTTGAGCAATTTCATCTTTTGTCACAATGTTTTCAAAAGTTGTCTGCTGCAGAGGTGTCAGAAAGCGTCTGTATGTGGGAAAGGGTTAAAACTTGTCCTCAGACTTTATGTGTTGCAGTTGCTTTAATCAGAGTCTACACTGGGCGGAAAAACAAAACATTTATAGAAATTTAGATTGATGATTACCTGCTTATGCAAGTAGAAAAGTGGGAGCTGTATAATTATGTATGTGCTGTGTTAGGCTGTGTTAATTCTGTCAGACTATATGTGCTTCAGTCCCTCAGATACCGACTTGAGCGCCGTTTTGGGCAATGAACAAATCTTTTTTAGCTCGTATATTCTACGAAGATAGAGGTCGGGGTAATATGATACCCTTGGCGTCGTCGTTATCTGCGTCGTCAAAAAACTTTAACCTTACATCAAAACTCTAAAAACATTCAAATTTTTTAAATGAAACTTGGTACACATGTTCCTAGGAACAATAAGCATGTCTACACCAAGTCACATAACTCTGGCTTCAATAATTATTCAGTAATGCCCCTTTTTTTACTTAGAAAAAAAAGCAGATGAGCATTGGCCTTGCTTGCAGCGCTCTAGTTAGACATATTAATATATGATAATTTACTTGTACAAGGAAAAAGTGGGAGATGTATGTGCTGCATTAGGCTGTGTTAAAAAAAGTAAGTAAACTTAATGAAATCCATTTGCTTTACCCATTTCCTGCATGCAGATCCCATTTTGAAAAATTGTGGCTAAAGGAAAAAATTACTCATTATGAGCCGTTTCTCTTTTACCTTAATATTTTCACCTCTAGTCAATAATTAAACTTTTATTGATTTAGATTGTTTGCATATTTCTTTCCAAGACATTTTGAAAATCATCTGCTCCACGGATTTTGGAAAATCCTTTCCCAAATACAACAAATCTGCAGCAGATACACTCTAAATGATATAGGCCAAACTATGGAAAATACCTGTATACAAAAAAAAAGCATTTGAAAACAGTGTGGAGAAAGGAGTAATTGCTAATTATGAGCAATTTCTCCTTTTGCCGCAATATTTTTAAAAATTGTCTGATGCAGAGGCATCAGAAAGTGGCTGCAAGTGGGCAAAGGTTTAATCATTCAGAAGAGAGTAATTATATGAGTATTTGCTTGTATAGAAGAATATGGTAGCTGTGTGCTGCGTGACCACCCTTTACCTGATATACATATGTTAAATCTTTACCACATACAGACGCTTTTTCACGCCTCTGGAGTAGATGACTTTTGAAAACATTGTGGCAAAAGAAGGAATTGCTTATAATGAGCAATTTCTCCTTTTGTCACAATGATTTCAACTCTTCAGTATTTATACTTTCATTTATAGAGAAATTTCATAATTTTGTCAATATTTTTTCAAAGTCGTCTGCTGCTGCTTTGTTGTATGTGGGAAAGGGTTAAACTCTTCCAAATTGAAAACTTCAGATGAAGATACTGGACAACTTATACTAGTTCAACTAGGAGTTTAAGTTCTTTTTCCCTGAAAAAATAAAACTGCCACAGATGACATTGTAAACATCTAGACTAAAATATGAAAGATCTCGGTAAATTATTTAATAATAATTAAATACAGGCGAAAACATAGTGGCAAAAAGAAAAATTGTCCATAATGAGCAATATCTCCTTTTGCCACAATAGATTTCAACTCTATTCAAGAAATATACTTTCACTTACAGAGAGTTTCCATATCTTTGTTGATATGTTTCAAAATCGTCTGCTGCAGATTTGTTGTATGTGGGAAAGGGTCAATACTGTCACTGTCTGGACAGAGCTTATCTTTGTGATAATTTATCTTTTTGTATTACTTAATTCTGTGTGTACAGTCTGTGTAAATTGAACTGGCACATGATGAATACATAACAAGGTCAATTTACCTAGAAATATGTGTGTGTGTGTATACAATTTATAAATACATAAATATGTATGAGCCTGTGCATTGGAAGTTGGCTTTTGTGAACAGTATAGGACCAGATCCACAGTCTGATCAAGATCTTAACTTCTCACATATAACTTACGAAAGCTTGTTTGAAGATTCTGTCAAGTTGTGTAAATTCTGATAACAATGAGCAGGTGGACAAGATGATCTGAACCTACACTGTTCAGAAATAACAGCTAATACCTTTTCTTATGCATTGTCTCATATGAGCCGTTCCACAAGAAAACCTACATTATGGACTATGAATATTGTATTGACTCAGACCAGCCTGCGCACGCTAATCCAGGTCTACACATTCCGTTTCAGGGATAAAGAGATATAGAGTAATGATTCCTAAAACAGAAAATCCACAGGAGGCGAAAAATGTCTGTCTGGGTTAGCCTGCGTGGCATGCTTAGGCTCATCCGGGTCGATACTTTACGCAGAGTCCACAAAGTTGGTTTTCTCATCGAACGGCTCATATACATGTATCCCTTGGCCCATCAGTGAAGTGAGAGTGACAGTTTAATTTACACTGAAAACATGAAATATTGTATTGATATAAAGATCTTTAAAATCTACTTCCTTGTTGTGCGATTCCTTCAAGCCATTTGATTTTTAGCTCTACTGGCTGAAAGCGAGTTCAGCTTATGTCATGGCGAATTGTCGGTTGTGCGTGCATCAACGTGTTGCTTTAAAGGACTTCTCCTCCATAGCCTCTTGGCCAATTGGGATAAACCTCATAGGAAGCATCATCTCAATGTCTTCTCCTAAATTCCTTCAAATTTGTTGGATCCATGAACATTTCTGGTTTCCATGAAACCGAAAACAATATGAAAACTTAAAAAATCTTCTCCTCCGAAAGTGTTGGGCCAATTTACAAATAATTTTGCAGAAATGTTTCTTGAATGACCATCTATTGGATTCCTTTAAGCAATGTTGATTAGTCGAAAAACATGGCCGCCAGAGGGCGGGGCTATTTTGCCTTATATCGCTATAGTGAAAACTGAAAAAATCTTCTCCAACAAAAGTGTTTCAAATAAGTTTGTAGAAATGTTCCTTGGGTGACCCTCTATCGGATTCCTTCAAGCAATGCTGATTGGGGGAAAAACAAAGCCACCAGAGGGCGGGGCTATTTTGCATTATATGTCTATAGTGACCAAAGTATCTGGCCGATTTTCAAATAATTTTGTAGAAGTGTTCCCAGGGTGACTCTCTATCATATTCCAAGAAGCCATGGTGATTGGTCTTAATATGTAGCTGCCAGGGGGCGGGGCTGTGGCCTTATATTGGCTTAAGTGAAATATTTTCGGATAATTTTGCAGAAATGTTTCTTGGGTGACACTGCGATATTCCTTAAAACCATATGGTGATTGGTCAAAAAACGTGGCCATCAGGGGGGCCGAGGCTGTTTGGAGATTCAATTCTTCAAGTCATGTTAAGTGGTCCGAAACCATGTCTGCTTGTAGGTTGGACTGTTCAACGTTTTAGGCCTATGGAGAAAACTCTTCTCCTTAGAACATATTGGTCAAAGAAACATACCGAGTGCAACCCCCTTAATTTAACCCTTTACCACAAATAGATACATTTTGACGCATCTGCAGCAGACGACCTTCGAAAACATTGTGGCAAAAGAAGAAATTGCTCGAAAAATGTCAACATTTAATTATCATACTCCCATTTAATGAAATTGTTCATGTTTTTGTCAATATCTATTCAAAGTCGTCTGCTGCAAATAATTTGTATGTGGGAAAGGGTTAAAAGAAATATGCAACAGAGGGTTTGTAAATATTGACTTACGGCAGTGGAGCTTTAGTCTTTGGTCTCCTGTTTTATATTCACGTAATTCTTGACACTTTCCCACATAAATTACACTGCAGCAGCCGACTTTGAAAACATCTAGCCAAAACAATTGAACATTCTATATAGATGAGTGTAACTATTAAACAGGGTTGAAAACATTGTAACAAGAGAATATATTGTCTTTCACTCACTCCCACACATACAACACATCTGCAGCAGATGACAACATCTAGCCCAAACAATTGATAATCCCTATAAATGGGAATATTATTTGGAATAGAGTTTGTCAAAATATTGCAATAGGTATCTGCTGCAGATGAATCGAAATATGTCTGCAAGTGGAATAGGGTTAATAAAACTGGTGTATTCATGCAAATTCTCCTTTTGCCACAATGATTTCAAATCTATTCCAGAAATACACTTTCACTAACAGATTTTCCAAATTATTGTTTAGATGTTTGAAAGTCAATTACCGCATATTTATTGTATGTGGGAATGGACTAATACTGCCAATGTCTTTTCAAAATGCAGATGGATCGATACATTTCTGCATCTCTTGAGCTCCAGCGTATGGGGTGGTATTGTTTTTGGTTATTGTTTTTTACCTCAATGTAATTATCGAATATGTGACCAATATCATCTTTCCCGTCCACCGTTATATGACCTTAGCTGCTGTAAGCCGCTTAAAACCCAAAAACAAACAAACAAATGCTTGGTTTGATCGATTTCTTCTTTTACCAAAATGTTTTCAATAAAAGTATGTTGCAAATACATTAAATGAGTTTCACATGTTTTTACTCATATTTTACACATCCCGCAAACTAATTGTAATTAACGCTTCCCCACACTCAACAACGGTTAAGCAGACGATTTTAAAATACATATTGGCAAAAATAGAAATATCTCCACAAATGAGAGAGAAAAACGGCAAACTTAAACTGGGAAAAAGGATTAATTTCCAATAAAGTGTTTAAAAGTTGTCTGTTAACCCTTTCCCTCATATAGACGCTTTCTGACGCCTCTGCAGCAGACGGCTTTTTGAAAACATAGTGACAAAAGAAGAAATGGCACAAAACGTGCAATTTCTCCTTTTGACACAATGTTTTCCACTTTTTGTCATAGGTTATCCATTCAATTATAGAGATTTTCTATGTTTTGACAAAATACGTTCAAAGTACTGCTGCAGAATTGTCGTATGAGGGAGAGGGTTAAACGTTTTCTGTTAAAATATCAAGTAAAGAAAGCGTAACATGATTCCCATTAAATGTACTTCAAACCTTGCAACAAAATAGTGTTTTGCCAAATGAACTTTTAATCCTGATTCCTAAAAAACACTTGTAGCGTTGAAAAGGTCTTACTTTCATTGCAAATAAATCCCCAGACCAGTACAAGTAATTCGACTTCTCATAAATTGTATATACAATTAACACTGTATTTCTTTACTCAGGAAATAAATGTTTCCAGAGATTAATTCGCACATAATGAGTAATGTTTCCTTTTGCCACAATGTCTTCAAACCTATTCAATATTTGTACTAGATTTTTTCAATAGTTTTGACAATATGTTTTTAATGTCATCTGCTGCAGAATTGTTGTTTGTGGGAACCTCCTTAAGTACCGCTGACTGTTGAAAACGGTGTTAAGCAATGTAAAAAGCTAGCCTAGTAATGATGAAACACGCACTAAAGTAGAATCGGTGCTCGTTCGCCATTAGTTCTACATCACCGTAGTTAAACTGTTGTAATCATTTATAAACCAAAATGCTTAATTGTTAGTATATTTCTGTTAACTCGGTCGAATTTAACCCTTTTCCACATACAACAAATCTGAATCAGACGAATTTGAAAACATACCCGAAATAATTGAAAACTCCCTTTAAATGAAAGTACAATAATTGAACAGAGTTGAAAACATGGTGACAAAAGGAGAAATTGCTCGTTTTGAGCATTTTTTTCTTTTGTTGCCATGTTATCCAAAAACCTTCTGCTAAAAAGGTGTCAGAAAGCGTCTATATGAGGGAAATGGTTAAAAACAACTAGGCTAAACTATTGAAAATACCTTGATTGACGACCGTCATTGTGGTGAAGTAGATAGAGCGTCCGCCTTGGAAGCGGGATTCCGGGGTTCTTGATACCCGGTCGGATCATTTAATTAACTAGAAGAAATGACCCTCCTCCTTGGCACTCAGAGTTGCGGGATAGCAACGGTGACGGGATAAATACGGAATATTACGTTGCGGGAGCGATAAAAGGGTTTGTATTGCACGACAAGTAGCGTGGAAAAATCGATATCTTACGAGACCGAAGGTCGAGTAAGATATGGATTTTCCCACGCTACGAGTCGTGCAATACGTACCCATTTATCGCTCCCGCAACGTAATATTCCTTTTATTATATACCTACGATCTATGAAGAGCGAAAAAACTATTAAATATACAGATTCAATACATTGTTTATTGGGGATACCTCGCCGCGCACTGTCTGACGTCACAATCTTGTATTTACACCGCATGTAGATACGGAATTTTAATCTGTCGTGGTGTATTTGCGCATGTCAATCTGTATGTATTTCCACCGGAAAATGTACAGGCATATAATAAATACTACTATACATATACTGGTAGAACTGGTAAATTATCCAATAAACGCCACGTGGTATAACATACACTGTTGTTGAAAGCGCCGTTAACACCATTCAAATCGGCAATCTCCTACGCAGAGTTATCGTTCCTTACACTCACCATACATGTATGGTGAGTGTAAGGAACGACAACTCTGCGTAGGAGATTGTCAAATCGGATGTACAGATGATAGTTTTACTTGAGTAAAGTTGTACGAAAATCTACATTCATGACTTTGTGTCCAGTCAAATTCCTGGGTGTTCTGATCAGTCCCCGAACATATAAAACTCTTTTAAAAAAAGGTCTCTGTGCTCAAGAATGAACTCCATGCGCCAAATAAGACTTTCTGATCGGCTATTCTCGAGAATGAATGTGTTTTTGACTAAGCAGATTATTGAGCATTAATTCTGAGTACAGGTTAACTTTTTAGCTATTGGTTTTAGTTATTGTGATCGCCATTTTTTCCGTCGTTCGGCGTGCGTCGACCGTCGTGCGTCAACTTCTTCTCCTCAGTAACCAGCGGGTCAATTGGGATGAAATTTCACAGAAAGCATCCTCGCCATTGACACAGAAAGCATCCTCTCCATTGTCTCACCAGAATTCCCTAAATGTTTTGGGATACATGCATAATTCTGGTTTCCATGGCAACGAAATGAAAGAAACTTCAAAATTCTTCTTCTCCGAAAGTGTCAGGTCGATTTTCAAATAATTTAGTGAAAATGTTCCTTAAGTGACCCACTATTAGATTCCTTCAAGCCATGTTGATTGGTCGAAAAACATGGCCGCCAGTGGGAGGGGCTATTTTGCCTTATATGGCTAAAGTGAAAACTTAAAAAATCTTCTCCTCCAAAAGTGTCAGGCCGATTTTCAAATAATTTTGTAGAAATGTTCCTTAGATGACCCTCTATGAGATTCCTTCAAGCCATGTTGATTGGTCGGAAACTATGGCCGCCAGGGGGCGGGGCTTATATGGCTGAAGTGAAGACAAAAATCAGGTGAGCGATCAAGGGCCATCATGGCCCTCCTGTATAGTTTTTGGAGCCTTGATATTTACTGTTTGGTATGCCGTCGTACGGCCACATCAGAACCCTCATGAAAATGGTTATAACAGACCAGGCAATTGTATGCACTAGTATGGAATTCGATCCCTATTGAGTTATGCCATTAACCCTTATTTAACATTTAGACGCTTTCTGACGCCTCTGCTGCAGACGGCTTTGTGAAAACATAGTGACAAAAGAAGAAATTGCTCAAAACGAGCAATTTCTCCTTTTGCCACAGTGTTTTCCACTTTGAATCATAGGTTATCCATTCAATTATTGAGATTTTCTATTTTTTGACAAAATATGATCAAAGCTGCAAAATTGTCGTATAAGGGAAAGGGTTAACGAGTAATTCCCATGTTTTTCTCAAATGTAAACTCGGACGCCTGTGCTGAGATCTGTGTATCTGTTTGTTGTCTTGAGTTTGTTATAGTGTTAGCACCGTCCGTGTAAATTCAACTGTCGGATAATGAATACATAATGGGGTCAGTTTACATAGAAATACATAGTAAACTAACCTTGTTATATATTTATTATTCTGCAGTTGAATTTACAAGGATTAAACCCAAAAGCTTTCTGTTGTTTTTATCCCACGACGTCAAAAGTGCATTGTATTTATCATGTACCATTTGCAAACGCATTTCGACGCATTGTACTTGGCGACCGTTGAAAACAATTGTACAAGGTGTTATGCTTTAATATAAAAAGATTTTCAAGAATATTGCCTCCAGATATTTTTGAAATCACCTCTATATTTGATGTGTGTGGGAAAGGGGGGTTAAATCATAAGTATGCACGTTTCAAAGAACGTGCCCCTCGAGTCTTAAACCATTTACCTGCTACGGATTAGTCGAGCTGTGATAGCTCAGTCGATCAAGACGAGAGCTTTCAATACAGGGGTCGTGATTTCGAACCTCGATCATTCAATCTTTCCGATGACTGACAAAAGTCGGCATTGTGACGAGCGTCATCCGTATTCCGCTAATAGGCTAAATAGTCGAAGGGAAGGTGGTCAGTTGTCTGACAAATATGAGCCGTCTCGCGAGAAAACCAACATTGTGAGGTATCGAACAGAATCAGCTTAAGCATGCCGTGCAGGCTAACCCGGACAGACATTTTTTGCCTCCTGCGGATTTTCTGTTTCAGGAATCATTATTCTATACCTCTATCCCCCTGAGACGGAATGTTTCGGCCCGGATCAGTCTGCGCGGACTGCGGAGGCTGATCTGTGTTGATACATTACGCAGATACCATAATGTTGGTTTTCTCGCGGGACGGCTCATATGGAGTGTGGCGCTTCAGGAGCTACAAAGCCAGGGTCCAATTCCACCAATTTTACTTAGCACTAAGTAATACTTAAATACTTTAGAGCATATTTCATCGTTGTTGTTTCACTAATATTTTGTAAAAACATGAATGATTATGTTGGAATGTTTTAAAGTAAATGTTTACGTTGACATAAACAGTTAGCTTGCTGACAAACAATACTTATTAAGATATGTAATATTTTGGCCTTTTTATTTGAGAATCCAAAATGATAAAATACATTATATAAGTATTACATAGCGCTAAGTATCGTTGGTGGAATTGGACCCAGGAAACACACGCTAGGTAACCTATGCGCCGCTATATAACTGAACTATCGTTGAAATTGCGTTCAACTCCAATCGATGAATTAATCAAACGGAATACAAACGATGTGTGATACCTTTATAACGGATGACTTTAAAGTGTGGAATATGACAATTTGTCAAAACGAGCCATTTTCCCACAATTGTTTCAACTTGATATATCTATAAGATGCCAAAATGTATTGTTCTGATGTTTTCAAAGCAGGCGTAACTAAACAAATTCATAGCAGGTAAACGGGTAAACCGTAACCCTTTTAAAGTTGTTACCTGCTCACAGGGGCGTAGCTAGTCCTGTATTCACGTGGATTCATAATTGTGAAAACAATGGTTCATTCTTGTGCATTCTGTGCGTTCTGAGATGCTTTATTTAGTACTGGAAAAAGGACAGTTTTAGGATCATAATTTTCTCTAAAATAGAGCTAAAATAGCAAACAAATACAAGCCACGATTATGTTAATAATACTCGGATCTATTGTTTTGTCACCGGAGTGGAACACTTTTGTTTTTGTCATGGGATCGGAACGCCGGCCTGTAATAGGCGGGTTTCTCGCAGTGTCCGCCGCGTGTATAAGGGGAGCACTCGGGCCCAGAGGCCCGTGTCACCGGAGTGGAGAACCTTTTATTGTGTTTGTCACGGGAGTGGAACGCCGGCTTTTAGTAGGCGGGTTTCTCGCAGAGTCCACCGCGTGTATTAAGGGAGTACTTGAACTCAGGCACAGAGACCCTTGTCAATGGAGTGGAACACTTTTGTTTTGTTTGTCACGGGAGTGGAACGCCGGCCTTTAATATGCGGGTTACTCGCAGAGTCCGCCATGTGTATAAGGTGAGCACTCGGCTTCTGGCCGGATACATCTGAGCCGGGGCGGCATATGCCATAAGGCAGGTCCCGCCGTCTACCCACGGTTACGGCGAAGTGCTGGCCTTGTTTCAAGCGAGCACTCGGCTGCTGGCCGAGGGAATGTGAGCCGGGGCCGCATATGCTATAAGGCAGGACCCACCGTCTACTCGCACTTACGGCAAAGTGCTGGCCTTGTTTTAAGCGAGCACTCCGCTACTGGTAGGGGAAATGTTAGCCGTGGCCGAATATGCGATAAGGCAGATCCCGCCGTCTACCCGCGCTTACAACGAAGTGCTGGCCCTGTTTCCAGCAAGAATTCGGCTGCTGGCCGCGGAAATGTGAGCCGGGGCCGCATATGATATAAGGCAGGTCCGGCCGTCTACCCGCACTTACGACGAAGTGTTGGCCTAGTTTCAAGCGAGCACTCTGCTGCTGGTAGGGGAATGTCAGCCGTAGCCGTATTTGCAATAAGGCAGTTCCCCGCCGTCTACCGGCGTTTAAGGTGAAGTCCTGGTCTTGTTTTAAGCGAGCGCTCCGCTGCTGGAAGAGGAAATGTCAGCCGTAGCCGAATTTGCAATAAGGCAGGTCCCCGCTATCTACCGGCGTTTACGGTGAAGTCCTGGCCTTGTTTTAAGCGAGCATTCCGCTGATGGTAGGGGAAATGTGAGCCGTGGCCGAATTTGCAATAAGGCAGGTCCCGCCGTCTACCCGCGCTTACAACGAAGTGCTGGCCCTATTTCCAGCGAGCATTCGGCTGCTGGCTGGGGAAATGTGAGCCGGGGCCGCATATGCTATAAGGGCTATTATAATTTAGTATAGAAACGGCAACTTCCCAGGAACGTTTGATATGAGCATGTAGTCAAGTACGCATACTGCAACTTTGGCTGATTTTGTTTTGTCAGAATCATGTGGATTCAGCCGCGTACTCGCGTATAGGCAGCTACGCGCCTGGCTCAACCTTTTCCCACCTGCAGACGCATTTTGATGCTATAGCAGCAGACGAGTTTTGAAAACATTGTGGCCAAAGGTGAAATTGCTCATTATGAGCAATTTCTCCTTTGGCCACTATGTTTCCAACTTTGTTAAACAATTAAACTATCTTTGATGGAAATTTTTCAGGTTTTTGTTACTATATTTTCAAATTTGTATGCGGTGAAGGATTAAATGATCAATTTGCTGGAAACTTCAGGACACGCTTTACTTCATAAAACAAATCTTCAACAGACGACCATTTATGCCAGTCAATGTAGTGTTTCTTTAAATGAGAGTTTGATTAAATAAAGTTCAAACCATTGTCATGATGAGCAATTTCTCCCTGTGTGACAATGTTTTTAGACGTCGTCTGCTGGTAACGCGACAATATTCTCTCTTCAAGTTGGAAATGTTTACCGTTTTCAGGGGTTTTCCACGTGACAAAAAAACAAAGAAGAGGTCTCTTCACAAATAAATAATTAATAGTTAGAGTATACAACAAATTAAGAATTTATTTATGTACAATTTCACAGTATAAAAGCTCATCTGAAAATCTATTATAAACCTTTTCTATGAACAGGTGACATTAAAAGTATTGCTTGGCAACATTAACCTGATCCTGTCTGGCCTTTGTACAAAGGTGTATATCATTATGCTATCTATAGAATGTATACTGTGCCTCTTCACTTATCTCCAAGGGTGTATTTTCAATATATCATTCATGTTCATATAGTATCACACATGACAGGAGCAGGTCAATTATGTCAAAATGTTACCAGTCGTCGATCTCTAAAATCATTTTCCAGATGGAATTGCGTTATATTCAACGTTTAAAATGCATCATTCCGTTCTAAGAACCACACTTACATACGATTTTCAGACGAATAAATAACAATAGCATTACAAGATAACATAACTGTTTGCGTGAGAGAGGAATTGTTAATTAACCTTAAGGTAGAACATCACCTAATCGACTCGGCTATTTCCGTCCGAAGTCGTAAAATATCGGTATAGCGAGGCCCACGAACAATACCGATCTCTAACGATATCATACGGAAACTGCCGAGCCTTGAACGTATGCTTCACCTCTACCGACTATAATAAGCATGCAGCAGATGACTTTTCCCCATACCCGATGCAGACGGCTTGAATGCCTTTGCAACGAACGGCTGCTGTATACATTGGGAAAACAGGAGAAGTAACTCGTATCGAATAATATCTCGGTTTTCCAACATGCTTTCAACTCAAATATGTTCAATGTTCGATATATGTTACTTTATCTGAAGATGTTTTCAAAACAGTAAAACAGCATGTATTCATATCTTTCTTAAGGAGCATGACAACATACTCAATTATCAAAAACAAGAAATCGCATATTTGCAAGAAAGAATTGTGCGACCCAAAGCTGTAATTGCAAAGTTTTATTAATGACATGCAATTTGCAAAAAGACCCCCAAGTCCCTAGACACGGTTCAAATATTTATATATATATATATATATAATGTATGGGAAGTGAACTCAATAGACTCTAATTTTACTGAACGTTATGTGCAGGCTGAATTAAGACTACACAGCTAACGTTTCAAATAATAATTGAGTCACACTCTGTCAAAACCAACCGGATGTCATTTTCGATCTGCCTCTGAACTGTTCGCCAATTAGTCATAGACGGTTCCAGAAACTTATGTTAAGCAGTATCTTTTTGAATTAGTTAAACCCTTTCACAAATTCGATTCTTCCATGTTGAAAATTGGACCACTCCATTTTTCGTCCAACAAATTTGGTAAAATTTAATGTCTAAGTGGCAAACAATGCAGATTTCAGGAGAGACAGATCGTCACGAACCGTCTCTCCTGAATCTGCATTGTTTGCAAAAGCCATTACTTGCCTTTGGCCGCGAGAGATTTATTATGGACGAACAGGCCGGTCCTTTGCAACACGTGTTACACTCGTAAGGATGGATGGTTATCGCAGAGCACAGCTCATACAGACTAACATTCATGGATATCAAATGAAGGTAGACCAAGATCACCAGTATGCAACCGGACGCAATCTGATCGGGACCTTTCCTTTTTTTAATACAGCCTTGAAACTTTTCTCGCATCCCACGCAAATGTTTGATGGCCCTAAAAAAGGCCCAATGATAGAATCTTAATCGAACATTAATTATTTCTAACACAAACCAAAATAATGGTTTTTTTTAAATGACGGGGACAATGCCGATTGTTCACGCCTCTCGGTCTGCAATACGTCTTTTGAAAGTATCCTAGAATACAGGAGAAAATACTCAAAACGAGAATCTCTCATTGTTCCAACAATATATTTTAAATCTGGACAAATGGTATATTACAAAATAACCAGATCGTATAGTTTCTCATATTTCCGAGGCAGACTCTAAAAGTAGCATAGCTGGTAAATAATGAACCCTTTATCACATGAAATCTATTTGCAGCAGACGACACAATATGGAATTTCTCTATAAATGAAAGCATAATGATATATTACGGTTGAAAACAGTGTGGCAAAAGGCGAGATGGTTCATGATGAGCAATTCGCACCTTTCGACAAAATGTTAGCAAACGTCGTCTGTGGCGGAGACTGTCGATTGTTCACGCCTCTCAGTCTGCAGTACGACGATTGTACACGCCTCTCAGTCTGCAATACGCCGATTGTTCACGCCTCTCATTCTGCAATACGACGATTGTTCATGCCTCTCAGTCTGCAATACGACTTTTGAAAGTATCTAGGAAACAAGGAGAAAATACTCAAAACGAGCGATCTCTCATTGTTCCAACAATATATTCAAATCTGAAAAAAAAGGTATATTACAAAATATTCAAGATGGTATAGTTTCTCGTATTTCCGAAGCACACACCAAAAGTAGTATATCTGGTAAATAATAAAAAAATTCTCAGATGCAATTTGTTTGCAGAAGACGACTTTGAAAACATCTAGGCAAAAATATGGAAATTCTCTATTAATGAAAGCATAATTATTTAATACAGTTGAAAACATTGTGGTAAAAGGCGAGATGGCTCATTATGAGAAATTTTACCTTTCGTCAAAATGTTTTCAAAAGTCGTCTGCTGTAGATTTGTTAAAATGCATCCGCAAGTAAGAAAGGACAACAGAGCAACAAGTGGGTATTGACCATAAAATGGCAAGTTATATTTTTTTCTCTGGGAATTCCCTGACAGAAAGAAAATGGCTTCTACAGCTCTAGATACATTTAAAACGCACATTTCAAGTCCTTGAACTTTTAAGTCTTCTTCCTAAAACCTACCTTGTATAGGGACTCGTGGTATAGTTTTATTGAATAATAAGAAATAAACAACTTCCAGCTAATTAAGGTGTTATGGAATCTCCATAACAGAATCATATAAAGGTACATTCACGTTAACCCTTTCCCACATACATTAATTCTGCAGCAGACGACTTTGAAAATGACTACTCAAAAATATGGAAAATCTCTATAGTTGTAGGTATAATTACTGAACAAAATTGAAAACATTGTGGCAAAAGGGGAAATTGCTCGATTTGCTACAGACGCGTCTTCATGTTGGAAAGGATTAACAGAATCCTGTAAAAGTACATTGACGTAAATTTAGTCGATCTGTATACTTTGATTTTTTTTCAGAATACGCAGTTATGTCTATAAATATATATATACATGTATATATAACAGGCCGACAGTGAAGACTCTGGTGCGGCTATGCGGATGCACTGGCTCACCGGAGTCTTCACTGTAAGCAGGTGAATTAAGCCCCCCAACCCGGTCGCTTGATTCGGCTCAAACATATTGTTGAACAAACACATGTTTTCTCCCCATCTTCTCTGGCATTGGTTCCCATATATCATTTACTTCTCTAATGGTAGTAAAATCGTATGTGTTTAACCCTTGGCAGGTTAAGATGATATCGCGACAGTAGATCATACGAACAACTGACCACTTGATGATCACGTTACGTCCGTCGACGGTTTGATTTGTTATAGTGAATATTTATCTAACATCAAACCGATCGATTCATGTCGGGAGATAACAACCAGTATTTTTAGTTTTCGTCCGTACACTGCCGTATGGAAACGAGAAATGTTTTCCTTTATTTACAAACACGTCAAAAATGTAAGTTTTTCCCTTTTCCAATCCAGTCACAGTTATAGCTAACACTGAATTGCTTTTGCTTCTATATTTAAACTTTTTACACGTGATTTTCTGCGCCGCTTTTTCCAAGCGTCTGTGTGCACTACACTGATCAAGCTTTTTAAAAATGGACAGCGACTTCGCTTTAGTAGATAATGGAACTTCCGTTTTATATAAACAGTATTTTTGTTTTTTCTTTGTACCCTCCCACGCAACAGTTATCCTATCACAACTTGTTAAATAATCGAATACTGCTACAGTTCTGTCCACTGGTAAAGCAGGGAACAGTTGCCCTTTAGTAGAAGAGAGCATAGTTACATACACATTCTGACGGCGTCGTGACGTCTTCGTTAATGTCAAAACGTACGCGCCGACCGGAAGTCTCGGTAACGTTATTAGTTCTGAACTAACTTGGGAATTATACAAAGTCATGTTACCGCTGTCCACTTTTATAGCTACGTTACTGCCACAACTATGCACTGCTATATTAACATCCTTTATTGAACGTTTAACGTAAAATTTGTATGATTTTGATTTCTTTTTCTTTGAAAATACTATGTTTGTAGAGCGACCATCTTTCAATGTTTTCCGTTTTTTAGGGAATTTGATTTGTATTGTTTTGTAAGATCTCGATTTGCCACTCTGTTTATTTCTCACAAAAACATTGACGTAAAACGTTCTCCCTTTCACTCTATCAAAGAGGAACGTTTTCTCCTGTCTAACACACTTGTAAAATATCGACCCTCGCTTGGCGGGCTTGATTGGCCTGGCACTCTGTCTGAGATTTTTTTTCCGTGAATTATCAAACTTAAACCCAAACCCACTTCCGCGGGGAAACGTGGGTTTTGCATCTCCATTCAGGTGCGCAACAACAGAACACAAAGTTTGAAAACTCCTTTTTCGACTTACTGAAACACAATATTCGATTTCTTCACCAAAATGAGGCTCATCCGGTGACGGGTTCCATGACACGCGGAATCCTTTCGAAGTGACGTGCGATTTATTTATAGAACTGTCGACCGGAAGTTCTGGAAATCGATTTACTTCCGGCGATGTTGTGGCGAATATTCGCGCGTAACTGTCAGATAATGTCGATATAACTTCAACAGTGTAGATGCCTAACGCTGGTTGATCCAGACGTAACGTCTCGGCTACCTCCCCAGACGATGTGTAAAGATAGGATTTTTTATCACTGCCAGTTCTCAAACCTCCCACACTGTTTTCAACGGCGTCGTCAAAATCTGAAAATAGACAATAAAAAATAAACTTTAGAAACGTGTGGTATTTTTATAATGATTGACCGAATATTTAGAGATATCGCTTGCCAATCTTCGTAATGCTTCAACCTTTAACGATACCAAACACAAAACAATCTGTGTAGCAAATTTCCCTCATACGATAATTCTACAGCAGACGAGTTTGAACAGATTTTGTAAAAGAAATTAGAAAATCTCTATAATTGAATGGATAACAAATGCCAAGCTAGTAGTAAAGAAGTATACTAAGTCTCGTCCCCATTTACATAAATGTATAGCTCGTAAAACGTATGAATGATAGTCTAATGTGTCCGCTAAACTATGAGTTTTTCAATTAAGTAGCATATATTTCTACTTAGATGGACAATGAGTCGACGCAGCAGAATACTAGTTAATTTATGACATTATATACTATGCAGAAACGATACAGGTACCAGGTCAAACGATTGCACGGCTTCCACGAGCAGCCTGTATCATTTTGGCAAGTTAGGCAGCATCTACATCTATGCCTCATTAACGAAAACCGAAATAAATGCCATTTTTCATATTTCTGTGAAGTTTCGCCAGATCCTCGCTAATCGTTTGTGAAGCTAATCCACGCGATTACGTTTTTAACCCTTTGGCCATCTTTGTGAAGCATGTGTCACCAGTAGAGAGCCAGATCAGCCAGCACTTTCGCGCTGTTTGACCAGGTACTACTCTGTAGACTGCCCATCTCAACATTCTTATCTTGATATCCTAAAAACTCCATAAGGACCATTCCAAATAGAAAGCTGGACAAGTCCATTTTTTATAATTAAAAACAAAAACACAGCATTGCGAGGGTTCATTGGCACTTACAGTTAATGAATTACACAACAGTTTTTCATCTTTGTAAAAAAAAACCTATGTAGCACTTGACAGTTTACATCATATCTATATAATTTTTCCTTGCCGTTATTTTAAATGATTCTGCCGAACTGAACTTGTTTACCGGTTCGACATTACCCTTTACCACAAACAACCACAGCAGAAGGCTTTGGAGGAATATAGGCAAAATATGGAAATGCAAATAGATACGGATTAACTGAATAGTTTTGTAACTTTTCATTATAAGCAATTTCTATTTTACATCAATGTTTCGCAAATTATCTGCGACGTATTAGTCAAAGGCGCTTGCATCGTTGCAAAAGGAGAAATTATTCATTATGAGCAATATCTAGTTTGCTACAATGTTTCACTAATTATTTGCGACATATTTGTCAAAAGGCGCATGCATTGTGGCAAAAGGAGAAATTATTCATTATGAGCAGTATCTAGTTTGCTACAATGTTTCACCAATTATTTGCGACATATTTGTCAAAAGGCTCTTGTATGTTGGAAAGGATCAAGATGTTGATGGTATATTCTCAAGGCCATGCTATTTCTTTACCTTGCAGTAAACGTGAGACTGTAAGGGAACAAAACCGTAAAATCAATTAATATCATATCTGAAGCAGCCATACACTAATTATGCGTCGCTTTCAACCGGAAATAAGCCATAATAAGAAAATGCTTATTTGTGGCGATTGCTGAGTGACTCCCAGCGATCACCAGTTGTACTAGAACGATTTAATGTAAGTACCACCCTAATGGGCTCGGGGATTTCCGTAAGAGGTCGTTATAAATCGGAATTGTTCGTGTGCTTGTCGGTATTTTCCACCGGAAATGAAACTCCTATTTCTATCTTCTAAGTTGCTGCAAGATGCAGCAATTGGCGCGTGAATCAGCATTTAATGGCTTAAGAAATACTGTTTGATTCGAAAAACATGAAACCCGCTTTTAAGTATAAGATATAAATATATGATAACAATATATTTTTAGTTGAATACTTAAAACGAAAACAAAAATACCTTTTCCCAACGCGTTGACCTCGATCTCCCAAAAGTATAGTAAACATTTGTCTGCGCATGCGCATCCTTTTTTCCCCCTTAATATATTCTTAAAATCGCAAAATTATGTGATTGAATGCTAAATTTGATAATGCTCAAACATATCATTTGTTTTAATATTGTTAACTTTGTACATATAGTTTTATATTTTTTATAGTTGAGAGGTCCAGATGGAAGATTGGGCTAACTCAAATGTGTAAGCTCTTTAAAAAAAAAATCGTTGTTATTATTATTGGTTTGTTTAACCCTTTCCCACATACAGGCTCTTCTTTAGCAGACGACTTTTGAAATAATTGTGGCAAAAGTAGAAATTGCTCATAATGAGCCATTTCCCGTTTGGCCACAATGTTTTATTTAATAATTAAGCTATCTTTTATGGAAAGTTTTTAGGTTTTTGTCACCATGTTTCCAAAGCCGTCTGCTGCAGAGTTGTCATATGTGGGAAAGGGTTAATAAAGTATGTGCTATTCTATGTAAGGAATAACAATGGGGATGATACGGGAATAGTTATATTTAGACATCGGATGTTTTGTTTTTGTTATTCTCGGTTCGATAGATGAGCCACGGCGTGGGAGAAAGAAGGACCGTATCCTAGAGACTTGTACCGCCTCGGTGTGGTGTCGGTAGAGTGTCCGCTTCGGGTGCGGGTGGTCACGGGTTCGATCCCCGGCCGGGCCATACCAAATAAGCCGTCCCACGAAAAAGCCAACATTGTTGACTCTGCGTAAAGTATCGACCCGGATCGGCCTAAACGTGCCGCGCAGGCTTACCCGGATAGACACTTTTCGCCTTCTGTGGATTTTCTGTTTCAGGAATAACTACTCTAAACATCTATCCCCCCTAAGACGGAATGTGTCGGCCGGATCAGTCTGCGCGGACAGCGCAGGTTGATCTGGTCGATACATTACGCAGATGTCTATCGCCGCAACATTGTGGACTCTGCGTAAAGTATCGACCCGGATCAGCCTAAGCATGACGCGCATGCTTATCCGTGCAGACACTTTTCGCCTCTGTGGATTTTCTGTATCATGAATCTTTATACCTATATCCCCCTGAAACGGAATGTGTCTTGGTTTTTAAAATACTTTAAAAACGATAGTAATTGCTCAGGGTTGTGGTGTTAGCATAACGACTGACTCGCTGGTGTCAGGATAAATAAACGCCGTGATATAAAGGAAATAATTGGAACTCTGATGTACCAGTTCATACGTACACGTTGTTTGTGTTCGCCGACTGTGTCAAGCGAAATAACGTGACAAAAATCATGTAAGAAATCCTTTGTATAATTCTGCTAGCATTGTCACAATGAATTAGCAAAGAAACGTTTGGAGGACTTGAGTGTAATGGTGATAACGACATAATGATTGCATGCTTGCATCAGATCGATGACAAGCTGTTTTACTAATTCTTCCGACCTAGAGAGATGTCTCCTCAACTTTAAAGTGGATATTCTCTATTCCACAAACAGCAAACCTGCAGCAGACGACTTTGAAAACATTTGGCAAAATTAGGAAGATATCTCTTTAATGGGAAGTTGAATTATTGAAAAGAATTGAAAACATTGAGGCAACCATTTTCAACGCGGTCTGCTGAAGAGGCCTCACAGAATACCTACATATCGGAGCTTGGCGCTAAACTGTTGTAACTAAAATTGGTATTTTTTTACCAAGGTTAATCACCTCGCCATAAAGTCTTTATAAGCGTTAAATCATTTTCTTGGTAAACAATGGAAATTCAGGTGCCATTGGTCGTTCTGAGCAATGGCACCTAAATTCGCATTGTTTACAAAGGGGTTAAAATTGCCCCTAAACCAGGGATTTCAAAATAGGTTTTTAGTTACAACTGTTTCACGCCAAGCCCTCGATATGTGTAAGGCTTAACCCTTTCCCATATACAGACTGTTTCTGACGCCTTTACAGCAGACAACGTTTGAAAACATCGTTGCAAAAGGAGAAATTGCTCATGAAGAGATATTTCACAGTTTGCCACATCGTTTTCAATAATCATGCTCTCCTTTATAGAAAGTTACCAAAGTTCTTCCAAACTGTTAACAAAGTCGTCTGCTTCAATGTTATTGTATGTGGTGAAGGGTTATATATATATCCGTTTTACCAATAAATAATAAAACCGCCTTTAAGTTTTTCTTATGACTTGGCATATTTCTGCTTGATAGTGCTCAACTGATTTTGTTTGGATAGTAAATCGCTGAATCACTTATTAAATTGAATTATAATCGTTTAACGAGCAGGACGATGTAAAACACGTTTTATCAACCCTATGCCACAGACGACACATATGCAGCAGATGACTTTGAACACATATTGGCAAAACAAATGAACAAACTCCATTAGTCAGAGTTTAATTATTAAATATTGTTGAAAATGTTGTGGCAAAGAAAGACATTGCTCATTATGAGCAATTACTCATTTTGTCGCAATGTTTTCAAAAGTCGTCCCCTGCAGATGAGTGAAAATGCGTCTGTAGATGGGAAGCGGATAATTATTAGTCCTTAGCACAGTGATAACGTGACAAAATACGGCTGCCTTTTACTCTTCCTGTACACTGGGTTTGCTAATTCTAATTTAATGTGCTGTCTATTGCTGATGGGAAGTCGGGTTTTGAATAATGCACCCACACACATATTGGAAAGAATTGGTGTTATTGAATATATGAAAATGGTTGTGGATGATCCCTTAATCATTTCTCACATGCAGACGCACTTTGACGCATCTCCTGCAGACGACTTTCGAAAACAGTGTGACAAAGAAAGAAATTGCTTGCAAGGAGAAATGATTCGCTTTGCCACAGTGTTTTCAACTTTAGTCAATACGTATGCTAACATTTTGATTTTTTCCACATCTTTTTCTTAATATTTTCATCATCGTCTGCTGCGGATTTGTTGTATGTGGGAAAGGGATACAAATCAGTCGAAATTGGTTGTGCAAGGATATATAGTAACTTGATAATAAAAAGAATAATGCCCCTAGGATTCTGAGTCTTTAGTTACATTTGAACCCGAGTGTAGCGATGTTTGGGTCTTAACCCTTTCTCCTATACAGACGATTTCTGACGCCTCTACAGCGGACGACCTTTGAAAACAGGGGGAAATTGCAATTTTCTATTCGTGCCTCAATGTTTTCAATTTTATTCAATAAATAAATAATTATTGTGACAACCAAGTAAGTAATAAATAGTTTAAAACTATTTTGGCAGTCAATGTTGAAATACTGGTCATCTGAAAGTCATGAAAATGTACAAATTGAAACATAAACTATCAATAGTTAGATGTGTATTGTACTGGAAAGGGGAAATTATTACTCTAATGTTATCCCAGAATTATAATTCTAATATTCCAAGACAACTTCTGAACAGTTTAAAAACTTAGACTATACTATCTATACTCTGAAGTTCAGCCCCATTAAAGTTGTCTGCTGCAGATGTGTTGTCTGTTGGATAGAGTTAAAACATCTGCGTGTATACATTGAAGTATCAGGCAAGCCAGCGCATCCGCACAGTCTCACCCGAGTCTTCACCCTCCGTATTTATGTTATATAGAGCTAACTTTATATACTAACAATAAACTAGAAGTGTAGCCCAACCAGGTGTACGTCAATATACCTTTACTATGATTCTGTTACAGAGACTCAATAAGACCCCAAATCGCCAGACGTGTATCCAAATGAGTTACCTTACTCAACAGACGGTGTTGTAAGACTTTACAATGAAATCAGCATCTTGATACATCTGCAACAGGCGATATTTTATGGGCACTTTCTTTTTTTGGCCACAATGGTTGTTTCACTTTAGCTCAATTTAAAAACTTTTCCCCCGTTTTTGTCAAGATGTTTTAAAAATCATTTACCGTATATCTTTCGTATGTAGAAAAGGGTTAAACTCTATCGGCGTTAACGTGATGTGTCTTAAACTTTTGTTTGTAGACCGATAGCTTATTTTATATAAAGATGTTTTATGTAAGGCTGCATTCCGTGATCTCCGACTATCCGACGTTATCATTACTTCTTTCTTTTATAAAAAATGAAATTTCATTATTAAGGAAAAATAGATTCTTATCCTTTTTCAAATATTGTTTTAACCCTTTCCCACGTGCACCACATCTGCAGCAGACGACTTTGAAAACATGGTGACAAAAACATGAAAAATCCCCATAAAAGATAGCTTAATTGTTAAATAAAGTTGAAAACATCGTGAGCAATTTCGCCTTAGGCTACAATGTTTTCAAAAGTCGTCTGCTGCTATTGCGTCAAAATGCGTCTGCATTTGGGTAAGGATTAACCAATGTTTTCAAAAGTCGTCTGGTGCTATTGCGTCAAAATGCGTCTGCATTTGGGTAAGGATTAACTCAATTCGTCTAGTCTTTCAATGTTCATCCCTATCGGCATACACATACGTACATTGACGCTTCTGCAGTTGGCGAGTTTTGAAAACAATATGGGGAAAAAATAGATCGCTCATATTGAGCAAGTTGTCCTTTTGTCGCATCTTTCCAACTCTTTTCAATGGTTATAAGTATATCTAGAGTCGTTTTCCATAGTTTTACCTATATATTTTTAAAATGGACTGCTGCGGGTTATTTTGATGTGGTACAGGGTGAAGTTTTAACGATTCGGCTACTTATTCGCACATACAGACGATTTATGACGCTTCTGGAACAAACTGTTGAAATGAAAGTGTAAATATTAATTGCAGTTGACATTATCATCATTATGAACAGTTTGTCCTTTGTCACATTGATTGTATATCGAGGGCTTGGTGTGAAACGGTTGTAACTAAAAACCTATTTTGAAAACCCTGGTTTAGGGGCAATTTTAACCCTTTTGTAAAAAATGCAAATTTAGGTGCCATTGCTCAGAACGATCAATGGCACCTAAATTTCCATTGTTCACCAAGAAAGATGGTTTAACGCCTATAAAGACTTTATTGCGAGGTGAATAACCTTAGTAAAATAATACCAATTTTAGTTACAACCATTTCACGCCAAGCCCTCGATATGTTAATTCAATTATCAGTTTTAGTCGGCAAATTAACGATGCGGTAATATTTCGAGACCTTTGTATGAATAAAGGGGAAGTCCAAACTGTCAACATATCTGGTATTCGTGTTGCAAAGTTTAACAAAACTATTCATGTCCACGTAAATGATATTTGAGTCAGTGCTCACTAAAGCCAACTTGAACCCTTCACCATGCACTCGATCATTTCTTATTTTAACATCTATAAAACGTGAAGCAAGTCATGACGACGACAAAGACGAAGACGGCGATGATGACACCGGGGATGATTAATATACAACAACGGTCCTTTCATAGGAATGAATCGACGGTCAACGTTTGAATTATCTTACTGTATTAACTAAGATGATAACAATTATTTCAAATGTGGGTCGTTTAATTGCGAGACACTATGTACATGTGTAACATTTCAAAACAACGAGCATCGATATTGGCATAATCTCAATTCCACACCGCGCATGTTAAGATTAACACACACAAACGCAATAGCCACATTCTCGAGAATAGTCCTTTTCCTCGTATAAAGCACGATTCGATGTGAATGCTCGTTTTGCTTTTTATTAGTATTCGTTTCTCGAAATAACAGTACATAGTTCTCTTTTCGAGCGCAAACTGTGTACCAGTCGGAGAGTATCAATCGTCGAATTCCGCGACTGTTTATTTTGACGGTTAAATACACGAATAGATAAAATAGTTCGGAGCCAAGTCTGTAGACGAAATGATCCCGAGATTTCCACAGAATGTGAAACCCGCCGTCTGACAAATAAATAAAGTTCTAAAATAGTACGCATTAATGTTCGCCCTCCTCTAGGCAACATCTGGTGGGAAGGGAAACAAATAGATCCATTCGAAACTCTTTGGATAAAATCGCAAACTAGAATTAGACAACGGCCGTCGTTAAAGAATGAAGACAACACATTGATTATACACTGGCGGTCAATGAAAACACACACACACACGTCATAAAATGAGCCGACCCATGAGAAAACCAACGGTGTGGCGTAAAGTATAGACCCGGATCAGCCTTAGCATGCCGCGCAGGTTAACCCGGATAGATACTTTTCGCCTCCTGTGGCTTTTCTGTTTCAGGAATCCTTACTGTATACCTCTATCCCCCTGAGACGGAATGTGTCGGCCCGGATTAGCCCGCGCAGGCTGATCTGGGTCGATAAATTACGCAGAGTCCATAATGTTGGTTTTCTCGTGGAACGGCTCAAATATGATTATGATGATAGTATTGGAATACACCAATAAAACATTGGAGGACTCTAAGGAACCGAAACAGTCCGCATGCATACGTATTATTTCGGTGTGTATTTGAACTGTTATTACTTCACTGTACATGTATATGCATGTGACAAAGTTTTCAGAATGGCACTTTATTGTTACCGATGTCGTTCTTTTATTAATTCGAAAGCGATTTTTGTTTGAAGGAATCCGGTTACTGCGCATTTTTGTCATTTTGGTGGGTGACCATGATATAAGACAGGTTTTTAAAACTGTTTTCTCTGTGCCCGCGATAAATGGAGAGTTTAAAACAAAAATCACTCCCGAAGGACCTATATAAACATTTCTAACATTGCCTTTCTACAAATACAAATAAATACGGTTTCGACAGTTGTGCTGCCTTCAGTTCTTAAAAAAGCATTCCATGTTTCCTCGTATTTTTCCTTACTAGTTACGACCGCTAATGAGAAGGCAGAATAATATATGCATTTACACAAATTACCTACTGGTGATCTTACCTCTAGGAAAATCAAAGGAGCAATGAATCATGCCCAAAGTGTTTACACAAAATGGATTCAATCATTGGTCCTGCGTCTTCCCTATCTTAAGTGTATTGAAGAACCTTAACATTTCAAACTGATTTAATAAATAACCACTCTTAATGGGTTCGGCGATTTCCGTACAAGCTCGGTACTTTCATGTAGTAGGTTCGGTTTTTTCCGTTCAAAGTCGTAAGCTTTCGGTATTGTTCATGGACCTGATACTATCGATTTGAAACAGACTTCGTACGAAAATTCTAGGGTACATTTAAGATGTTCTGCATCTAAATATTAATTTTGATTGGTTTTGCATTTTGAGTCCCAATATAAAAGCCAATGTCTTTGATTCTTTGGACACGTTCTAGTCTATATTAAGCAATCAGTAAAAGCGTCTGGGAGAACTTGATCCTAGACTGCCAATCATTATAATTGTCCATCAATATGGCAGTAACCATCGTTTGTAACACGTCATCGAACAGAGAACCGATGCAGAGGTTTGGTTATGTTAGACACGAATAAGCTCGGAAAGTTTTTACTGGCACATCGTTCTCGTGGTCGCTATCCGTTCTCTTGATTTCTCCCAAAAAGCTTGATAAGTAAGATATAAATTTTTGAAAGTATTACATGGGAAAAGGAGGAATCTCGTTTTGAGCAAATTCTGTCCAAATTCTATCCTTTTCATTCAATGTGTATTCACGTCGTCTACATTAAAGAAAACCCCGTCCAGAGTCGTCTATATTAGGGGGGAAAGTGTCTTACTAAAAATAAGCGAATAGTGTAGACATTGAACAGTAAGCATACACGCACATGCTGATCTGTGTATTTACTGGTACAATGTAGCTCAAAGCATAAGTATGTTCGGATTTTTTCTGATGGGGTGATTCCGTCAGGAGACGATTATAGATGATGTTCATTCATAAATATCATTGGACATATGTATGACTCATACAATGTCTCGGTAAATAACATGAACGAGCTAGACATAACCGTAGAAAACGTTGACAATTATAATCAGCCAATCCCCTGATGCTTCTTAACGACATTTGGATGCTTTTTGCAAAAGGCAGACGCTGTATAAAACAACATTATGGAATATGGATGCATTTTGCAAAAGGCAGACGCTGTATAAAACAACATTATGGAATATGGATGCATTTTGCAAAAGGCAGACGCTGTATAAAACAACATTATGGAAAATGGATGCATTTTGCAAAAGGCAGACGCTGTATAAAACAACATTATGGAAAATGGATGCATTTTGCAAAAGGCAGACGCTGTATAAAACAACATTATGGCAAATGGATGCATTTTGCAAAAGGCAGACGCTGTATAAAACAACATTATGGAAAATGGATGCATTTTGAAAAAGGCAGACGCTGTATAAAACATCATTATGGGATGTGGATGATTTTGAGCAGATTCGGATCGAACTGCGCGGATGCTCTGGTCAATATCTTGTGATAGGTTTTCCTGAAGAAAAGTGTCCGACGATTTCACGTCTTATAGTGCTTGTCCGGTTATTTGCATAACACAGAGGCGTATTTGCTTTGCCATCAGATAAATCTAAGTCTATTATCCCTTTCCCATTTTTAATAAATCTGCGGTAGACGACGTTGTAAACAGTTATGCAAAAATACGGAAATTGTCTATAAATAAAAGAATGATTATTGAATAAAATTGTAAAAATCGTATCTAAAGGAGAAAATGCTCATAATAAGCAATTTCTCCTTTTGTTACGATGTTTTCAAATGTCGTCTGCTTCAGATGCGTACATATTCGTCTATAAGTGGGAACGGGTTATATATAACTATTAAGTGGACAATGAATGCTCTGAATCCCCACTGTACTCAATCATGCGACAAGATGCCTTACAACCCCCAGACACATTTCCTAACTGAGCCGTGTCACGAGAAAACCAACATTATGGACTCTACGTAATGTATCGACCGAGATTAGCCTGCACAGTTCGCGCAGGCTAATCCGGGCCGATACATTCCGTCTGAAGGGGATAGAGGTATAGAGTAATGATGCCTGAAACAGAAAATCCACAGGAGGCGAAAAGTGTCTGACCGGGCCGGTTAGCCACACTGTTGGTTTTTTCGTGGAGCGGTTAATATGTGTTCATGGCTGTTTATAGATTCGGTATACTATTTCCAGCTAAAAGTCTACGTTCTGTTAACAAGAGTAAAAGGCCTTAAATAGCTGTTCTGGGAAATCTTGATTTGTGTGTTTCTTGTTTATCACATATCCACTGCGCCACGTGAAAAAAAGATACCCGAGGCGCGTCACGCGAAAACATCCAGTCTGGAGAATGTGTGATTTATATTTAGATCAGTCTGCACTTGCGAGCAGTCTGATCTAAATATAAATCGCACATCTAAGAAAGATATTCACTTATCGGCACCTTAATTCATACAATCATCCTGGAATTTTGTTGACAACGGTAATTACCGAAAACATCAACTAAACAAGCAATTTGGAAGTACAGACAAACTCGTGCTAAAGACCACCTTGGAATAGCGATTCCCTGGCTATAGCAACCACACTTTTAGTTAACATTGCGAAATGACTGGCCGGTGTCAGGATAAATAGACTAGTGGGACTGGTAACTTTCCAAAGACACGCCGTGATATAACTGAAGAATTGTTGAAAGCAGCGTAAAACACCACGCAATCAATCAATCAATCAACTAAGTGTATGCAAGGCATTTAAATACATTGGTACATATTGCTCTCATAGAAGTTCTGCACTTTTTTGATGTGACTGAACGAAAATACTGAACGGCGATTCATATTTGATTTTGCTAATATGGAAATCAATATTACTTGTTGATATTTGATGGATATTTTAAAACCTTTCCCTCATACAACAATTCTGTAGACGACAACTTGACACACCATGTACACACTCACAAAATAGCTAGATGCAGAGACCTAAAAAAAGGTCTTTGGCTAGATATATTGTTCTCATCGAAGTCCTGCACAATTTTTATGTGACGGAACACAAATTCTAAACGGCGATTCATATTTGATTTTGCTAATATGGTAATCAAACGTATGACTCATACAATGTCTGTCTCGAGACGGAATTAACCCCATCTCCATATATACGCTATCTGACGCCTTCTACAGCAGATGACTTTTGAAAACATTATGTCAAAAGGAGAAATTGCTCATAATAAGCAATTTCTCTTTTTGCCACAATATTTTCAGCTTTATCAATTATCAAACTTTCATTTACAGATAATTTTCCAATTTTTGCCTGTACGTGGTCATAGTCGTCTGCTGCAGATTTGGTGTATGTGGGAAAGGGTTAAGACGATTTATTCTGTCTTTCTGTCTATAGGCAAAACATATGGAAAATTTCTATAAAGGTAGGTCAAATTACTGGACAAAGTTGAAAACATTGTAGCAAAAGGAATAATTGCTTGTTTTGAGTAGATTTAGCTCGACTTTTCGAAGAAAAGGCTAGCTATACTACTCGCCTCGGCGTCGGCGTCGGCGTCGGCGTCGACGTTGGTGTCACACATTGGGTAAGATTTTTGTACCAATTCCATTTTTTGTCAAAACCATTACAGATATTGATAATTGCTTTGAAACTTATAACACTTATTCACCATCATTACCTCCATCAACAGACAAGAGTACATAACTCTGTCAAAAAAATTGTAAAAACACCACCTAAGAAGCAACTACAAGTACTTGAAAACGTTGGTTTAATTAACATTTTCCAACGTACGAGAAAAATTGTTTTGTATTCATGTGGGTATTTCAGCAAGTGAACTTACATATTTATATAGAGAATACCGAAAATATAAGGTAGTTGTGTTTGAATTCGATTTCAATAAGAACGACGAGTGGTTCATTTGTATGTAAATGTTAGTGTCAAACGTATACTATATAATCATATTATGTTTCTCTTTGTATCAAATGCTTCAGATACCGGGCATGTGGCATTTTTTTAACATACAGTGAAAGTTGTGCTTAAGATCACTTTAGACTGGAAATTCACTGTCTGTAGAATCCACACATTTAATTTCACAATTATTCATTTTCTGCCCAAATTATCCTGCAATTAAAAAAAATGTTGCCTTTTATTCAAAGGTTCCATCGCATTCGCGAATCCAATACAGTAAGCTTGAGAAACACCATTAATGGTGGCGCTCTTTAGAAATTCTGTTGCAACAGAAAAGCTATATACACAAATCTTTTCGTCGACTAACCTGTTATCCCTTCAAACGCTGGAAGTAGTTAAATGAGCCGTTCAACGAGACAACCAACATTATGGACCAGATTAGCCTGCGCAGTCAGCGCAGGTTAGTCCGGGCCAACACATTCTGTCTCAGGGGGATAGAGGTATAGAGTAATGATTCCTGAAACCAGAAATCCACAGGAGGCGTAAAGCGTCTACCCGGATAAGCCTGCACGGCATGCTTAGGCGGATCTGGGTCGATACTTTACGCAGAGTCCACAATGTTGCTTTTCTCGAGGGACGGCTCATATCAATATATCTGCGTAATGTATCGACCAGATCAGCCTGCGCTGTCCGCGCAGACTGATCCGGCCGACACATTCCGTCTTAGGGGGGATAGATGTATACAGTAGTTATTCCTGAAACAGAAAATCCACAGGATACGAACAGTGTCGGTCCAGGTAAGCCTGCGTGGCATGCTTAGGCTGATCTGGGTCGATACTTTACGCAGAGTCCACAATGTTTGTTTTCTCGTGGAACGGCTCACATGTATGTGTAGGTGACCATTGTAGTCGCCATTGTTGACTCTTGCAGTAAATGTTCAAAATTACAACAGTACGGTCAATTTATTTTTGTTTTATTTGGGTTTTTACGCCGTTTTCAACATTCGTTCATTTATATAACAGCAACAGTTCACTTATTCCTGATACCTGGATAAACAAACCAGTTTACGGATAGGAAGGATACACCGGATACCAGACATCACAAGCATTTCAAGTCGATTCGAATGGACTACTTGGCTGTACATCAACCAGACGGTCGCGGATGTAATTCGTATTTTCAGGCATTTTAAAGATAACCAGAAAGCGTAAAACTACAATGCTGCCAGTTGTAGGTCAGAATGATCAAAAATCAAACTTACCATATTGTTGATTCCCTTGTCTAATTTTGTGTGTAACGTGCCAAACGATGGGGGAGGCACACGGGGTCAGTGAAAACTCCAGGCGATCTGTCGGATCTTCCAGTAGAAAGAAGAATCTGGAACAAGAAATAAGAATCCGGTGAAAATTTGTTTCATATCGAAACAAGATAATTGAGCCGTCCCACGAGAAAACCTACATTATGTATCTGCGTAATGTATCGACCCAGATCAGCCTGCGCAATCCGCGCAGGCTAATGCGGGCCGACACATTCCGTCTCATGGGGATAGAGGTATAGAGTAATGATTCCTGAAACAGAAAATCCACATGCATGAGGCGAAAAGTGTCTGTCCGGGTTAGCCTGCGCGGCATGCTTAGGCTGATCCGGGTCGATACTTTGCGCAGAGTCCACAATGTTGGTTTTCTCGCGGGACGGCTCTTATGAGCTTCTTCTTGGGAAAAGGGTACCAGTTGGCTTTCATGAACAGTGTAGATTCAGATCGGTATGTTCATCTACCTTATTGCCATATTA
Source organism: Serripes groenlandicus (assembly GCA_031761405.1). Classification (NCBI taxonomy): domain Eukaryota; kingdom Metazoa; phylum Mollusca; class Bivalvia; order Cardiida; family Cardiidae; genus Serripes; species Serripes groenlandicus. The sequence goes on along the minus strand of JASEVX010000004.1, from coordinate 74,029,580 downwards.
TTAACATAAGCTTCTGTCAAGGAGAATCTGTACATTTGTGTATATGAGCCGTTCCACGAAAAAAACCAACATGGTGGACTTGGGCGTATAAAGTATCGGCCCGGATCAGCCTAAGTCCATAATGTTGGTTTTCTCGTGATATATTTTGGGTTTAAACAATGTGTTTCTTTTTTCTTTCTTTTTTTTTTTGCTAACCATAATTTTTTATTTTTTATCTTATTTTATTTAACAAAAGTATAACATATAAGTAGACTACCTGCTATGATATATTAAAATCTACGTTAACTCTTTCCCGGACACATACGAGCGGTTTTTAAAAGTAATTATAGCAAAAGATGATTTTAAAATGGTCTGCTGCAGATTTGTCATATGTATGAAAAGGTTGAAGCCTCTATAATTCTAGCAAGAAATTAAAATGATGCGGTAATATGATGACTTGTGTGTCCGTCTCCCTTTTCAATAATGTCTTCGTATGCCGTTTGTTGCAGATACATACCGAGGGATTGGAGTGAAACGGTTGTAACTAAAAACCTATTTTGAAAACCCTGGTTTAGGGGCTCCTTTGACTCCTTTGTAAACAATGCAAATTTAGGTGCCATTGCTCGGAACGAGCAATGGCACATAAAGTTCCATTGTTTACCAAGACAATTTATTTAACGTTTATAAAGACTTTATGGAGAGGTGATTAACCTTGGTAAAAAAATAATACTAATTTTAGTTGCAACTGTTTCACGCCAAGCCCTCGATACATAGCCGTCTGCAACAAGTACACAGTTTCAATGAACGCAATACTTCTCAACCATTAGTCGCCATATTGGTGCAGAAGCTTCACATACCGTCTGCACCTTAAAAAAGGTCCAAAATCAGAACAGTTCAACATGGCATATTAGTTGATGGGTTGATATCGAGCAAAAACACCTTTTCTCAGGAGCCGGTTCATATTTCTATGATCAATATAGGCTTTTATTCATGACGAATATATTCAAAATCATTTTACGCAGTTCTTTACTGTACATGTAGACTGGGACCGATCCCATTCTTCGGTATTACCCCCTTTACCAAAGACAGACATATTTTGACGCATATACCGCACAGACGACCTAGATAACATTTTGAAAAATGAAGTAAATATTCACCAATATAAGCATTTCCGCAATTTGTCTCAATGTTTTCTAGTTAAGTTAATAATCAATGTTAATGTATACAGGTTTTCCATACTTTTCCAAGTGTTTCAAGGTCGCCTGCTTCAGATGTTGGTATATGTGGGTTAGGGTCAATATTTTGTAATTGACCGCGTATAGAGCGACTGAATTGTGAGCGGTGCACCAGGGTTCGATCCCCGGGCGGGTAACCCCAAATACATTAAACGGTATTTATTAATGGCTACCCACTTGAAGTTCAATTGATTGATAGTTTGGTGTTTTACACCGCTTTCAACATTTGTTTCAGTCATCTCACGGCGTTTCCTGGGTAAGTTGCCAGTACTACTGGTTCATTTATCCTGGGTAAGTTGCCAGTACTACTGGTTCATTTATCCTGGGTAAGTTGCCAGTACTACTGGTTCATTTATCCTTGGTAAGTTGCCAGTACTACTGGTTCATTTATCCTGGGTAAGTTGCCAGTACTACTGGTTCATTTATCCTGGGTAAGTTGCCAGTACTACTGGTTCATTTATCCTGGGTAAGTTGCCAGTACTACTGGTTCATTTATCCTTGGTATGTTGCCAGTACTACTGGTTCATTTATCCTGGGTAAGTTGCCAGTACTACTGGTTCATTTATCCTGGGTAAGTTGCCAGTACTACTGGTTCATTTATCCTGGGTAAGTTGCCAGTACTACTGGTTCATTTATCCTGGGTTAGTTGCCAATACTACTGGTTCATTTATCCTGGGTAAGTTGCCAGTACTACTGGTTCATTTATCCTGGGTAAGTTGCCAGTACTACTGGTTCATTTATCCTTGGTAGGTTGCCAGTACTACTGGTTCATTTATCCTGGGTAAGTTGCCAGTACTACTGGTTCATTTATCCTGGGTAAGTTGCCAGTACTACTGGTTCATTTATCCTTGGTAAGTTGCCAGTACTACTAGTTCATTTATCCTGGGTAAGTTGCCAGTACTACTGGTTCATTTATCCTGGGTAAGTTGCCAGTACTACTGGTTCATTTATCCTGGGTAAGTTGCCAGTACTACTGGTTCATTTATCCTGGGTAAGTTGCCAGTACTACTGGTTCATTTATCCTTGGTAGGTTGCCAGTACTACTGGTTCATTTATCCTGGGTAAGTTGCCAGTACTACTGGTTCATTTATCCTGGGTAAGTTGCCAGTACTACTGGTTCATTTATCCTGGGTAAGTTGCCAGTACTACTGGTTCATTTATCCTGGGTAAGTTGCCAGTACTACTGGTTCATTTATCCTGGGTAAGTTGCCAGTACTACTGGTTCATTTATCCTTGGTAGGTTGCCAGTACTACTGGTTCATTTATCCTAGGTAAGTTGCCAGTACTACTGTTTCATTTATCCTTGGTAGGTTGCCAGTACTACTGGTTCATTTATCCTGGGTAAGTTGCCAGTACTACTGGTTCATTTATCCTTGGTATGTTGCCAGTACTACTGGTTCATTTATCCTGGGTAAGTTGCCAGTACTACTGGATCATTTATCCTGGGTAAGTTGCCAGTACTACTGGTTCATTTATCCTGGGTAAGTTGCCAGTACTACTGGTTCATTTATCCTGGGTAAGTTGCCAGTACTACTGGTTCATTTATCCTGGGTACGTTGCCAGTACTACTGGTTCATTTATCCTTGGTAGGTTGCCAGTACTACTGGTTCATTTATCCTAACATCGGAAGAAATGTAATCTGGTCCATATAACGTGTGTTCTTGTCCAAGGTCAATTAGTTTTCACGATATCACACATTGAAGTGTCCCACAGCTAATTATTTACCACTCTGATAGAAACACAATAAAACCATCCAATTTTTTAGAGTCAAATTTCTGACCCATGCATTTGTATATAAACCTTTGACATGCAATGGTCAGAATTTAGCCCCCATAATACCCTCTTTTGCCTAATCTCAATAAAACCAGTTATAACCTTCGCTTGCTCGTATATAGATATGATGACTGCCTCATACAGCTAGTCCCAGATTGACCTAAAGGTCAGCCAATCAAGTTGTCGCCTACACAATTGTTAGGTATACGGAAGGGTAGATAATCTATATATATACACGAGGCAGAAAAGGCGGTGATTGTCGAGCGTTCCGATTGTATGAAACCGATATATGATTGTTTCTTGCGATTTCGTTGGACATAAACGAATATCTGCTCATGAACATTAAAAGTGCAAAGGGTCAATTCGAGAAGACCTTTTATAAGGTGTCGTCAGATTCTATAAACATACCACGAAGTATTTTGGTTGTCATACTGACCGAAACAATAGAAAGATTAATCCAAATTCGATGGTCGTCTTTTTTTTGTAACAGAAGACAGATTGCCAGTCTAAAATTTCCAGAAGACTCCCTCGAGAAGACCGTTAATTGTTTTTCGCAATTCGACATGAGTCACTTACATGTTAGCATATTTTCTATATTTCTGATTTTCTCCGCATCGTAAAAGGACTACATTCTATAGAAATGGCATACGAATCAAAGAATATGTATCTGTCCGCGATGGTGGCCACGGTGGATTGTCCATGAACAAGGCACATTTCCTAAGCCTAGTACTTGTTTATTTACCCAGGGATTATAAATTACCGAACCGTCGCCGTATAATATAATATATATCCTTACATCAGCGAATCAGTCGTAAAAAACTAACCCAAAACCCTGAACACAAGGAGGGAAAGCCATTTCTACCATGTTTAAAGTATTTGTTATGACCCGTCCGGGAATCGAACCTGCGACCTCCTGCAATCGAGACGGGCGCTGTAGTACCACACCACCGAGGCGGTCGGGAAGAGTTAAGTCCCTTGGTAGAAGACGTTTTGTTGTTTACATAATTATGTTTAGCTAATTTAACCCATGGGTCCCGACTGACCATAAGGAATATCGTTGTACTTCTGTGACGCAATCATCACGTAACGAAATATGAGCTGGTCCATAGGATAATATGTATCTTCAGACCAATCTATAAATCTGCTGTTATATCAGAATCTACTTGGATTGACAGAATTTGTTTAGACCAGTCTATAAATCTGCTCAGTCATATAAGAATCTACTTGGATTGACACAATTTGTTTAGACCAGTCTATAAATCTGCTCAGTCATATAAGAATCTACTTGGGTTGACACAACTTTTTCAGACCAGTCTATAACTCTGCTCAGTCATAACAGAATCTACTTGGGTTGACACTATTTTCTAACAAACGTATGCATGCAATATACATGTAAACGGTATATGTCTTGTACCCTTATCTTTGAACATGCCCAATTTTGTCTGATGTTTCACGTATATATTTGTCTATACTGGATGAATCCGGACAGTGGAATTGAGCATATACGCATGCGCACAAGAGATGTTCACAGATTGCAAAAGCAACAAGACCCTAAATCACCACATGCAATTCTTGAGCTTTTATTGCATTTTACTTTATTGCAGGTATATAAATTAAGTCCTTTCCATATACTTGCAAAATCTATAGCAGACGATTTGAAAACATCTAGGTAAATATATGGAAAATCTTGATTTATTTAGAATAGAGTTGAAAACATTGTGGCATTAAGGCAAATTCCTAGTTTTGGGCAATTCTTTCTATTTTCGCAATGTGATAATCATCTAGGTAAATATTATGCAAAATCTTGATAAATAAAAGTACGATTAATTAGGATAGAGTTGAAAAAATAAGGCATTAGGCCAAACTGCTTGTTATGAGCAATATTTCTTTTGTCACAATCTTTTCAAAAGTCGTCTGCATGTTGGGGATGGTTAATTAAAATAAATCTTTATGTTTTTACCTCGTGCAGGCGCCTCTGCTGTAGACGACTTTTTAACCCTTTCCCTCATAGGACAATTCTGCAGCAGACGACTTTGGACATATTTTATCAAAAAAAATAGAAAATCTCTATAATTGAACGGATAACCTATGACTAAAAGTGGAAAACATTGTGTCAAAAGGAGAAATTGCTCGTTTTGATCAATTTCTTCTTTTGTCACTATGGTTTCAAAAGTCGTCTGCTGCAGAGGCGTCAGAAAGCGTCTATATGAGGGAAAGGGTTAAACATTTCTAAAATCGAGCGCTTGTTCCCTTTTCTTGCAACGTTTTCAACAGTGAATCAGCATTATTCTTCCGATTTTCCAGATTAAACATTTTTTCTCAGATGATTTAAAGCAGACGACTTGTAAAAAAATAATTTCTGATAAACGATTTACATCTTTGATATAAGCACGAAATGCATTCGGAATGCTCATGTTCGGCGCCGGTAACTTAACGCCTCTGTCGTAAAAATGGTTATCTCCTTGTCAAAATTAATCAAACGTTTATATGTTTTAATACGCTCTATTTCAAATCGCATGGTTTACTCGGTCAAATTTTACGGTACATTATTTTTTACCAACGCACTCCCCCGATATATCTAGAGTCATATGGGTTTTTTGCCTGTCGGTTTTTTTTTTATAAGACGGCAAGCGTAAAAGCTCCCGATTGTAAATATAGCACGATTGGTGTTTCTCGATTGTATTATCTCCAGCGGTTCAAACAGTATGTTTTTACATTAACCCTTTCCGACATACAGACGCTTTCCGACATACAGACGCTTTTCGACATACAAACCCTTTCCGACACCGACATACAGACGCTTTTCAACATACAGACGCTTTCCTACATACATACAGACGCTTTCTGACATACAGACGCTTTTCGACATACAAACGCTTTCCTACATACATACAGACGCTTTCTGACATACAGACGCTTTCCGACATACAGACGCTTTTCGACATACAGACCCTTTCCGACACCGACATACAGACGCTTTTCGACATACAGACGCTTTCCGACATACAGAAGCTTTCCTACATTCATACAGACGCTTTCCGACATACAAACGCTTTCCTACATACATACAGACGCTTTCTGACATTCAGACGCTTTCGGACATACAGACGCTTTCCGACATACAGACCCTTTCCGACACCGACATACAGACGCTTTCCTACATACATACAGAAGCTTTCCGACATACATACATACGCTTTCTTACATACATACAGACGCTTTCCGACATACAAACGCTTTCCGACTTACAGACGCTTTCCTACATACATACAGACGCTTTCCTACATACAGACGCTTTTCGACATACAGACCCTTTCCGACACCGACATACAGACGCTTTTCGACATACAGACGCTTTCCGACATACAGAAGCTTTCCTACATTCATACAGACGCTTTCCGACATACAGACGCTTTTCGACATACAAACGCTTTCCTACATACATACAGACGCTTTCTGACATTCAGACGCTTTCTGACATACAGACGCTTTCCGACATACAGACCCTTTCCGACACCGACATACAGACGCTTTCCTACATACATACAGAAGCTTTCCGACATACATACATACGCTTTCTTACATACATACAGACGCTTTCCGACTTACAGACGCTTTCCTACATACATACAGACGCTTTCCTACATACATACAGACGCTTTCCTACATACAGACGCTTTCTTACATACATACAGACGCTTTCCGACATACAGACGCTTTCCGACATACATACGCTTTCCTACATACAGACGCTTTCCTACATACATACAGACGCTTTCCGACAGACGCTTCCCGACATACAGACGCTTTCCGACATACAGACGCTTTCTGACATACAGACGTTTTTTGACGCAATAGCAGCAGAGGACTTTTGAAAACATTGTGGCCGAAGGTGAAATTGCTCATGATGAGCAATTACACCTTTGGCCACAATATTTTCAACTTTATTTTACAATTAAGCTTTCTTTTATGGAGATTTTTCAGTTTTTGTCAATGTGTTCAAAGTCGTCTGCTGCATATTTGTTGTATGCGGGAAAAGATACATGTGTACGCGATCATTATGACAGAACAAAACATTCCTTTCTTTTTGGAAAAAGATCAATGTGAAGATTCAGCCCAGGAAAAGGCGTCAGGCAGTGTCCAGAAACAAGGTAAAAAGTCGAGTATCAATAAACTATAGAAGTAATCGAAGAACATTATACAGAAACTACTACGATCAAGTCTTTCTTTTTTAACAGCGTTTTCAACTATCTGTATCAAAACAACACATACATTTTAGCATTACATCTATATTTGCTTCACGTTTTAAAGCAGGCGTATTTAACCTTTGGCATATACAACAGATTTGCAGCAGACTACTTTCAAAACGTATAGGTAAAACATTGGAAAATCTCCACAAGATAAGAAAGGTATAATTTTCAAATCGGGTTGAAAACATTGCGATAAGAGGAGACATTGCTCATGCTATATTTTTAAAAAAGTCGTCTGATGCAGACGCGTCTATTATACATGTCGGCATTAGGTCGGAATTAGCTAACATAATTCTAAAAAGGCAGTAAGTAGACTAGACGCAAACGCCTAAAAGACGTTCGTTCTCATGCCGTGGAGTATTTGATAATGGGCTATCAGCTTATCACGTTTTATGATGTAGACCCATCTTATTTAACGGGTCACCTACTGCCCGTTACATCAAATACAGGTTCAAATCGTCATGTAGGAGAGCTGAGAATATTGCCTATAAAAATTCCATCTAAATTCTATTTAAATTGTTTTCTGCAACCGATATCAAATATACTAGATAACGCAACTACGTGTAAATCGACAAAAAAGGATATACGTGTTTAATTCAGTATTTGAGATTAGAGCATAACGAGATCAGCCAGGTTTGCCGTGCAGTCTGTTCTGACTTTGTGTTATTTGTAAATCAATCATGGTAGCCATCAACACACTTTTGTAAAAACGGTACCCGTTTTAATCCATTAGTATGGATGCACTACAGGGCAAGGGCAACGCTAAGGTTGGTTTCACGGAGCACCGCTTAGATTGACCACGTTACACGAAAACCGATGTTAGTTTAAACATATTTATTGAGAAATAGTTGTACATTGGTATATATGTAATACATGTTATGTTCATAGGATTGGAAAACAAGCGTCATAGACACTTATACAAATTCCTTTCCTCAGATAAATTTGTATCATATTCAAAATTACATGGCGTATTGATAGTGATTTTACATGATATATGATAAATGAAATTAGACTATACTATTGTCTCAATATATCTTAATTTAAAATAGAAAAAGGTCTTTATAATATCATTACTGTTATGTCTCACCCAGAATCCCCAGCAGCAAACGACACGCACACGACAAACCTCATCCCGTACTAAATCTCTTGGTTGTATCAATATATTTCTGGACATTAAGAAAGATTGCCTTGTTTGATTCGAACGATAAACGTTCGTCGCCAAAGAGAAGGCAGTTGCTAGTGGGTGGACATGAAAGATTGGAGAATAATGAGTCGCGGGCAGTTCGATATGATGGACAGTGAAGAAGAAAATGATTTGCTGTCTCTACACTACCACAAGCACAGAGGTCAGTTTCAACGATATTGCGGCGATAAAGATCAAAGTTAAGTGAGCTGCATCCTAATCTCAAACGTGCATGATTGATTTGTTGCTTCCGACCACCGACGTTATATAGAGGGTTAGACTTGCTGTGTACGCCGTGTATCTTGTTTTTAAATGAAGGTAGCGATGGTGAGTTGCGGACAACGGGAGAGAGTTCATTCCACTCACGGATAGTTTTTGGTAGGAAAGATGTACCATAGAGTGTGGTACGCGTGTGGATGGCAGGAACATCATGTGTAGATCGAAGATTGTAAGCAGGTCGATTTTGTTTCGGAACAAGGTCCGAAAGATAAGAAGGGGTAAGATGATTCTTCATTTTGTAAAACACAGTGAGACGATGTTTTCTTCTACGTTCGGACAAAGTATCCCAACGGAGTTCGCTAATAAGCCTGTCAGTGTTGCACAGTTTTGTTGCACCTGTAACGATTCTAGCGGCCTCTATTTGAACTGCCTCAATGTCGTTCTTAAGCTCCTGAGAGCAGTTGTCCCATATAGTATCACCATACCGATGTTGGGGACTCTGTGACCACCAGAAGGTCAAGATCAGCCTGTACACCTTCACACTTTTTTGGGCGGTTAAATACCTTGCAACCGCACACAGTGGTTACATGAATTTCCCATACCATAAGATCGAAGCCGTTTATTGCTTAAAATGATCCGAACAACCACTCCGATGTCTTCATCCAATTACAAACAATGTGAACAGTTAAGAGTATGGTAAGCCTAGTTTACTTATGTACTTGCTTAACCCCTTTCCTTATTCGACATCTCTGCACTAGACGTCTAGGACAACAGGATGACGGCATTGCTCTAATCGAACTTTTTTTTAATTCTCCATTAAATATACGTTTACTGTTTCTATTGTTAGAATGTTTTAACAACCCCTTACCACATACAATAAATCTGCAGCAGACGACATTGAACAAATTTAAGTCACAACAATTATATGGGAACTTTCCTTAAATGAAGAAAACAATAATTGAAAAAGTTGAAAAATATAAATAAAGTCACATGTATGGAAACTTTCTTTAAATGAAATAACAATATTTGATAACAAGTTGAAAACATGTTGCTAAAGAATAACTTGATCATAAATGAGCAATTTCTCCGTTTGTCACAATGTTTTCAAAAGTTGTAGGCTGCAGAGGCACCAGAAAGCGTCAACAGTCAATCCATCAATTTGATTATATCAACTGTAAAGTAGCTGTTTTTTGATAGCTTGATGTATTACCGTCAGCTGACCTGTGTATTACTCATGAAGGGTAAAACTGTTACATTTCGTAACTACAGCATAGGGCAAGATCTGGTTATATATTTTAGTGTTAAAGTCATTAAAAACTATCTAGATTTTAAATGCATATTAAACGATACTTTAACACTTTCCCACATAAAGACGCAATTGGACGAATGTACAGAAGAAAACGTTGCCTCCCCATATGGAGCAATTTCCCCTGTTGCCCAAATGTTTTAATCTCTAATCAATGGTTATGAATGTATTCATAGAGATTTCCTAAAGTTTTTCCTAGACGTTTTCATAATCCACAGCTGTATATGTGTTGTATGAGGGAAAGGGATAATATAATTGCATTGTCTGTGGAGAGCTTGATATCAGTTACTGCGAAAAGGGGGATGATTGCACATACGATCAGTGAATCCAAGCTGAGCTTGTTGTATGTTGGTCAAGGTATACCCAATACACCCAACCAGTACGTAGATAACATGTGTTTGCCCAGAAATGATATGTGACAAGGAGTTTAAAGTCATTGTGCATATGAACAGAATGCACTGAAACTGTTTGATTTTATCGGTATTTTTAGTTTTTTGACTGCCGTCTAATAGTAAATCTAAAATCCTTATTTTACCCGCTGACCTTATGTTGTGGGTACTCAGTGAGACGATTCTATTGAGTACCCGCAACATAGGGTTTGCTTTAATGATACGAGAGAAATTGTGGAGAAAATAGATGATTGATTGATTGATTGATTGATTGATTGGAGTTAAACACCGTTTTTAACAATTTCTCAGTGATATCACGGCGGCCAGTTCACCTACTCATGCATTTCCTGGTTTTCTCACACCAGTACTCCACACAACAATCTTCCCAAGCAACTGGCTGCTTTTCTTCATAGACTTAGCCCATTGGTGGAAGACGAATGACGAATGTCGCATTGACTTTTGTCAATCCTCGGAAAGAAGGTTGGCCGAGCCGGGATTCGATCTCACAACCCCTGGATTGACACCACGCGTCGCTACCGACTGAACACCCTCTCCTAGTCTGGACCTCTGAGAATATAAAAATTAGGTTAAGAACTGATGATTAATTTCACACCAATTACAAAACCACATTCAGCGTATACATATGTATTAAACCCATTACTTCACACAGACGACATTTGACACCTGCCATTGAACATGACTTTTGAAAACATTGCAATAAAAGGTGAAATTGCTCAAAACGAGCAATTTCACCATTTATTGCAATGTTTTCAACTCTCTATCAATATAAATCTTTAAGTTTTCTAGATTGTTGAAATTGTTCGTCTGATGTTTGTAAAGCAGACGACCTTTGAAAAGTCCTGTGAAGTATTGGGTTAGTCACATATCGAGGGCTTGGCGTTAAACGGTTGTAACTAAAAACCTATTTTAACCACCCTGGTTTAGGGGCAATTTTGACCCTTTTGTAAACAATGCAAATTTAGGTGCCATTGCTCAGAACGAGCAATGGCACCTAAATTTCCATTGTTTACCAAGAAAAATGTTTTAACGCTTATAAAGACTTTATGGCGAGGTGATTAACATTGGTAAAAAATTACCAATTTTAGTTACAACCGTTTCACGCCAAGCCCTCGATATGTATGCTTCTAGGAGAATGTGTGAACAAAAGAAAGCCAGACGGCAGAACCAACTAACTACTGGATTCGAACTACAAAATATTGCACCGTGTCTCTTTCTTCCCCATTTGTTTCTCTCCCAAATCCCTGAATATGATACCATAACGGGAATGCAACATGATATGTTTTTTTTAAAAGCCTGAGACAGCTCAAGTAATGTTGCATCGACCAATCAGCATGGCTTAAAGGAATCTGATAGAGCATTACCCAAGGAACATTTCGAGGGCTTGGCGAGAAACGGTTGGTATTTTTTTTTACCAAGGTTTAATCACCTCGCCATAAAGTCTTTGTAAGCGTTAAATCATTTTTCGTTCTGAGCAATGGCACCTAAATTTGCATTGTTTAGAAAGGGGTCAAGATTGCCCCTTAACCAGGGTTTTCAATATAGTTTGTTAGTTACAAGCGTTTCACGCCAAGCCCTCGATTTCTACAAAATCTTTCTTTTTTACTAAGGTTCTCAATCCATTATTATTAGTAAATATCTCCATAATTTATTTCGAGCAAGAGAACTAAGGGGTTTTAAGGTGTTAAAAGGGATGGGCAATAAATCAAACAAATGTTAATATTAACATTCAATTTAAACAAAACAGTACACAATAAAATATAGACTATGATAAGACAGATTATGGTATAAAAAATGACAAGGTTGGCTTAAATAGGTGTGGGTTTTTATCACTGATAAGCGTGTTTAGCTGGATGGTTCACGGTTTTTCTGAAGGTCTGCGGGAACTTTTGCGGAATCCTTGACAAGATTTAGGTGATAAAGCTGATAAGCAGCTAACATTTGTTATGTTAATCGTGTTTTTATCGTGTATGGAATTCGAACCTATGTCAGAACATATTAAGTAGCACAGAATCACCGATATCACAATTAAATGGGCTACCTAAGGGTGATACTACATTTATACTAGAATGTAAAAAAATGTAAAAAAGTATTACTCGATTTATACAAATATTTGTTGTTTTTTGTTTCTATTGTTTTATGGTGACGTTTATTTGCTTACAACAGCATTGTAGTTATATCATGACCACAGCACACTTATTCATGATTCCCAGTAGGCTAACCGGTACTTGACTAGATGTTGTGCCTGTCCCGATGGCGCTTCATCATGACTGCTGTGAAAAGGGATCAAATACTGTATGGCTGATCTCAAAACTGGTAGACAAAACCGTATACCAATGGCACTTAATCATGACTGCCGTGAATAGGGATCAAATCCAATACGACCGGTCTCAAAACTGATAGACAAAACAGTGTTCCAGTGGCACTTCATCATGACTGCCGTGAATAGGGATAAAATCCAGTACGACCGGTCTCAAAACTGGTAGACAAAACAGTGTACCAATGGCACTTCATCATGACTGCCGTGAATAGGGATCAAATCCAGTACGACCGGTGTCAAAACTGGTAGACAAAACAGTGTACCAATGGCACTTCATCATGACTACCGTGAATAGGGATCAAATCCAGTACGACCGGTCTCAGAACTGGTACACAAAACCGTGTACCAATGGCACTTCATCATGACTGCTGTAAAAAGGGATCAAATCATGTACGACCGGTCTCAAAACTGATAGCCGAAACTTTGTCCCGATGGTCTTCATCATTACTGCTGTGAAAAAGGATCAGGGATCGAATCATGTATGACCGGTCTTAAAACTGGTAGGCGAAACCTTGTCCAGGTGACACTTCATCATGACTGCCGTGAAAATGGATCAAATACAGTAATACCGTTCTAAAAACTGGTAGACATAAGATACCATGACTACCCCGAGTAGGGAACCAGTACGGCTGGTGTTTAATCCTCCAGTTTCATCGTTCCCCATTTTTAATATCAAGCATATACTCGACTTTAAGCAAACACCCCGATTCTCCAACGCCTTAACCTTTTGTAAATATGCTGTAATTCAATTGGTCTTTCTACTACAATTTACTTACGTGACATTTAAACAATAGATACTTTTGAATACTGGTACACATTGTGCTTAAGATCGAAAAGAAAATGTGCAAACCCGAAAGGGATCAACAATAACAAATCTTCAAACAAGTTGCGCCAATGATTTTACCAATCAATAGGCAAATCAAAATTGTAAAATACAAAATTACATACCAGATTAAAGGAATTATAACAATTTGAAGTCTGACCAGTGTTCCAATCATGGTAATTTATTTGACATACTGTTTATGTGTATATTTATTTACTTCTGCCTTAGTCATATTCTTATCCGACATATTGTAAATGTATATATTTATATACTTCTGTCTTATCCATATTCTTCAACTTTGTAAATGGCCATACACAAATGTTGTCATCGTTTGCTAATAAATGATTGATTAAGCGATTGATTGGTAATTTACCAAATACCATTTCAAAACATCAACATCTCAATCAGAAGGCACTAAAGAGAAACAAATGAATCGTACAAACTGAACATGATTGATAACAATATCAGCGACCCACACATTTCAAGAAAACTAGACGATGAGCTAATTGGTATGTTAGCTTCAATTACAATGTTCCTAAAGTAAACGTTAATTGTTTGCGGTCCTGATTTCCGAGATACAGAAAGGAGCGGCTAAAAGTACGCCGTTTTTATCAAGGAGATCCTGCTATAAATAAGGAAGGCAATCTGTATTTTTACAAACAAGCGTGTCCGTGCCATATTAGACGATCGCTTCATTTTCAATTCATAGCACTAGATGGTAATTCAACAGGAGTGTCCATCTGATTAAAGCGTCGTATTCAAATGAGGACGTTTCAGGCATAAATGGGGTGTATTTAACGAGATTTTACGCCCACAGTGAAATCAAACTTCTGTATTCACAGTATTAGAATATTACTGATGTCTTGATACAGGCGACAGTAACGCTGTAAAGCTCTGCTGATGTTTACCATCAACACTTATTTTAGTATGGTGTACTACGCCTCTTTCAATAATGTTTAGTCATGTCGCTGGGTTTTCGGGTATACTTCCAGTACTGACATCAACCCTTTCCCTCATATAGACGCTTTCTGACGCCTCCGCAGCAGACGGCTTTTTGAAAACATAGTGACAAAAGAAGAAAGTGCTCCAAACGAGCCTCTTTCCCCCTTTGCCACAATGTTTTCCACTTTTAGTCATAGGTTATCCATTCAATTATAGAGATTTTCTACTTTTTGACAAAATATGTTTGAAGTCGTCTGCTGCAGACTTGTCGTATGAGGGGAAGCTTATCCTGACACCAGCGAGTCAGTCGTAAATGCTAACCAAACCATCCTGCACGCCAAGGAGGGACAATAATTAAGTACCATTTAAGGGTCTTTGGCATGACCCGGTCGGGGGAAGCAAACCCTATGGGGTGGGTCCTTAAAATAATCGCGTCACTGATATGATTGTTTTCTAATACATACTGTTCAGGGGTCAAATGAAAATTAAGAAAAAGAAACTCGCACCTTATTTAAAGATCTGGTCAAAACGTTATTTTTAGGGTGACAATGTCCTACTGTTTGTATGAGAAGTTATCACATTCAAGTCAAGAGACCGAGAGGATCACTTCATGATTAGCATCTTAATTAAACCCCCTTTCCAATATACAACAACTCTTCAGAAGACGGCTTTAAAATATCTAAGTAAAACTATAGAAAATCTCTGTAGATGAACGTGTAATTATTGATTCAAGTTAAGACTATTGTAGCCAAAGCAAAAAAAGTGCTCATTACGAGCAATTTCTACTTTTGTTTAAATGTTTTCAAGAGTCGTCTGCTGCATGTGTTTCAGTAGTGGGAAAGAGTCAAACCCATCCCATCCTAATGTGATACATAATTTGTCCCGATTTGGTTTCGCTTAGGTCATTTTGGTTCTATATATAGAACATTCAATTATTTGGTATGAGCGATATCTTCTATTTATAGTAACATATCGCTGTGTTCTTTGATTCTGTTACAGATACATGGTAATACGAGTCGTAAAACCTCTGCGCAACAGACGACTTTCCAAAACCAAGATCGGAAGAAAATGAGAAATGCATAATCAGCAACATCTTGTTTTCTAACTTTATTTTCTTCTCTTAAAATATTCATTTGTTTAAGCAGTCGACTCTATCTATATATATACCAAGGTTGTATGTTAAATTTTAACTTTTCTCACATACAATAAAGCTGAAGCAGACGACAAAGAAAACATCTAGGCAACGATATGGAAAATCTCAATGAATGAAAGTAAGGTTATTGAATAAAGTTGACAGACATTATAGATGGAACAAAACAAATTTCTCAATGTGAGCAATTCATCCTTTTACAACAATGCTTTCAAACATCGTTTGCTGTAAATGCATAGAAAATTAAAATGTGTCTGCATAGAGATGCCACCCAAACAGATGATTTGAACCGTTGACCTTTCTGTGCAGAGCTTCGTTCTTTCATTAACTTCCATCGACAGAGAAATGTGACCTCGACTATTCCTATTTGGTTGTTTTTTTCAAACAATTTCCCATTTCCAACAATGCTTAGCTCTATGCTAGACATATTATTTTCTAATATTAAGAAGAAAACAGTTTTAATGCAGAGTTCTCTAAAAGTACAAAAATCAGGGGAAAAGGCGATATGCCAGTATCGTTTCTGTAATGTGAAGCAAACAAGAAAGGCGAATATTACTGTTTATTAACACGCAAGTAAAGTAAGGTATAAAAAGCCGCCCAGACTAAATATTTGGTCTCTGGTTGGGTAACACTTCAATAAAACGATCGCATATTCGTGTTCGTAAGCCGAAATCGGAAAGGTCACAATTGCGCAGCGCTTTCGGAAAAGAAATGAATTAAGCTATTGCACTCCATGTTGATCAAGAAAGTCCAGAGAATTTGCACGGTCTGATCAAGATCCGGTATTTATCGTTAATTAATCACAATAATTGCACTTTATTTCTAAGAACGATGTAACTGTACGTCGTAGCGATCAGATGTGCAGGCCAATTAGTGGCGGCTAGTGATGTGGGGCTAGTGATGTGGCGTACAGCGAAGACTCAAGCGAGCCTCTGCATCCACACAACCCCGCCATATTATTCACTGTCCGTAGTCCTCGATAAAATCTGTAGCCACTTTTGTTTTAGATAAATTCGCCCAGAATTTCCTTATCTAGAATCCTCACATATAGTATAATGGACTCGATGGTGTAAATGTGGAGTGTCCATTCCGGGTGCGTGAGGTCACGGGTTCGATCCCCGGCCGGGTCATGCCAAAGACGTTGAAAATGGTAGAAATGATTGCTCTCCCTGGCTCTCGGGATTGTGGGGTAAGCATTTACGACAGACTCGCTGGTGTCAGCATAAATGGACCAGTAGTACTTGTAACTTACTCAGGAAACGACAATGTGTAAAGGCTGCGTAACACACCGATAAGTCTTTGTGGAATTACAGTTCAAATTGATACACATAATAACACACTTTACGATGTGAATTGTAGTGTTGGCATTAGGACCGACTCGCTGGTGTTAGGATAAATGGACCAGTAGAACCGGTAACTAACAAACTGGTAAATCATTATAATTTGATTTAAAGATGGTATCCTTGTTCTGTACAGATGTTATCAAAGTCGTCTGTAGCGGATTTATTGTATGTGGGATAGGGTTAACAAAAGACATTTGTATGTATCGGTGTAAAACATTAACCAGCTGATTACAAGTCATCTTTAGGTCATATGAACTTGGGAATCTGAATCTAGAGGTCCTGTATTAATATAATGTCTAGAAGGTGTCTGGTCGAGGGGCTGATAACAAAATTAATTATAGTCCAGGCTTAATAAATGACCGTTGAACCAGACCAATTCTTCACTGTTAATCACAGCACCGTGGGAATTCAATCAGCGTATCAGTATACCGTAAAGATCAAAGGACTGAAGATCCTGATAATGGGGACCGTGTAGAATGGAATAAGTCCCTAATTTGATATTTTCTAACAGGCAAATGTCACGGTATGAACTTGTACACATTTGGAGAGACTACATGTAAGCTGCCCGGTTAGCTCATGCGGTAGAGTACTTGCCCTGAAAGCGAGAGGTCCCGGGTTCCAGCTCCGGACTGGCTGCATGTTTTTCTCTCCTTGTGACATTGGCTCCCAATAAGGGACCGTAACAACACTGCTTGGTCAGTCTAATAGCGCTTGCAGTGCGATTTATGACATCTTTGGCACTGGAATTCCGAAATTCGAGGACGAATTTCCAGTTAACCAGGGGTGTATGTCACGGTCTGAACTTGTACACAGTTGGAGAGACTATATGTAAGTGGCCCGGTTAGCTCACCGGGTCGCTTACATATAGTCTTTCCAACTGTGTACAAGTTCAGACCGTGACACAAATAATGCTGATTTCATGTGAGACAGCTTGTTACGAGCAGATTCACCTGATTCTGTTTTGCCAAAACCTCAATATTGCCATAGACGCCGACAGAGTTACAGTAGTATTTCTATAACATTATCTCATTACTTAAATATCTCTTTCTTCAATAGCTCCCAATAATGAACATCCATTTCAGGGTCAGTGAGATGTCTTCTCAATTTTGTTAATTTTTAAATGGATGTTACGTTTTCAGTCCAAAAAGTCGTAATGTAGTACTGTTTAACTTAAGGTATACAATCTCGTTCTTTCGCAAACGTTCACAATATACTCATTTTAAACTAGATGCTTTGGTGATTACAAACGTGCTTGTATAGCAAGTTAATGTATGTATCTCGCCATTTAAACTATTTAAATGAATGGACACTGTTTCCAATCTACGGGTCGTGTTATAGTACTGATTAACAGCGCCTTCGATTGATTATGTGTATCATTTCGTACAATCGCAAGAGTACAATTGTATGGCTTTTATGACTTTTAAATATGTGTCCCTCTTTCAAATATGACAAATTCTTTAACCCTTTCCCTCATATAGACGCTTTCTGACGCCTCTACAGCAGACGGCTTTTTGAAAACATAGTGACAAAAGAAGAAATTGCTCAAAACGAGCAATTTCTCCTTTTGCCACAATATTTTCGACTTTTAGTCATAGGTTATCCATTCAATTATAGAGATTTTCTATTTTTTGACAAAACATGTTCAAGGTCGTCTGCTGCAAAATTGTCGTATGAGGGAAAGGGTTAACATTTCATTGGATTACTATATATAAACCTTCACCACATGCAGACTATTTTTCAACACATTTGTAGCAGCCTACTTTTGAAAACATTATGGCAAATGCGGAAATTAATCAAAATGAACTGTGTGTTATCTCTATCCAATAATCATGCTTTCATTATAAGGGTGTTAGATATATATATTTGTTTTTCTGACTTTATAGTTATACAAGTTATATATAAGGAACATTATGTTGCAGTAGCGATATCTGGTTTGATATTATCTAGTCGGGGTGTGGACACTGACATCTCTCTCGATCTTCGGTCTGGCGAGATATCAAATGTCCACACACCTCGTAGTACGATATCAAACCCAATATCGTTATTGCATCATAATATTCACTAGGTCAACCTGTGTATTCACTGTCTGGTATCAGGAGAAGGAACCAGGTTTTGCCTCAAGAGATTCTTGTAACCCTTTTCTCCACTTACAACAAACCCCCAACAAAGTTATTTGGGTCAAACTATGGAAAACCTAATTAATGGAAGTATGATTATTGAGTAGAGATAACACATAGGTCATTTTGATTAATTTCGACCGTAGTTATAATGATTTCAAAAGTAGGTTGCTACAAATGCGTTAAAAAGTCGTCTGCACGTGGTGAATGTTTATACAGTAATTCTATCATATGTTACAGAACTTGGCTGAATGGGTCTGAACGATCGGAGTCCATGCAACTCCTGAACACCAGCAGATGGGGGTGATATTAGTGCCAAGACTTATATGTTCTTATCTCGATGTAAATGTAAGGTGAAAGACCAATATTATATTTTCTGTCCGGTGCGATAGGACCTTAGCTGTTGAAAGTGGCGTAAAACCCCAAAAAACTAACGAAAGATTAATAGATACCTTAGGCATTAAATAACATGTAGGCGGACAGTGACATACCTGGTATTTATACACAGGTTCACCAAAGTCCGCACTGTACGTAGATCAAACAACACACAATAACTCATTAAGCAGAGGACTAGATAAGAGGGAATAAACAGGTCTTTTTCCAACACTATTTCTCTAATTACTCAACCAAATCCTATGTTGTGGGTACTCAAAAGATTCGTCTCACTTTTTTGAGTAGCCACAACATAGGGTTTGAATGTCAAATAAGGATTTAAGAGCATGACAAATGCCCCTTATCAAGAGCTCTTATTAAGTATTAAATTTTACAAATTGTTTTATAACATATGCAATATTCAAAGGTTCAAGGTAATAAACTGCCCCGCCTTTTCCCACCTTTTACAGTCAATGTTTACAAACACTGAACAGTGCGATAACAATAAATACACGTATTGGTCAAAAGCCTTAATTTCACGAATCCACCGTTATTGTCGAATTTCAAGAATAGTTGTATTAACAATTAAATGTACGTGATTATAGAAATTGTTTCTTTTACTATTGTTACATAACTCTAATACCAAATGCAACGGTAGATGAACGGCTAATAAAGTCGAGCTCTAGGGAAACACAATGATATATGACACGTGCGCAGTCATATCGTCTGATCCAAACTTAAAAACACATTTCCACGTGAATATCATTAAAGTTTCTGTTACTTTTTTGGCGAACAGTGCAGGCCCCGATTAGATGTTTTCATTGGATCCACACTGCAGGCAGATGCATTCCAATTGATTTAGAGTCCAACTCACCTCTACTGGATTAGACGCACACATTAGGTGAAAAGCGTTTGCGACGTCCGGTGCAAACAAATACGCTGCATAGCAACAGAGCGCCGCGTTCGTAATTTGGCTTATTTGTATACTTTATTTAACTTTTTGTATTACGGTAACTTCATACGACGGAGACATTTAAACAATTTGTAAAGAATTCCAGGCCGAAGAAATTGACAAGTTACTGTTGAAAGGATTCTGTTGTAATCAAGTGAATGTGTGAACATACGCTAAATCTTTTTCTCAAAAACATACGCTTGAGTCTTTACCCTGTTTCACATACAGACGACTGACTTCTCACGCATCAGCAGCAGACAAGTTTTGAAAACATTATGACGAAAGATGAAATTGCTCCTTATGAGCAATTTCACCTTTTGTCATAATGCTTTTAATTCTATTCAACATTGCAGCATATTTGATGTGTGTTGAAAAGAAAACCTGTCTGCGGCCATTTTGCCTCTTGAGTATTTAATGACACACATCGTCCATCTTATACTATTTACTGCTATATCCTTTCCTGTGTTTTTTTTTTTACATTGTTGTTAATAGTAAATATGCTGATCAGACCGTCCGCTTGCAGAAGAAAATCTTCATCTACAATGTTTGCAAATCTGTAAAAAAACATTATCCCGTGACGAGGTTTGTTTTCTCGTGAGCTTGAATTTAACAGGGAAAGGGTAACAAAAAAAGGGGGGAGGGGGGGGAACAAAATAAGTCACTATTTTAAGTTTGAGTTTTGAATACGGGTTTCTTCCAAAATAGGCAATAAAACATTTTTCATTTATTTAGTCCACTTAGATTAATTATTGTCTTACAAAAAAAAACACATCAATATTACTGTTAAATTAAATCCGTGGACAATCAAAACAATTTTTAGCATTTTATTGTCAAAAAGATTAAATTTAAATTAGTCAAACATGAAAACATGAGTGAGACAACGCCTTGGGTTACCCTTATCTCCTACAAACATTTGCATGGAAAAAAACTTCGATTAGGAACCATAGTATGTACAAAGCTATAAATTACCCCTGAATAAATACCTCATATTTTTTGTTGTTTATATGTAAAAGCAGCGAATGTTAGGTGCAGTATTTCGATGGTGGGATGCAAACGCATTGGTATTTTATTAGAATACAGTAGGAAATGGTAATATTTTGGTACACTTAGTTAAGAACAGGACGATAATTAACTCATTTTGACGCACTAACAGCAGACAACTTTTGAAAACATTGTGACAAAATGAGAAATTGCTCATAATGAGCAATTTCTACTTTTGCCGGAATGTTTTCACTTCTATTCAATAATGATAATTAATCTACGGGGAATGTTCTAAAGTTTTGCCTAGATAGTTTCGAAGTCGTCTGCTGCAGCTGTGTTGTTTGTAGGAAAGGGTTGACGTAAAGATTCCTTCACAACGGATAAACTGCCGAAAAGTTCAATGCGTGTAAGCGAGGCAATATTGGACCAAAAAACTCAAATAGCAGCATTTATCTGAACCATTAACTTCGTACAAGCAAGCTATTTTTATTTTTTATATTAACCCTTTCCAACATATAACAAATATGCAGCAGACGACTTTGAAAACAAAGGTGCCACAAGCCTGAAAAATCTCCATAAAAGATAGCTTAATTGTTAAATAAAGTTGAAAACATCGTAGCCAAAGGTGAAATTGATCATCATGAGCAATTTCATCTTTGGCCATAGTGTTTTCAAAAGTCGTCTGCTGCTATTGCGTCAAAATACGTCTGCAGGTTGGAAAGGGTTTGAAGGCATCGTGTTGATCGGCATTCGCAAAAATGAGCATGGACGTACGAAAATAGGCATTGCGACTTTTACGACCAGTGTTGATGAAGACCGTTCTCTACTTCTATTCTGATCAAAATATGCACTGTGAGCTATTGAGTCAATGAGTTTAGGTCAATACATCAGACATTGCTTGTCGCGGTTCAATGAAATATCACATGCGATTTCAGTTAGATGTAAACGATACATTGACATCATCATTGGATGGCTTTTTACATTCAACCAATGCAAAAAAAGCGAGATTTATTTTTGTGGTTTGCGTTGATTAACCGTTGCGTTTAGGTCTTTATCTCAGGCATTCTTTATCACATGTCAATGACATATCACACGAGATTTCAACTACATGGACCAATGATTGCTAGTTAAGATTAATGCAACATGACTTAAGTTTGGTGATTAACCTTTAGGACTAGGATCATATCCCTGCTATAACTTTTCTTATTTTGGACGATAGAATACCAGACACTTTTAACAACTGAAACCAATGAAATAAACGCTTAAAATGATATGAGCCGTTTCACGAGAAAACCAACATTATGGACTCTGCGTAATGTATCGAACACAATCAGCCTGCTCCGGGCCGACACATTCCGTCTCAAGGGGATAGAGGCATAGAGTAATGAGTCCTGAAACAGAAAATACATAGGAGGCGATAACTGTCTGTCCGGGTTAGCCTGCGCGGCATGCTTAGGCTGATCCGGTCGATACTTTACGCTTTTCTCGTGGGACGGTTCATTTTTGGCGTTTTTGACGTTCAGCATATTGCCTTGTTGTCAATTGAATACGATATCTATCATATAACGGACACACAAGTACATACTGGAAATCGCTCTGTATCGCGTAGATATGGATGAGCATGCACGTTCACGTGGTCTAATCTAGATGTGCACTGTTGGCCAAGAAGTTATAGAGAGTTTTGATAAGTTTTCTTTGTATATCCCATAGCATGGATGCGCAGACAGACATTTGTTTACAGTATTTCAATTACGCTTAGGTATATTTTTCCTGTAACACTGCTCTTTAAGAAAAAATAGTAATTACATAAAGTGAAGTACGTGGGACGAATAATGCGCACTAGAACTGTAGCCGAAATAGTTATCGCCCAATTAACCTGTATACAATCCCATTACAGAGAGTTAATAAGACCACCAAATCGCTAGACGCAGCTCAAGTAGACGAGGAAGACAGCGGTGCAGTGGCAAAGCGTCGGAATATCGTACCAAAGGTCCAGGGCTCGAATCCCGGGATGTGCGGGTTCTGCCATTGGGAGGTGCTGATAATGTCTCCAGGAAGCAGAAACCGAGCTAGATTAATATATGCTTAACATTTTTTTCGCAATCGATGCAAAGTAAATAAGTTTAAACTAAACTAAACCAAATAGATGTAAATCCTGACGAAAAAAAAATTCCCGTTGTTTCACGCCTGCCATCTAGATTAATGTTATACAAGGCCGTGGATGAAAGAAGATCCCGTTGTTTCACGCCGGCTATCTAGAGTAATATTATACAAGGCCATCTATGCCAGAAGACCCCGTTGTTTCACGCCGGCTATCTAGATCAATGTTATACAAGATCATCTATGCAAGAAGACCCCTTTATTTCACGCCGGCCATCTAGATTAATGTTTTACAAAGCCATGGGTGCAAGAAGACCCCTTTGTTTCAGGCCGGTCATCTACATTAATGTTATACAAGAGCATCTATGCAAGAAGACCCCGTTGTTTCACGCCGGCCATCTAGATTAATGTTTTACAAAGCCATGGATGCAAGAAGACCCCGTTGTTTCACGCCGGCCATCCAGATTAATGTTATACAAGATCATCTATGCAAGAAGACCCCATTGTTTCACGCCGGCCATCTAGATTAATTATAGTCAAGGCTGTTATGCAAGAAGACCTCGCTGTTTCACGCCGGCTATCAAGATTTATGTTATACAAGGCCATGGATGCAAGAAGATCCCGTTGTTTCACTCCGGCTATCTATAGTAATGTTATACAAGGCCATGGATGCAAGATGACCCCGTTGTTTCACGCCGGCCATCTATAGTAATGTTATACAAGGCCATGGATTCAAGAAGACCCCGTTGTTTCACGCCGGCCATTAGTAGTTATGTTATACAAGGACATGGATGAAAGAAGACCTCATTGTTTCACGCCGGCCATCTATAGTAATGTTATATAAGGCCATGGATTCAAGAAGACACCGTTGTTTCACGCCGGCCATTAGTAGTTATGTTATACAAGGCCATGGATGCAAGAAGACCCCGTTGTTTCACGCCGGCCATCTGTAGTAATGTTTTACAAGCCCATGGATGCAAGAAGACCCCGTTGTTTCATTACAGCCATCTAGATATATGGTATACAAGGCCTTGGATGCAAGAATACTCCATTTCGCCTGACGCGGTTTTCTAATAGAGTTTCATCAAAAAGAAACTCACACAATGATACAGTGCAGACATGTCACGTTAAAACTTCACTCTGTCGCTTGTATTGCGATCGAGATTAGATTGTATTAAAACTGCGTCTGATCTGAGTATTTATTTCACTCGTGTTTATTTGCTATATGATATTTTGCATTAACATATTATATAAACAAGAGGGCCATGATGGCCCTTGAATCGCTCACCTGATTTTTTTTTTTTTTCACTTTAGCTATATAAGCCTCACCCCCTGGCAGCCATATTTGAAAATCGGCCAGATACTTTTAGAGGAGAAGATTTTTTAAGTTTTCACTATAGCCATATAATGCAAAATAGCCCTGCCTACTGGCGGCCATGTTTTTTGACCAATCAACATGGCTTGAAGGAATCTGAAAGTGGGTCATCCAAGGAACATTTCTACAAAATTATTTGAAAATCGGGCCGACACTTTTGGAGGAGAAGATTTTTTAAGTTTGCACTATAGCCATATAAGACAAAATAGCCCCGCCCCCCCCCCTGGCGACATGTTTTTCGACCAATTAACATGGCTTGAAGGAATCTGATAGAGGGTCACCCAAGGAACATTTCTACAAAATCATTTGAAAATCAGCCTGACACTTTCGGAGGAGAAGATTTTTTAAGTTTTCACTATAGCCATATAAGGCAAAATAGCCCCGCCCCCTTGGTGGCCGTGTTTTTTGACCAATCAACATGGCTTGAAGGAATCTGGTAGAGAGTCATCCAAGGAACATTTCTACAAAATTATTTGAAAATCTGCCAACCAGTTTGGGAGAAGAAGAATTTTGAAGTTTTTTTCGTTTCGTTGCCATGGAAACCAGAATTCTGCATGGATCCCTAAAATTTGAAGGAATTCTGGTGAGGTCATTAAGAGGATGCTTTCTGTGAAGTTTCATCCCAATTGACCCACTGGTTACTGAGGAGAAGATGTTGAAGATTTTTTAAGTTTTCACTTTGGCCATATAAGGCAAAATAGCCCCCGCCCCCTGGCGGCCATGTTTTTCGACCAATCAACATTGCTTGAAGGAATCTGATAGAGGGTCACCCAAGGAACATTTCTACAAAATTATTTGAAAATCGGCCTGACACTTATGGAGGAGAAGATTTTTTAAGTTTTCATTATAGCCATAAAAGGCAAAATAGCCCCGCCCCCTGGCGGCCATGTTTTTTGACCAATCAACATGGCTTGAAGGAATCTGATAGAGGATCACCCAAGGAACATTTCTACAAAATTATTTGAAAATCGGCCTGACACTTTTGGAGGAGAAGATTTTTTAAGTTTGCACTATAGCCATATAAGGCAAAATAGCCCCGCCCCCCCTGGCGGCCATGTTTTTCGACCAATCAACATGGCTTGAAGGAATCTGATAGAGGGTCACCCAAGGAACATTTCTACAAAATTATTTGAAAATCGGCCTTACACTTTCGGAGGAGAAGATTTTTTAAGTTTTCACTATAGCCATATAAGGCAAAATAGCCCCGCCCCCCCCCTGGCGGCCGTGTTTTTCGACCAATCAACACGGCTTGAAGGAATCTGATAGAGGGTCATCCAAGGAACATTTCTACAAAATTATTTGAAAATCTGCCAACCAATTCAGGAGAAGAAGAATTTTGAAGTTTTTTCGGTTTCGTTGCCATGGAAACCAGAATTTTGCATGGATCCCAAAAATTTGAAGGAATTCTGGTGAGGTCATTGAGAGGATGCTTTCTGTGAAGTTTCATCCAAATTGACCCACTGGTTACTGAGGAGAAGAAGTTGACGCACGACGCACGACGCACGACGGACGACGGACGACGGACGACGGACGACGGACGACGGACGCCGGACAAAAGGCGATCACAATAACTCACCTTGAGCAAAGCTCAGGTGAGCTAAAAACGAATTTATTGAAATTACACGTTGCTTTTGATTTTGATTTTCACTTATCTAAATTGTCCCCCCTTTTCATGGCCTTTGTCAATTATATAAATAAGCTGTTCCACGAGAAAACCAACATTGTCAACTCTGCATAAAGTATCGAACCGGATCAGCCTTAGCATGCAGCGCAGTCTAACCCGGACAGACAATTTTCGCTTTTGTTTCAGGATAATTGCTCTATACCTCTATCACACTGAGACGGCATGTGGCGGCCCGGATTAGACTGCGCAGGCTGATATAGGTCGAGTCCATAATTTTGGTTTTCTCGTGAAACGGCTCAAATATATTAGGCATGAATTGCCTTCCGAGCCCTCTTTACTATCAAAGACAGGTTTCTAATAGCGTAATAAATATAATGCGTTCGTCGTGTGTTTTCGTGCCAAATGTACCTCGTAAAATATACTTCATCGTAAAAAATACTGTAGTAGTCGAGTACTAGATGCTGATAACTATTAACTGAACTCTTCTCCCCCCGAATATGATAGTTTTCGGACTTTTTCCAAATTGAAAGCATCCTAGGAATAGACTGAAAGCATGCATACATATATATATATAGACTAACTTTCAGATATTGTAGAAAACATGGTGGACAAGCAGAACCTGCTTAAAATTGTAAATTTCTCCCTTATCTCAAGATGATTTTAACAGTAGTTGAAAATGATTCATTCAAATTCGTGGTCGACGTAGAAAACCACGCAGACGATCGACGAATAACTCGGTAATATCTTCTTACACTTAACCCTTTCCAACAAACAGTCCCTTTATGATGCCTATGCAACATGACGTCTTTTCAGAACATTGGTTAAAGGAGAAATTGCTCAAAACCAAAATTTCCCTTTTTGTCACAATGTTTCCATCTATAATCAAGGGTTTAACTTTCAATTATAGCAGTTAACCATATTGGTTATCGAACTTTTCTACTGAAAATTTGTCAAATGTGAGAAAGGATAAATATAATATGAATTGTGACTGGGACTCTCCTGTGGACTCTACTACGAATAAACAACGTCAAAAGGTAATATTGCAAATAAGCAGCATCATACGATATTTGCGACCACTGTAGCTCCAGACAAGAGAGCGTACCCGCGCAGTCTGATCTGGCTCTGCACTGTTCGCCGATTAGTCGTAGGGGATTTCAAGAAACTTCTGTGAAGCAGTTACCATTTCATTGGGATCCATAGGCAGGTTTTTATCCTCACGTGTAATACATGCGTTAACCCCTTCCCACATTTACACATTTAACAAATCCACAGCAGACGACTTTGGACACATGTGGACAAACATATAGAAAATCCATATAAATGAGGGTATATTTACTGAAAAAAAGGTGAAAACAACGTGGCAAAAGGAGAAAATTGCTCGTTTTGAGCAATTTCTTCTTTTGTCAGAATGTTTTCAAAATCCGTCTGCTGTGGAAGCGTCAGAAAGCGTCTATATGTGGGAAAGGGGGGTGGGGGTTAAGGATAATTTTCTTGGAGCACCCCTCAAATAGTTTATAAGACTGTATTTGGATTTAGTAATCTCGGGTGCGGGAGGTCGCGGGTTCGATCCCCGGTCGCGTCATAACAAAGACTTTAAAAATGGTAGTAATGGCTGCCCTCCTTGGGGCTCCGGGTTGCGCGGGAAGCATTACGACTGACTGACTGGTGTCAGCGTAAATATACCAGTAGAACTAGTACGCCGTGATATAACTAAAAAACGTATTGAAATCGGCGTAAAACTCCAAATAATAGGAACAGAATATTAACCCTAGATCTTATATGGTATTAAATAGTAGTTTGCCTGAATATATCTGACGTAAAACATCGTGAAAAGGGTGGATACTCTTTTATAAACTCGTCGCCTTCAGAGTCGTATAGTGTCAACCTGTATAAGGGAATGGTTAAGACTGTCTTAAAAGAATGAGATGAATACGTATAAACCTTTCCACGAGAAAACAAACAGTATGGACTCTGCGTAAATGATCGACCCGGATCAGCCAAAGCCTGCCACCTAGGCTAATCCGGACAGACAATGTTCGCCTCCTGTAGATTTTCTGTTTCAGTAACCATTACTCTATATCTCTATATCCCTGAGAAGGAATGTGTCTTCCCGGATCAGCAAGCGCGGACTGCGCATGCTAATCTGCGTCGAAACATTACGCGGATTGAATAATGTTGGTTTTCACGTGGAACGGCTCATATTTGAATGGGTATATTTTCGGTTCACTTCTTGTTCTTTTTAAGTAGTATCATTTTGGCCTGACTTCTGCGGGATATGAATTTTAGTTAAATATATACCGTATAGAGTTATAGACCCTTGTGGTCACGCAATGATATTAAAAGTAACATTTTGAATCTATTACATCCGTTTGAATATTTGCATTTAACCCTTTCCCACATACAAAACATCTGCAACAGACGACTTTGGAAACATTTTAGTAAAAACTATGGAAACTCTCTATAAATAAAAGAACAGATATGAAATAAATTTTAAAAAATTTCGGCAAAGTGAAAAAAAAATAGCAAATTCTCCGTGTGCCATAACGTTTAACAAAATTCGTTTGCTGTAGAGGCGTCAGAAAACGTCTGTTTCTGGGTAAAGGGTTAATATTAAAATCACCGGAAGACTGACTTGCATGTCTGCATGCCACAATTTTATGAATAGACGGATTCGGCAACAGTGACAATAAAAATATCCTGTCGTTTTATGAACACTGACATTAATTTGACGTTCATTATTTAATTATGTAATAACTTTATCAATTATACTGCATAATGAGTTAGCAAATTAACTCTCTCCCTCATATAGACGCTTTCTGAAGCCTCTGCAGCAGATGGCCTTTTGAAAACATAGTGACAAAATAAAAAAAATAAAACAAAATGCTCAAAACCAGCAATTTCTCCTTTTGCCACAATGTTTTCCACTTTAAGTCATAGGTTATCTATTCAATTATAGAGATGTTCTTTTTTGGGGGGCAAAATATGTTCAAAGTCGTCTGTTGCAGAATTGTTGTATGAGGGTAAGGGTTAAGGAAGACATATTGGTGGCTGCACTGTCATGTTCAGGCGTTAACGACAGTATGTTTGATTGACGACGCCTTCAACCGTATTGGAATTGCATCACGGTGGCTTCTGAGTGAATTGTTATGCCGTTCAATTTGACAATTTAGTTCTTGCATTTCACTATGACTTTATCTATTAACTATGTATAATTTGAATGTTGATGATGATTTGAAATATGTACAAGTTTCCATAATGCTGTTAAAACAGCGTGTCAAGAAACATCAAAAGGATATTTAATGTTTGTTAAGTTATTATATGTAATTGTTATTCAATCAACCTTATTTAATTATATCCCTTTCTCAGACATTTCGACATAAAAGTTAACAATATAGTTATCAATGCCCTATGTCGCCTTGAGCTGTTTTAGCAGTGATTGGCATGGCTTATGTTATTGTTAAATGTATAACCAATGGCTAATGTTGAGTTAATTGATCATGCTATTTGATTGGTCAGTTAATCAAACCGAATTTGATGTTATGAAGTCTATTTTACATAATTAATAGATAAAGTCATAGTGAAATGCAAGAACTAAATTGTCAAATTAAACGGCATAACATAATTACCAGTACTGGCGGTACGTTTATCCTCACACCGCTGGATCAGTGTTATTGTGATCCCCGAAGCAAAGGAAGGAAGGAAGTCATTACTACCATGTTTAAAGTATTAGGTATGACCATACTGGGGATCGAAAACCCTGGTCTCCCGCTCCCAAGGCGAGCCCCGGTAGCTCAGTCGGTAGCGACGCGGGCTGTCAATCCAGGGGTTGTGAGTTCGAATCCCGGCTCGGCCAACTTTCTTTCCGAGGATTGACAAAAGTCAATGCGACATGCGTCATTCCTCTTCCACCAATGGGCTAAGTCTATGTGAAAAAGGAGCCAGTTGCTTGGGAAGATTGTTGTGTGGAGTACTGGTGTGAGAAAACCAGGAAATGCATGAGTAGATGAACTAGCCGCCGTGATATAACTGAGAAATTGTTAAAAACGGCGTTAAAGCCCAATCAATCAATCAATCCCGCTCACAAGGCAGACACTCTACCCAATACGCCACGCTACAATGCTTTATCTCTGCTCAATACCTCTTCTTTCATTAGTAAACATATTCCATATATTTTGCGTAGTTAAATTTAAATTCGTTTGCTGCAGATGTGTTGTATGTGGGAACGGGTAAAGCCATCTTCCATCAAACGGTGGACTTGTATTTATCAAGGAAGTGATTAAACAAGTTGTCACGTAATAAACATGAACAAGTTGACAGGAAATGCTACACGTGTAAATTTCTATTTAAAGACTTTATTACCATTAAGCCACCGTTTCCTAGTTATTTGTCATATATAACACTAGTACAAGGTGACAGCTATGACTACTGTTATGTTCGACATTTTACCGGATATAGAAGACATCCGATGCATATGCAGCAGACGACTTTTATGACTTAAAGGGGAAGATAAACAAATAGTTCAATATATAACCATATTATTTTCACTTTTTGGTTTTGATTCTATGTTTGTTGCTTTACGTCGCTTTCATTATATGTTCAGTTATTTCACGTCGTTTCCTGGGTACGTTATCAGTACTACTGGTCCATTTATCCTAACACCAGTTATTTCACGTCGTTTCCTGGGTACGTTATCAGTACTACTGGTCCATTTATCCTAACACCAGTTATTTCACGTCGTTTCCTGGGTACGTTATCAGTACTACTGGTCCATTTATCCTAACACCAGTTATTTCACGTCGTTTCCTGGGTACGTTATCAGTACTACTGGTCCATTTATCCTAACACCAGTTATTTCACGTCGTTTCCTGGGTACGTTATCAGTACTACTGGTCCATTTACCCCGAATCCAGCGAGTCAGTTGTAAAACTAACTTTACAATCCTGAGCCCAAAGGAGGAAAAGCCATTACTACCATTTTTAAAGTATTTGGTATGGCACTGCCGGGGATCGAACCCACGACCTCCCGCACCAAAGACGGACGCGGTACGACTACACCAACATGGCGGTCGAATAATTGATTAAGATCAGCCTCGTAGACCGGAACTGAAGCCTGTTGAGTCTTGGTTTTGTCATCACAAATGAGCGGTGATCTGCGAGATCCAAGTATAACGGTGTTTTTTTTTACCGTCAGTGTATTTCCAGATCAGCATGCGTATCCGTGCAGCCTAACCTGATTCTTCACTGTTCGCCAAGAAAGTTTATATAATTCTTGTCAAAAATAGTATGGATAGCATAGATACGCAGGCACATATTTGTTTTCAGATTAGCTTTCACCTGGAAAACTTCCGAATCGTTAAAGTTCGAATGCGTAACCAGACACCTTTTCGTCTGGAGCAACTGATATAGCTGAATTACACACACACACCATGGCATACAGAAGTCACATCGAATATAATCATGGTTTGCAATGCAGATGATACGGCCATGCGGACACCACATGAGAACATGGATCACGGGTTTTTGTTGTTTAATTAAAAACTTAAGAACTTAAAAACACGAACATTCGTGATTGGCCATCGGCCGAAATATCATAAATATAGCAATCGGGTAAAACCCATACATTATATAACACATTCTATAGGCGAATATTTAGCGAATAAAGAATATACATGCCTATATAAAGTATATATATATATATATGAACCTGGTCTGCCGATAAAGGATAATTGCATCTGCGTCTAGTGGAGACCAATGTGTCTGCGCGCATACGCACAGTTTCACTAGTCTTCATGTTCCGCTTGCATGTGGTATATATCCACATGTAACTTCTGACAAGAACATAGTAGTGTAGTCCAAGACGTGATACTCCTTTATATTGCGGAGAGGCAATACCGGTAAGAACCCAAAATCGCCGCATGCAAACAACTTGAATATAACTTACTTTTTAGTTGAGTTATGGAACAGATATGGCGTGACCTCTAAGCCGTCCGGAATCCTGTTATTGTCATAAAACAGTTTCTTATGATCTATTCCGAACGCATACTGCGAGTCTCTAGAAGGTAACTGTTGACAGTTAAGGAATCTTAGTAGATGTAGCCACAATAAAAAACGTAAGGGAAGCGTGAAACATCCGATAACGTCAGGGAAACGTCGACACATTATGGTCCTGCAATGATATAAACACATAAACGGTAAATGGGTGAACTTATAACATATGCGATAAAATGGTTCAACAATAACAATATGTTTTAATATTTGCAAGAAGTTAGTCTTATGGCTGTACGTATATTAGCGTAACGTCGTTTTACGTTTAGTACCTGCACATTTTCCAGTGTACATCGGTCTCGCGTGATATCATTTTTTCCGGGCGCCTCGCAGTACATAACATATCCATGTATCGCTACTGCAACATAATATTCCTTATTTACGCAAACAGCTGACGCGACCTTATATAACAACTATGATTTACGAGTCCATACATAAAATACACAAGGTGTAGGTCAATACAGAGCAAATACGCTAAATGGGTCATAATGATATAACATAGTATGGCCGAAAATTGGCTCATTGAAAACAATAATGTAAACGGATCAATGTGTGACCTAAGCGAATGTTGGTCAATATATACAATACGCAATAAACTTGTATATATATGTACATACAATGATTGACAAAAATGATAAACATGTTGCCTATAATATTAAATATGTTTATTTGTTCATCTAGTAAAATCTTCATTTCAACACTATATGGCTATAAATATTAGTAATGTTTCATGCCAATAAACATTATGTTATGTTATGTTATGTTATATTGCATACCAATATGGGTCATTTGAACATGATAAAAACATCAATATTTGAAAGGTGCCACATGTAACGAACTCGAAAAATGGGTAAAAATGGGAAAAACGATCAGTGGGTCAATAGATTATATACAATATATATGACACACGTGATCAATGGGTCAATGTATAATATACAAGATAAGTGGGTCAATTTAATTAAAGCTATAACAGTATACAATATAACATGTCAGATAATTGCTTATCTTTTCACACATGAACATATATAATGTAGACGATAAATGGGTCAAACTATAATACGCACGATAAATTGATCTGACTGTAATACGCACGATAAATGGGTCAAATTATTTCATACGCGATAAATTGGTATGACTATAATAGATAATTAACATGTTAATATATAACATACACGATACATGAATAATACTATAGCATACACGATAAATGAGTCATATTATAACAAACATTATAAATGGGTGAAACATCAAAATACATGAGTATTTTTTCAGAAATAAATCAAGTTCAGATTTTGCATAAATCTGATCCAAATGTAAACACGTAGACTCCTAAAATATCATTAAAATAACTGTTTACTTATTCCGAACCTGGCTGTGTAGCTGCAATGCCTACGCTGGATTCGCTATTGTGTAACGGTTGGTCTTATGTTTACGTCCAAACGTTTTCAAATTATCCATTTTTGGATGCTTGTGATCGACGATTAGTATTCATGTACATAATATAAGTAGTTACTGACAAGAGCATCATTCCTGATATGCCGGTTGGGGTATGCGATAAGATATACCATCAGCAAATACAATGTCGAATGTAAAATACATAGAAGCACATCAAAGGGCAACGTAAACAGAAAAAGATGACAATATCATCGAAAGCTGTAAAAATAAATGACCCAAGTCTAGCGATTAGGCATTGATGATACTACGCTATGGCACCGAATTAACACTTATTGACATACAACTAAAGGCAGGGGCGTAGCTCCCTTTAGGCACTGTAGGCACGTGTCTACACATTTTTTCTCAAAATACCCCAACATGCAGCTGCGGTGATAGACATCTGCGAATCGACCAGATCAGCCTGCGCTGTCCGCGCAGACTGATCCGGCCGACACATTCCGTCTTAGGGGATAGATGTATAGAGTAGTTATTCCTGAAACAGAAAATCCACAGGACGCGAAAAGTGTCTATCCGGGTAGGCCTGTGTGGCATGCTTAGGCTGATCCGGGTCGATACTTTACGCAGAGTCCACAATTTCGATTTTCTCGGGGATGGCCTACACATTGATTATTGCAAAGCTACGCCCCTAAAAGGGGCTACACTTCTAGTCAGAAGGTGCATTTAGGTATGTATATAAGAAATATCGGGGCTATGAAGACTCGGTTGAGCCAGTGTGCGAGAGTCTCCACTGTTCGTATGTGCATTAGATGTATAGAGTAGTTATTCCTGAAACAGAAAATCCACAGGACGCGAAAAGTGTCTACCCGGGTAGGCCTGTGTGGCGATCCGGGTCGATACTTTACGCAGAGTCCACAATATCGATTTTCTCGGGGACGGCCTACACATTGATTATTGCAAAGCTACGCCCCTGAAAGGAGAAGGTGCATTTAGGTATGTATATAAGAAATATCGGGGCTATGAAGACTCGGTTGAGCCAGTGTGCGAGAGTCTCCACTGTGCGTATGTGCATTCCTCCCCACCAACTATCTGGTAGTGACTCAAGCAAATAACTTGATATGACTCTCAATATCAGATTTAAATTTATGTCGTAGATAGTTTACAGGGTTAATGTGCCGCATCCAGCAATTTGGGATCTAATTGAGCACTCGTACCGGGATAATATAAAAGAACATTGTTATCCATCTATTTGGGCTATACTTCTTACTATCAACATATTATATTGCCCACAAAAAAAAGCATAGATAATATCATTCAGATTTACAAATAATACATGTTATCGGCAAACTGGTCTGGCCACAAGTTCTAATAACTTGGATATCGCCATCCCTTTTAATAATTACAAACAGTTTTTATTTTGTCTCTAAATACGACCTCGGTTTAATAAATAGTTTATATCTAGGGTTTTTGAGACAAATATATACCTTTAATACAAAAGGTCACTCGTCTTCCACCAATGGGCTCTGTCTATGTGGAAAAGCAGCCAGTTGCTTGGGAAGATTGTTGTGTGGAGAACTTGTGTGAGAAAACCAGGATACACATGTGTAGGTGAACTGGCCGCCGTGATATGACTGAGAAATTGTTAAAAACGGCGTTAAACCCCAATCAATCAATCAATTAACACTACAATTCGCTACACGCAGCTCAAATATATGATGCTGTTTGATCTATAGGTCACGTGCAAGCGACAGTTCAATATGAAGGAAGAATACATTGTAAATGCCACTGAAGACACAAGACACAATAACATAGAAACAAAAGTATAGGTAGTGATTTTTTTTTGTCGAGTCAGTATCGATAAACATTTGTTATGTCATGAATATAGTGACACCTATGTGACCCAGAAATAATTAAAGTACATGCAAGTCAGGTTCTTACTAACACTTCCCTTTGACATCATTTTAAAAACGTGTTGGCATACAACCTAGTTGGGCTACATCTCCATCTAGACATTTAGGTATATATACTACAGTATCTGGATGGTGAAGACTAGGACGAGATTGTTCAGATGCATTAAGATCCGAATTAGTTAGACACGGGGTCGTATAGTACACTGCACCCAACAGGGAAGCGTGATGGTAAATAGTGATACAAGCAAAGTGTTGATTACTACGGCTGTCATTTCTTTCCTTGTGTTTGTTTGTTTGAGTATCACTATCAATGCAATTTTATCTTGACACCACCACACCAGCCGTTAATCCATGAGCGGTCAGGAAAGGTAGAAATCATTACCATTTCTTTAGTCTGTTGTATGACGTGATCAGGAAGCGAAACATGCTCCCCAGCTCTCTAAATTGTACTCTGTGCAACTCGCAATCTGATAATCAGTCGGATTACCCGGTAGTTTGATGACAATTTTCAGTAGACGAGCCTGTCTCGGTGGTATAGTGGTTGCGCGTTCTATCCCCGGTCGGATCATACCAAAGACGTTAACAATGTTAGTAATGGCTGACCTCCTTGGCGCTCAGTGTTGTAGGGTTAGCATTACGACTGACTGGAGTGTTGAAGGATAAATAAACCAGTAGTACTGGTAACTTCCCCCAGGAAACGCCATGATATAACTGAACAATGGTTGAGAGCGGCGTAAAGCACTTACCAATCAATCAGTCGACGACTTGTTTTTCAATATTTTGCGAAAATAGAAATTGCTTGTAACGAATATTATCTGCTGTTTGTATTTGTTAGTTCTAGTAATTATAATTGTATTGCCATAACTGCATCTTTGTCTTGCATGTTTTGCAGATATGTTTTTAACCCTTTCCCACATATACAATGTAGACCCTTTCTGACGCCTTTGCATCAGAGGACTTTTGAAATCATTAAATCATAATGAGCAATTTCTCCATTTGCCATAATGATTTCAACTCTATTCAATAATCATACTCTCATTTATTGATATTTTATATATTTTGAACCTGATTATTTCAAAGTCGTCTGCTGCAGATTGTTTGTATGTTGGAAAGGGTTAAAGCATACGAAGAAATCTGCTATCTGGTAAACAGCTAATGTTTCGTCTGACGAGTAATTATCATACTAATTGACCCAGTCAGTGACGGTGTATCATGTTATCCACGATACAAACACATTTGACAAACATCCAGGATAATGGACATTTCGAGGGCTTGGCGTAAAACGGTTGTAACTAAAATTAGTATTTTTTTTACCAAGGTTAATAACCTCGCCATAAAGTCTTTATAAGCGTTAAATCATTTTTCTTGGTAAACAATGGTAATTTAGGTGCCATTGCTCGTTCTAAGCAATGGCACCTAAATTTGAATTGTTTATAAAAGGGTCAAAATTACCCCTAATCCAGAGTTTTCAAAATAGGTTTTGAGTTACAAACGTTTCACGCCAAGCCCTCGATTTGTCAAAATGGACGTTGTTCGCTTTAAACCGATTTTTAGCGTCCATCTTTATCAAAATTATAGCCACTTATAGCCACAATTTACAACATGCTTTACCTTTTGTTATAGAGAGGTCGTGGGTTCGAACCCAGGCCGAGTCATACCATATACTTTAGAAATGGTAGTAATGGCTGCCCTCCTTGGCGCTCAGGGTTGCGGGATTAGCGTTACGACTGACTGGCTGGTTTCAGGAAAAACGGACCAGTAGTCCTCCGTGATATAACTGAAACATTGTTGAAAAACGGCGTAAAACACCAAACTATCAATCACGTGTGAATACACTGTTAACGTTGTCGTGGAGAAATAGGTTCGGCTCTTCGGACATGTATAAATAAACAACAACAACAACCATCTTGCCGCATCATTGAGGTTGCAATTTTACGCTCACCGCTTTGTGAAAACACAGGTATCACGTGACTTATTTGAATGACAAGCTTAAATTAATTTGAACTCCCGAGAGATTGTTATATGCCCGTGACATTCGGTACATTTGGGAAACCGGAATACCCTGTAATTACGACATGATGACGCAGCGTCACGTTACTATAGAAGTTGGAACGCCGGCTTTAGTGAAATATTATATGTTAATTTCCACATAAATTATACAGTTTAAGTATACAAAAATGTCTTAAGTTTGAACTCATAGACCTTTATATGAAATATATTCTGTCTGAACCTATACGCTCGACGTCTTTCTAAATATGTATAAGTTATTATACTTTTTTTTTTTTTTTAAATTGAGACACACGTCTAAATATTTAACAACATATGAACCGTTCTACGAGATAACCAACATTATGGACTCTGCGTTAAGTATCGACCCGGATCAGCTTAAGCATGCCGCACAGACTTATCCGGGCAGACACTTTTCGCCTCCAGTATATTTTCTGTTTTAGGAATCATTACTCTATACCTCTATTCCCCTAAGACGGAATGTGTCGGCCCGGATTAGTCTGCGCGGTAGCGCAGGCTGATCTGGGTCGATACGTTACGCAGAGTCCATAATGTTGGAACAGCTCATATATATTCGGCTCTTTCCTGCACTTTTTTCAACGGTTATCTGCTGCAAGCACGTCACGTCCTAATGCGGCGTTATTCCTAGTTGCACAGTTTGACTGTAATAAAAACAAAATTATATGGACATCAATTCTCAGCAGTAGAATCTGTATATAAACCTTCATATGACTTTGTGAGACGCTTTATCAAGCTGACGTTTGAAAACATTAGGAAAAGGAGACATTTTTAACCCATTATCAAAATAAAATAGTTTCAATTTGCTAGTTGCTGTTACGTTATTTAGCATGTGCTCTCTAAACGGACGAGATCATCCGCGTCTAGCAATTTGGGGTCTTCATGCATCTGCGCACCAGCATAGTCACCCGAGAGTCTTCAGCATTCGCATATGTATGTTATATAGACATAAATGGTTTCTCTGAAACATATCTGGAATTGTAGCCCCACTATTGTTAAGATAAACATAACTTAAAAGTATGTAAAAGTAGAGTGGCATTAATCCTTTCTCGCGTTTATACATAATTTGATGTGTGCGCAGCAAACGACTTTTGAAAACAAAAAAGAATGAAAATGAGAACTTACCAAGCATAAGTAAATCATCTTTATTCCTCAATGATTTCAACTCTTATCCATAAGTGAACATAAAAAATAATGGAGATTTTCTATATTTTTGACAATATGTCGTCTGCTGCAGATGATATTATAGGTGGGAGAGGTTTACGACCCGAACTCGGTCGACATATCTCCTATGTTATAAAGTAAACCGTTACCCTTTCCCTACATACAACACATCTGCAGCAGACGAATGTTAACACTTCTTGACAAAATGTAAAAACAATAATCTGTGTAAGTGAAAGTATGATTAAATATTGAACCAAGTCGAAAACATCGTGTCAACATGAGCAAATTCTCCTTTGGTCACACCAATGGGCTGTTAAACAGTCCTTGTGGAAAAGTTAGCCAGTTGCTTGGAAAGTATGTTGTGTGGTGTACTGGTGTGGGAACTGGTGTGGGAACTGGTGTGGGAACTGGTCGCCGTGATATGACTGAAGAATTGGTGAAAACAGCGTTAAACCCCAATCAATCAATCAATCAATCAATCAATCAATCAATCATTTGGTCACAATGCTTTCAACAATACTTCTGCTACAGAGGCGTCAAAATGCGTCTGTACGAGGGGACATGGTTAAAAACTGCGTGTGGAATCTACGTTATGTTTGCTTCCTATATATCGAATCCGAGGGTAGAGCGTGCAACCACCTAGTCAGAGAAACGCGAGAACACTTTGTTTATATAGTAAAGGATAGAAAGTAAACAGAGTTCGGTGGGACTGTATCCAGACCCGTCTGGAGTCTGGATAATAAATTCAGATATATACCTGGACCGCGCCATGCTCAGGGGCGTAGCTTGGCAATAATCAATGTGTAGGCCGTCTCGTGAGAAAAATCAACATTGTGGACTCTGCGTAAAGTATCGACCCGGATCAGCCTAAGCATGACACGCAGGCGTACCCGGATATACACTTTTCGCCTCCTGTGGATTTTCTGTTTCAGGAATCACTACTCTATCTATCCCACCTTAGACGGAATGTGTCGGCCCGGTCAGTCTGCGCGGACAGCGCAGGCTGATCTGGTTGATACATTACGCAGATATATATCCCCGCAGCTGCATTTCTGGGCATTTTTAGAAAAAATGTGTAGGCACGTGCCTACAGTGCCTTAAGGGAGCTATGCCCATAACCCATCTCACATATGCAGACTATTTTCTGACGCCTCTGCGGCAGATGCATTTTGGAAAATGAAACATTGTGGCAAATGGAGAAATTGCTCATCAGAGCAATTTCTTCTTTCGCCACAATGTTTTAACACTTTTCAATTATATTTCTTTCATAAACAGAGATTTTTTTTTTTTTATAGTCAAGATGTTTTTAAAATCGTCTGCTGCAGATTGTGTGTATGTCGAAAAGGGTTAGAGAGGCCATTTGGTGCCATTGAGAAATAACGACGTTCTGCCCCAGGAGAGACTATACGTCCGTACAAACTTGTCTGAGCCTTATATGTTCGCATTGATATTTTATGGCCATATATGAAGATGATTCAAAAAGAAATATTCTGAATGGTTATCCGCGCAGTCACGTGTATTCTACCCAGGGAGCGGACACGTTTCATGAAGGCTCTATAAATATATGCTTGTGCTCATTTTTGTACGACATCTAATAATGGAAAATGCTACAGGAAAATCCCGCGAAACTACAGTGACAATACTATATACCTAGTTACTGGTGATTTAACAAATATTATATACGCCTGGCATTCAAAATGACCCCGAAGTCTAAATTCTAATGAATATTCTAAATTTTAAGTATTACGATTCCGTATTTGTAATCGAAATTTGCGATATGCCATATACTTGTTGAATAACAAATCCCCACATGCAGATGTACTGCAGACAAATATTGAAAACATTGTCGCAAAAGTTAGAAATTGTTCATTATGAGCAATTTCTTATGTTCCATAATGACTTCAAATTAATTCAATTATCAACTTCATCTTTACAGTTTTTTAAATTTGTTGGCCTAGGATTTTGTTTCGTTTATAAAGAGTTTTAATTTGTTTATCTAGATGTTCACAAAGTCATCTGCTGCAGATTTGATTTATATGTGGGAAAGGACCATTGATGACAGCATTTATAACCAAGATGAAATCAGCTGAGTTTGTTAAGTACATGTATTAATGAATCAATTATCTAAAATATCATTCTTACTCGAAACAGTGTTTCTACCAGTACAATGACAGTACAGCCGAGCTAAAGATAGTGAGTCGATAAAGAGTCGAGCCAGGATAGTGAGTCGATTAAGAGTCGAGCCAGTGTGTTTGATTTCCACAAAGCAGTTCAAGACATTGGTTAAAGACATTCTTCTTTCATTTGTATCACACTCGCACGAAGGTTCAATCGCTTAACCCTTTCCCTCATACGACAATTCTGAAGCCAGCAGACGACTTTGAACATATTTTGTCAAAGAATAAAAGATCTCTATGAGTGAATGGATAACCTATGACTAAAAGTGGAAAACATTGTGGCAAAAGAAAAAATTGCTCATTTTGAGCAATGTCTTCTTCTGTCACTATGTTTTCAAAAAGCTGTCTGCTGCAGAGGCGTCAGAAAGCGTCTATATGAGGGAAAGGGTTAAACGCCGCCTTGGCTTGAGCTGGTTATGTTGTGATATCCCTTTCCCACATACAACAGATCTTCAGCAGACGACTTCGAAAACATATTGGCGAAACGTGAAAATCTCCATAAATGAGTTTTTAGTTATTAATATAAATTAAAACCTTGTGGCAAAAGGAGAAATAGCTTAGTAAGAGAGATTTCTTCTTTTTCCACAATGTTCTGTTGCAGAGGCGTCAGAAATCGTCTCTATGTTGGTTGTTGTTAATTGTACTTCCGGTTGCTTAACGCTCACACAAGGGTGTTATCATTTTTTAAACCGAAACGGCTTAAGCAAGAGCAGCCTCTCCCAATCCCCAATCGTTCATAAGTTTTATCACAGTCAACTCACAAGTCAAGTATATCAAGTAAAAGAAAAAGAAGAACACAAAAAGACATGCAGCCTCCATGATGAGCAGGAAGAAGTCTTGGAAAAGTTAGAATAGCATCACTGCCTTTGGAATTTGAGGTACAAGGACTTCAAAAACACAACGTCTACATACTGTCTGTTTTGGACCCGGTTGGTGGTCAGTTTTGTCCTGTGGATCCCCCGAACGTAATACATTCGTTAGTCGTCACTTCCATGCGTTTAAAGTGAACATGTGTTCTGTGTCCGGCACACGTCCGATTCTATTCATTGCATATCAAGTTGAAGTCCGGTCGCGAGTCAGGTTAAACGGAAATCAACGGGTGCGAACTGACAAGTAAAAGGACGAGGAACGCACGAGCTCCGAACAAAACGCAGTCCTAACGCACAGCAACCGTACAATCATCAGCATTCATGCACACAACTTTCAACCGCATTGAACGGACCTTGCCTGACCAGGACCGCATACACCGAAATCAAAATGGACAAGGAAATGCATGCGAATGGAGACGAATGATTGGGACTATTTTTGCTTTCCCTCGGACGTCAGTTTACGCTATCCGGCGATGTGTGAGAGTAGCTTATAGCATTGTGTTTCCATTAAGTATGGATTTAACTACATTAACGACGAATGTGCATCATTGACGGATATGCCTTTAGGTAAACCAAATAGCATTTAAGATTTACTTAACCCTTCTTTTCGATACCAAAGGCAATTAAAGCATTTTACAAACAATTCAGATTCACGTGAAACAGATCATCATGTGCTGTCTCTCCTGAAATCTGTATTGTTTGCCACTTAGACATGATATTTTTCAAAATGTCCTGTTCGACAAAAAATGGAGCGTTTCAATTTTCAATTGGAAGATTCGACTTTGTGAAATTCTCCAGTGGCAGAGTTCAACACCTGTAATATTGAAAGAATTTGAAACCTTGCCTTGTACACTATTAAACCACATAAGAGAAGTAAATGTTAAGAAAGTTATTTCTAAAAATTGGGATATCGTTAACTTAATTCGAACAAGATCGAAATGACCTGCGTTGTACGAAGTGTGTTCTTCAAACAGTGAAAGTTATTTTTCTTGGAATCTTTTTACTCTCTCACACAATGAATTTTCTACTGTTTCTTATAGAGTTTTCGACGGAAATTTTAAAATTTCAAAGTGGCATATTAGGTCGTTGGCCAGGAGAGATGTTGCATATGCGCTCTCTCGAAGACAGAATCTTGTAAAAACAACTAGATAGTAGATTCGCTCCTGGTTATCTCTGCTTTCTGTCTTCTTCTCTGATACGAAATGTGTTAACCCTTATCCCGTTGAATTCCTGCGACTGCAATCATCGCTTATGATGTAAGACACGTAGGCTTTCAACCCTTTCCCACATAAAGACGATGTCTGACGCCTCTGCAGCAGACGACTTTTGGAAACACTGTGGCAAAAGGAGAAATTGCTCATGATGAGCAATTTCACCTTTTGCCACAATGTTTCCAACTCAATTCACTAATTATACTTGCATTTATAGAGATATTCCATATTTTGATATTGCTGTTTTCAAAGTTGTCTGCTACGGATTTGTTGTATGGGGGAAAGGATTAAAGAAATACTATACAAGTAACGGGAAGTTTGGACCAAGATTATGCTAAACGAATGTGTTCGGTCATCGCCCGTAAACCTTGATTCAATCGGTGTAAATTTGATGAGCAAATCTTGTTTTGACCCTTTCCCACTTACAACAAATATGCAGCAGACGACTTTGAAAACATAGAAACAAAAACCTGAAAACTCCATAAAAGATAGCTAAATTGTTAAATAAAGTTGAAAAATTGTAGCCAAAGGAGATATTGTTCGTCGTCTGCTGCTATTGCGTCAAAATGCATCTGACGGTGGGAAAGTGTTAACCCGTCAACATTTGATGAGTAAATGTTGCTTTATGTCGTTAAGAATAGAATCGTTCTTATTTAAGATTTAAGAAATATATTTAAAAACCTAGACAAATTAAAGTTTAATTTGACATTATTTCTTGTTTAAGCGAAGTCACTAACGTTAAGCCATTTCGTCGGTTCCCGTTAAAGTTCTAAATTTGAAAAAGGATAGTAATTACTGGGGGAAAACGAATAAGATAAACTTAAATTTTAATAGCGAAGATCAGTGCATCTCTAAGTGTTTCTCTTCTACGTGCAATTAAAATGGAATAAACTTAAATGTAGAAGTCTAAGGGTGGATGATAAATATCGCGTATTGAATGATTCCATTAAAATGTCCACATTTTTGGGGGAAATTTTCAAATGAGAAAAACAAGTTAACCCAACCAATGCCAAGAAATATTCCGTAACGTTACTCGTGTACTAAACGAAGCTTGAAATAGACCGTTTACTGTACGTGATGGAATGGCCTTTATTCGCGGAAAACTTCTAATCATTAATATAGAACATTAGAGACAATTAAATAGAATCTACTTTGAAGAGTTACATGATAGAATACAATTTAATACAAAAAATCCATTAGTAGATTTCTTTCTTTTCCCCGTAATGCTATTAAAACTCGTCCACTGGAGAGGAACAGTTCTGCATTCCCATGAAGAAACTACAAAGACAACAAACGTCCGGACACTTCAGTTCAGGGTCCAGCGTACTCACCCTAA
Source organism: Serripes groenlandicus (assembly GCA_031761405.1). NCBI lineage: Eukaryota > Metazoa > Mollusca > Bivalvia > Cardiida > Cardiidae > Serripes > Serripes groenlandicus. The sequence goes on along the minus strand of JASEVX010000004.1, from coordinate 73,985,001 downwards.
AAAACATTCGACTATCGATATACCCTTGACCATCATCAATGAACTTTAAATGGGCGCGTTCATTGAAAGACACACTTATTTGAACTGTCTATCAATATCATCGCCGAGCTACAGATAAGCAGCGTATTTGCGTAAATACCCAATTAAAAATAGCAAAAACCCAATAAAAATTAAACTTGCGCGTACAAAAAAGCATACAAAAATCCGATTACGCAAAACTTTTTTTCGGCCTGCGTATGCAACATAAGGTTGAAATGATACTAGAAACTGGAAATTCCATGATTAAAAATAGATTTCGCCCAGAGGGGGATAGGTCTTATTGATCAAATTGTGGGATAATGGAATCTGTATCAGTCGAGAGATTGGTTCGCATTTCAAACTGTTTTGTACCGCGGAAACAAGCGCCCAGTGATAAAAATAGATTTCGCCCAAAGGGGGATAGCTCTTATTGATCAAATTGTGGGATAATGGAATCTGTATCAGTCGAGAGATTGGTTCGCATTTCAAACTGTTTTGTACCGCGGAAACAAGCGCCCAGTGATTTGTATACAAAATGGCGAAACGGGGAAGAAAAAAGTTTGATGTGACAACTCTTTCACAGAAAAACGACATATTTAAGTATTTTACGGTCCCAAAATCTACTTCTGACCCGGAACAACTTGCAAAAAGTATCATTGATGACATCATAACATTGTGCGTCACTGATAGTGATAGCAACGACATTGCACGATCAATCGTGATAAAAATTATAGACGATGTTTTCACTCGTGTGCAGAAGCGCATTCAGGCAGTCGCGTTTCGAAGAAAACGTTGAGAGATTGGATTGATAAGTATCCTTGGCTTATGATTAAAGGTGAAGATGACCAAATAAGACTTTGTTGTAAAACATGCCTAGAATTTAAAGTCAAACTAAAGATAAGCAATGTACTGGCCCATGAAGGATCCCCTAGTATACAGATGTCCAGTTTATCTAGACACAATGAGAGCAATGAACATAAAAGTGCTTGCAGAATATCAGAAAAATCTAAAGCAAACGAACAACTTCTGAGTTGTGATGAAACAGACAACAATAATGATTTGAAATTGCCAGTCAGTGATGAAGACAAAAGCCTGTTTAGGACTGTGTACTTCGCTGCCAAATCTGAACTACCATCAGAACAAATAAATGGTCTTTTGAATTTACAAACATTGAATGGAGTGAGTATGAACTACCAAAATTTAAGTTGGGACACTATAACTGACATTCAAAGGTCAATCTGTTATATTTTGAAAACAGAACTTGTAAACGACATTAAAGAATCTGGCTTTTTTGGAATGATGATTGATGAAAGCACGGATTTGACAGTTCAGAAGAGGCTTTCAATTTGTATAAGATATGTAAAATCAGGTGAACCCATCACAAAATCACTGTGTAATGTACCAGTAGTTGATGGAAAAGCATTTACAATTGTCAACTGTCTTGTAGAAACATTGGAACAGTTGGATTTACCACTTTCATCATGTATATCATTATCAACGGATGGTGCTGCTGTCATGACAGGCAAGAAGACGGGCGTAGGTGTACAGCTGCAGGCAAAGTATGCCCCTTTTTGCATACAAACCCATTGTGTTGCCCACCGGCTTAATTTAGCTTGCACAGATACAATCAAGAAAGACCAGTTTATGGTCAAATTCAGGGATAAGTTTGGTTCTTTGTACTTTTTTATGAGTGGGTCTAGTAATAGAACACAAACATTAAAGCAAATACACGCAATACTTGAAGAACCGGAGATATCCATAAAAGAACCACATTCAATCAGATGGCTTGGATTAAGAAATGCTGTGGAGGCTGTGTTTGTAACATACTCATCAGTTTTGGCAACGCTAGCAAAGTTTACAGAGGATAAAAACAGTGTAGCCAAAGGACTACACAAATACTTTAACAATTATAAGGTTGCTCTTGTAACAGGATTCATGCTTGATGTGCATAATGAACTAGCTGTGCTTAGTTGCCAATTCCAGAAACAGAACTTACTTTTCAGTGAAATCAGTCCACTTGTTCAAGGTACCCTTTCCAAACTTGACACTATGAATACTGTTGATGGTGAAGCTTTGTCCGAGATGAAACAGAGGGTATCAATAGAGGATGGTAAGGCAACACTTAATGGTGAGACTGTATTTTACAGCAAGACTATGGATAAGGAGTTTGAGTCTCTTAGGTTAGATTACCAGAAGCACATGCAGAAAAATCTAAAGGAAAGGCTTAAGAAGAAAGATACTGACTTGTTTGATGACCTGAGCAAAGTGTTTGAATCAAACCTAGTAAATGATGAGTCTTCAGAGGCAGTTAAACATTTAGGTGCTTTCTATGGATTTGAAAAGCAGGTCAAAACAATTCATGGAGATTTAATTGAAGGTGTAGAGGCAGAAGAGACCATCATTCCCAGAGTGCTAGATCCTGAACAACTTAAGCAAGAATGGCCCCGGCTTGAGGGCATGATAAAAGGGGCATATGTAAAGTTGTCAATTGTGCAGCTGTGCAGAAGAATTATCTTGCTTCACTCCGACCTATTTCCAAACTTTGCAAAACTGGCTCAAATAGCACTTTGCATGCAGCTTACAAGTGTTGATTGTGAAAGGAGTTTTAGTACTCAGAATAGATTAAAAAGTAAATTTCGAGCATCACTAGGTGCTGAGAAGCTTGACATTCTTCTCACTATCAGCATGATTGGGCCAGACCTTGCCAGCTATGACTTACACCCTGCCATTGAACACTGGTTAAGGAAAAAAAGAAGGAAACATAGACTGTTTTCAGAGTACAAACCAAGAGCAAAAAAGCCGAAGCTTTGTTAAATAGACTAAATAGACTTATAAGTGACAAGTTTCCAGTTTAAAATAGTTTTGAGTTATTGTTTGACAGTTCACAGTTTTTGTATATGCACAAGGGATGTGCTACTTGTTATATCTGATGCACAAAGGATGTGCTACCTGGTGCAAATATCCTAATAATCATGCCCATTTGGAAATGTTTGAATAAAAAGGTGAGTTTCTACTACTCTAGCTGTTAAGGCATTCATATACATATCATTTTCAGAAAATACCCAATTGTTAAAATATTGTTGGGTATTAAAATTGGTGTTACCCAATTAAAACCCCAAATACCCAATTCCAAATGGTTGGGTACGGACCCAATTGATCCAAAAAGTTATCTGTAGCACTGGCCGGTAGATCACAGTTCGATCCCCGATATACTTCAAAAACGGTAGTAATGGCTTCCCTCCTTGGCGCTGAGGGTATTTATTCATTATTGGCGTTCATAGAAAGACGCAATTATTCAAACTGTCTATCAATAGCATCGGAATTATAATCATACATAACCGTCTATGTGGTATAGTTGTTATATAGAGCGAGCGCCTATGGAACGGGATAGCACGGTTCAATCCGAGGTAGTAATGGCTTCCCTCCTTAGCGCTGAAGGTATTCATTCATTATTGGCGTTCATAGAAAGACGCAATTATTTGAATTGTCTATCAATATCATCGGAATTCTAATCATACACAACCGTCTATGTGGTATCAGTTGTTATATACAGCCACCGCCTATGTAACGGGAGATCACGGTTCGATTCGAGGTAGTAATGGCTTCCCTCCTTGTCGCTGAGGGTATTCATTCATTATTCATCCTTGGATCTTTGGATCTTTGGCTTATTTTTTGCTTTAATTCACATTGTGTGGAAGTAATGCTAGATGGTGCTAACCAAGAGACGAAACTATCAATATTGGATTACAGTTACATGGAGGTTGATCGAGCCCTACACCGATGACGCGAAATGTGACGTAAATTCGCGTAAACAGGTACATGTATACGAGTATAAATAACATGTAGGAATTTGCTAATTCTATTATCACAATATCTGGAGGCAGTATTTAACACAAAACGAAGCATAAATTGTTATGAAAACACAATTATCTAGTGTAACTATTTTAGTTATTTTTGTCACGGGACGAAAATGATGTAAATAGTTTCTTAACCCTTTCCCACGTACACTAAATCTGCAGCAGACGGCTTTGAAAACATAGTGACTAAAACCTCCATAAAATATAGCTTAATTGTAAACAAAGTTTAAAACATTGAGGCCAGATTTGGCCTCAATGTTTTCAAAAATGCGAACAATTCTGATTTCAGGTAGACGAGCTTTTTACGGGGCTGTCTCACCTGAAATAATCTAAATCTGTATTGTTTGCAATTTCTCAATATAACTAGTGGCGCTTAGTCAAAAGTTAAATCGAATTTCGTTATAACCAAAATTGCCTGTGCTGTTCTACTAAAATGCGTTTGGCAGGGCGCACTTCCATCATAGTGTCGACTATTGAAAACATGGTAGAACATAGAGAATTCTTTTTTCAAAACGAACAGTTTATTCCTCTCCTAGAATGTTAACAAAACATAGTTGAGCCGTTCCAAGAGAAAACCAACATTGTGGACTCTGCGTAAAGTATTGACCCTGATCAGCCTAAGCATGCCGCGCGGGATTACCTAGACAGACACTTTTTGCCACCTGTGGATTTTCTGTTTCAGGAATCACTACTCTATACATCTATCCCCCTAAGACGGAATGTGTCGGCCGGATCAGTCTGCGCGGACAGCGCAGGCTGATCTGGTCGATACATTACGCAGATGTCTATCGCCGCAGCTGCATTTTTATTACTCTATACCTCTATCCCACTGAGATATGCGAAGGCTGATCTGGGTCGAAACATTACGCAGAGTACATAATGATGGTTGCCAAATGTGCCGTTCCATGAGAAAACCAACATTATGGACTCTGCGTAATGTATCGACCCAGATCAGCCGTCGCAGTCCGCGCAGGTTAATCCTGGCCGACACACTCCGTCACAGGGGGGGATAGAGGTATATAGTAATCATTTCTGAAACAGAAAATCAATGGAGGGGTAAAGTGTCTGTCCGGGTTAGCCTTCGTGACATGCTTCGGTTGATCCGGGTACTTTACGCAGAGTCCACAATGTTGGTTTTCTCGTGGGACGGCTCATATTGTTCAAAACAAACAGTTTATCCCTCTCATAGAATGTTAACAAAATATTCTTGCTATTGTCTAGAGAAAGTATATTATCTTCTCGCGGGTTTTCAAATCAAACAGCGCTCAAAATATAAAGCCATGTTATGTTCACTGTTAAATTTATGATAAATGAGTGGCAAGACATATGGAAAATATAGATTAATGAAAGTATAATGATTAAAATAGAGTTAAAATCATTGTGACAGAAGGCGAAATTGCTCTTGATTTCACAATGGTTTTTTTAAAGTTGTCTGCTGCAGATGCGTGAAAATGCGTCTACACGTGAGAAAGGGTTAAATAATCTAATACATTAGTACAGACCCTCAATAGATCATTTGGTAGCGAAGCCATGTTCAACCCAGTAGACGTGAGTTCGAATTCCGAGAAATATAACTAACTCATCCGTACTTATCCATGGTTCTGAGTCATACAACAGTTCGAGGTCAACTGTTGACGCTGGAATGTCAACTGTCATGATTTGAGAGAGTGCATTAGAAAAAAAGAACAAGTTGGTAATTCTAAACAGTGTAGGTTCAGATCATCATGTCCACCTGCGCAGTCTTATTAGAATATACATACAATTAAGTATACGGAATGATCTTATAAGCTCGTGTAAGTGATACGCACTGCATGATCTGTTCACCAAAGCTAACTTGTACCTTTTCTCATTGACTGACTAATTTATTCTCATTAGCAGGAAGTTAACCCTTCCTTTCTCATACCGTCGCGATGTGAAGTATACATGAACCGAATTACGAGACAACTAACATTGTGGACTCTGCGTAAAGTTTCGACCCGGATCAGCCTAAGCATGCCGCGCAGGCTAACCCGGATAGACACTTTTCGGCTCCTGTGGATTTACTGTTTCAGGAATTATTACTCTATACCTCTATTTCCCTGAGATAAGCCTGCGCGGTAAATATATTACGCAGAGTCCATAATGATGGCTCACATCTTCTTTTAGTCCTTTCATAAACAAACGGTAGCAGGCTTTTTTTTTTAAAGCATTCAGGCAAAACACAAGAAATATCTATAAATAATAGTTTAATTATCAAATAGAGTTTGAAAACATTGTGGCATAAGGAGACTTTATTCGTTTAGAGCTATTTTTCCTTTTGTCACAATGTTTTCAAAGCAGGCGTCAGAAAAGGTCTGTTTGGGGAGAATGGTTAAACTAAAACCCTTTAGGCACTGTAGACACCTGCCTACACATTTTTTTTTTATAAAAATGCCCCAAAATGCAGCTGCGGCGATACACATTTGCGTAATGTATCGACCAGATCAGCCTGCGCTGTCCGCGCAGACTGATCCGGTCGACACATTCCGTCTTAGGGGGATAGATGTATAGAGTAGTGATTCCTGAAACAGAAAATCCACAGGAGGCGAAAAGTGTATATCCGGGTTAGCCTGCGCGGCATGCTTAGGCTGATCCGGGTCGATACTTTACGCAGAGTCTTTTCTCATCGCGCGAGAGGATTGCACCTATACCAAAATATAAGACTGATCTTATCAAAGCTATCAAGATAAAAAAAAAACTAAAATAATAATTTACCAAGGTATACCTCGGCTATATTGACCCGGTACTGACCTTTGTGAAAAGGTTTGTAATTATTTACACTAATGCTATTTCAAAAACATACACGTGGTGAAATACACGATACGCATGCACAGTTTGAAAATACATATAAACGTATGTCATAGTTTAACTGCTTACAATAAATACACGAGTGAGCCTGCGTATCCGCACTGTCTCATCACTCATCACTGTCCTCATATGAACCGTCCCACGAGAAAACCAACATTATGGACTCGGAATCATGTATCGACCCAGATCAATATGCGCAGTCCGCACAGGCTAATCCGGGCTGAGACATTCCGTCCCACATTCCGTCTCAGTGGGATAGAGATATAGAGTAATATTTCCTGAAACAGAAAATCCACAGGAGAATAAACGTGTCTGTCCGGGTTATAGCCTACGCGGCATGCTAAGGCTGATCCGGATCGATACATAAGTCCATAATGTTGGTTTTCTCTTGGAACGGCTCAAATATGTTTAACAGTACCTAGAATGCATATATATTCGTATTTTCATAGTTTAACTGCTTACAGTGAGTACACGAGTGAGCATGTGTATCCGCGCGCAGGTTCATCAGGTTATTCACTGTCTACAACTATCTTTAACAGAACATAGAAAGCATCTTCTTGCAAACATAAAAAGTCTAACACTATTTGTTATACGCCAATGTACTTTTAACCCTTTCCCTCATATAGACGATTTCTGACGCCTCTGCAGCAGACAGCTTTTTGAAAACATAGTGACAAAAGAAGAAATTGCACAAAACGTGCAATTTCTCCTTTTGCCACAACGTTTTCCACTTTTTGTCATAGGTTATCCATTCAATTATGGAGATTTTCCTATATTTTGACAAAATTACGTTCAAAGAAGTCGTCTGCTGCAGAATTGTCGTATGAGGATAGGGTTAAATGATGCCAAATCGGAGTGCCAATGCCAACTCACTAGACGCAGACCATGCGAAACGTTACACTAAAGACAGGATCAGTATAGTTTTTATCAAGTGATACCACCTATGCTATGACAGAGCGTTGTTTAAATCGACATTAAACACTGATTAAATCGACAGACAAAAACAGGTACAGGTGGAAAATGCGAGTCGCGTGGGAGAGAAGAGTTGTTTTATCTTGTATTATTATTGATATTAGTTTACACATAGGTATTATGTCAGATAAGTACAAACACGTGTAAGTTATTAGTGAACGCGCTGTAACAAAAAGATCCTTAGCGCCCTTTGTAAAACCAAACGTCTCAGGTATTAAGCTCGTGCGGACGCTATTGTATACCTGCTCTCCTACGTTTCACAAACTTGTCATTTAAACACTTGTGTGTGTGTTCGTGATGGATAGTTGGAGATCTACCACACTGTTTGAGTGATCGAACGTCTTTTAACAAAGCCAGGCGGGCACTTCAAGAAGTGGCTTTAAAGCACTTTCCCATGTGCGGACGCTGACGTGTCCTTAGCAGACGATCTTTTTTAAAAATATTGCGATGAAATCATAAAATTGATCATTAAAAAGGGAAATCTTCTTTTCCCACAATGTTTTAAACTCAATGAATATACTCTTATGTGTAGAGCTTTATAAAGCTATCCCATAGTTTTTCATTGTTGTTTTAAAAGAAGTTGTTGCCTGCTGCAGATGTATTTTATTGTATGTGAGAAAGTGTTTAAGCGAGTGAAGAGTATCCATGAAACAAGGAGCCTACACACATCTTCATTAACTGTTACCGGCAGTCAGTGTGATGGGCTGTACGTACTAATGGGTTCTCGGCGTCCTTCTCTTTCTGGCTCGCCTAACTTGTTCGACAGAGTTGTAGACGAGGTGCGTAATTCGTGTTCTGGCACCCTTAACCACCCTTTCTGAACCTACGATTCATTGATTTGGGGTTTAACCCTTTCCCCCATACGACAATTTTGCAACAGACAACTTTGAACATACTTTGTAAAAAAATGGAAAATCTCTTTATTTAAATGGATAACCTATGACGGAAAGTGGAAAACATTGTGTCAAAAGGAGAAATTGCTCGTTTTGAGCAATTTCTTCTTTTGTCACTATGTTTTCAAAATGCCGTCTGCTGCAGAGGCGTCAGAAAGCGTCTATATGAGGGAAAGGTTTAACGCAGTTTTCAACAAACAATTTTGTCAGTCATATTACGACGGCCAGTGTACCACACAACAGTCTCTCTCCAAGCACCTGGCTTGTCTAACTTGTTCGACAGAGTTGGAGACGAGGTGTATAATTCGCGTTATTATACCCTTAACCCTTACCAACATACGATTCATTGATTGGGGTTTAACGCCGTTTTCAACAATTGTCCGGTCACACCACGACAACCAGTTCACCTACTAACATGCTTCCTGGTTTTCTCATACCAGCACTCCTCCACACAACAGTCTTTCCGAGCAACTGGTTGCTTTACCACATAGACTGTAAGTCCGTTGGTTGAGGATAAATGACGCGTGTCGCATTGACTATTGTTTAAAGACGGAAAGATTCTTTGCCGAGCTGGGGTTCGAACTCACAACCCCTGACCAACATATGCCAAATATTCAGCTGTCGACTTTGAAAACATATAATATTAACATATGAATACTCTCTACAAATAAGTCTCTACAAATCTAGGTTTAATTATAGAAAAGAGTTGAAAACATTTTGGCAAAAGGAGAAATTGCTCATTTTGAGCAATTTCTTCTTTTGACACAATGTTTTTCAAAGTTGTCTACTGTAGTTGCGTCAACATGCGTCTACAAGTGGGAAAATGTACACTTGATATTTAAATCCGCAGTTATAAGTTCCCACAGCACATTGATTGGTTCGGTAATATTAGATATAGTATGGGGAACGACCAGTTTATTGTTCCAGATCGGGGCGTCGGCATCACTCTTGGTTGTTAATTCATTATTACATCGGTTTTGAGACACAGTGTTAACTCTTTTAGCATCGGCTTCCTTTCTACTGGATCATTGAGTTCTTGCGCACAAATGTGTTGGAAGGTCCCAAATGATTGATCCCGCTTTCATGGAACTCGAACCCGAGACATTTAGAGCGCGTGGGCGGTGTTCTACGCAGAGCCGCTTGTCTCAAAAATCATATTTTGATGTGATTTATCAGTTTCCTCACATGCTCTTATCTATATCAGACAATATCAACACGTGATATGAAAACTTTCCGGTGAAAAATGACTGTTCCTTTTTTTGTTCCTACAATATCATATCTTATATAACGTGCCAGTTGTATACCAAAAATATATCCCCCAAAAATCTGGCTAAAAAAGTTCCCGATTTTCCCCACAAATCATTACTGTGATACGATGTGTCAATTTCCTCACATTTTCTTATCTATGTCGGACTAGATCTTGAAGTGATTTGCAAAGCCGCCGGTGAAAAATGACAGTTCCTTGAACCAAACAAAATTAATTACTTCGTCTTGGAAATGAACCACTTGGTCTGTCTGCGAGAGAAACATTCGGAAAATTGCGAGCGAGTAAGATATTCATACCCTTTCTTCTCACGTGTTGTTAGCGTCGAACTCATCTAATTTGTTCGCTTTTTATACACTTTTTAATAAATGTCATGAGGTTTTATTGGATGCCCGTCTAATTACCTTATACAAATGAAACGGGTGATAGTTATGTTTCAAGTTATTCCATCGGCTATTATATTGTGGATTCGAGGTTCTTATTCGGTTAGATTATGATGTTACAGAAAATGTCTTGCTGTCGCTTAAACCTTTTGCCACTACGTGCATCTGGAGCATCCCCAGCAGATGACGTTAAAAACATTTTGACAAAAGAAGACATCATAATGAGCAATTTCTCCTTTGGTCAGAATGTTTTTCAACTGTATTACATTATTATACTTTCATTTATCTAGATGTTTCATATCAGTTTTGTCTATATGTTTTTAAAGTCGTCTGCTACAGATTTGTTGCATATTGGAAAGGGTTGAAAACATTGTGGCAAAAGGAGAAATTGCACGTTTTGTGCAATTTCTTCTTTTGTCACTATGTTTTACCCTTTCCCACATACAGCAATTCTGCAGCAGATGACTTTGATAGCATCTCGACAAGAATATGGAAAATCTTCATAAAATTTAGTTAAATTATTGAAGATAGTTGAAAGCTGTAGCAAAGGGAGAAATTGTCTGCTGCAAAGACGTCAGGAGGTATCTGTATATTGGAGGGGAAAGGTATAACACGATAAAGGGATTCAGTAAAATGTCTTCAATGACCTGGTCTATGTGACTGTCTGTCTGTCTGTCTGTCTGTCTGTTTGTAGCACATAACGAGTAACGCATAACCGATATAGACAGGCTAATGGACTTGAACGCTCCCTGGCTACATATTTGGTTACTTCCAATGGTCATATGATCTGACCATTTTGGTTGATGAACGCCTCTGCAATGTCTGTTAACCATTTTCCCCACATACAACTAATATGCAGCAGACAAATTGAATACAATATTGTAACAAACAGGAATGCTCTCAATCAAAGGGAGTTTAATTATTAAATAGAGTTGAAAGCAGTGTGGTATAAGGAGCACTTGCACATTAACCCTTTCCCTCATATAGACGCTTTCTGACGCCTCTGCAGCAGACGAATATTTGAAAACATAGTGGCAAAAGAAGAAATTGCTCAAAACGAGCAATTGCTCCTTTTGCCACAATATTTTCAACTTTTAGTTATAGGTTATCCATTAAATTATAGAGATTTTCTACTGTTTGACAACATATGTTCAAAGTCGTCTGTTGCAGATTGTGGCATGAGGGAAAGGGTGAACGGAACTTTTAACGCAGTTAGCCGAAATGCTGTTATCTGTAATGTTCTGTAATATCAATAACCTAGTGAAAGTTAATGTTATTCAAATTGTTATTGGAAGGAATATATAAAGGTTTTTACAGTGCACACCATTCGTATGAAAATACATGTAAGTGAAAGGGTACAGTGCGTTTTTAATGATTTCTTAAATCTTTCATTGCCGAGATAATATTGCCCATGTCGGTCTGAAGAGGTACGTACAAGTTGGCATTTGAGCCGTCCCGCCGCGAGGAAACCAACATTGTGGACTCTGGATTTTCTGTTTCAGGAATCACTACTCTATCTATCCCCCCTTAGACGGAATGTGTCGGCCGGATCAGTCTGCGCGGACAGCGCAGGCTGATCTGGTCGATACATTACGCAGATATATTGATATGAGCCGTCCCGCGAAGAAACCAACATTGTGGACTCTGCGTAAAGTATCATGCCGTGCAGGCTTAACCGGGAAGACACTTTTCGCCTCCTGTGGATTTTCTGTTTCAGGAATCATTACTCTATTCCTCTATGCCCCTGAGCCGGAATGTGTCTGCCCGGATCAGTCTGCGCGGATTGCGCAGTCTGATCTGGGTCGATACAGTACGAAGAGGCCATGATGTTGGTTTTCTCGCGGGACGGCTCATGCATAAACAGTGTAAGTTCAGATCAACCTGTACAATCGACCCGCACTATCAGACTATACACACGTTGCCAAAAATGTCTTCCAGACTTAAGTCAGTACTATATGAATAGTGTATATCTTGATCAGACTGTACGGCGTATGTACATAAAAGATACCGCCCGGTGCAGTTAAGGCTACCAGGCTAAGACGTAGTGTACTATCAGTCCCGTTGTGTTGCATGTCGTAAATAAGGAAGTTCCTCAAAAGTTACCGTTCAAAGACATTCTCGAGGAATTCTGAAGTCTGTGATTTTGAAGGTCATCTATAATTATTACTATATTTCTCGTTCATCTTAACTCTTTCCCACATATAACAAATCTGTAGCAATCGACATTGCAGTGATCCTATGACTAAAAGTGGAAAATATTGTTGCAAAAGGAGAAATTGCTCGTTTTGAGCAATTTCTTCTTTTGTCACTATGTTTTCAAAAAGCCGTCTGCTGCAGAGGCGTCAGAAAGCGTCAGTGTTAACATGTTCCCATTCGCAGATCTATGCATTTTTACTCGTGTGCAGCAGACAACGATAACTTGCTCGAAAAGAAGAATTACTCCATTTGTCATTGTTTCAACTATATTCAATAACGATACATATATTTGTAGAGATTCACAATATTTTTGCCTGAATGATTTTAAAGTTTACTGCAGATTCGTTGTATATTCATTGACTACAAAGAAACATATACATTGTACATAATGGTCCAGATAAACTTCCCTATTAACCCTTTTCCACATACGAAAATTCTGCAGCAGATTTTGTCTATAAATAGAAAATCTCTATAATTGAATGGATAACCTATAACTTAAAGTGAAAAAACATCGTGGCAAAAGGAGAAATTGCTCGTTTTGAGCAATTTCTTCTTTTGTCACTATGTTTTCAAAAAGCCGTCTGCTGCAGAGGCGTCAGAAAGCGTCTATATGAGGGAAATGGTTAATTAATAAAGAGGAAACTATGACAGCACGTTAAGTATCGTGCATAGTTGACCCCCTCGTAAGAATAATTAGAAATCTATATCTTATTCGTGGACCCACGCTATATGAATGTATTGTAAGAATTCGTTAATATCATTGACTCCCCTGCCGATGTGTTCAAGGTCTTGTCAAAGGGGGTCCCTCATTTATGTCGAGTCATGTTAAAACTAGCCGGTATACCAGAGGTGAGACTGGCGACTTGAAGGTCTTATTGACTCCCCGTAACTGGATCATATAAAGGATAAATTGATGTAAAACTAATGGGTTTGATTAATTGATTGATTGGGGTTTAACGCCGTTTTCAACAATTTTTCAGTCATATCACGTCGACCAGTTCACCTACTCATGCGTTTCCTGGTTTTCCCACACCAGTACCCCCACACAACATACTTTCCAAGCAACTGGCTACTTTTCCACATTAACTGTTTAACAGCCAATTGGTGAAAGACGAATGACGCAGGCAGGTCACAGTGACTTTTGTCAAACGTCGGAAAGAATGTTGGCCGAGCTGGGATTGACAGCCCTCGTAGCTACCGACTGAGCTACCGGGGTAAAACTAATGGGGCTACACTTGCTGGATTTTTGTTAAATGTTATATCGATGATTATATCACACGTATACTGACAGTGAAGACCCTGCGGAAAATAATAACAAAGAACCTACACACCGCTTTCTGATGCCTCTGCAGCAGACGATTTTCAAAAACATTTAAGCAAAAGAAGAAACTGCTCATTTTGAGCTATTTTTTCCTTTTATCACGACGTTTTCAACACTATTCATCAATTATTCTTTTATCTGTAGAGATTATTTTTTATTTTTGCCTAGATATTTTAAAATTCGACTGCCTCAGATTCGTTAATAAATTGGAAAGGGTTGACCCTTTCTCTCATACGGCAATTCTGCAGCAGACGACTTGAAACATATTTTGTCAACAAATAGAAAATCTTTATTAAAAGCGGAAAACATTGTGGCAAAAGGAGAAATTGCTCGTTTTGAGCAATTTCTTCTTTTGCCACTATGTTTTCAAAAAAACGTCCGCTGCAGAGGCGTCAGAAAGCGTCCATATTAGGGAAAGGGTTCATTAATACTACAGTGTTCGAAAGATGTTTGCTGCAGAACGGCAGGAATGTTCTATTGGTATAGAAAGTACATTTTGACGTGACGTTAGCCATAAAGAGTCCCCACGATAGATAAAACTGACGATTACTCCCCAAACCTTTCCCTGACACGGACGGCATGTAATGCTTCTGCAGACGACTTTTAAATAATACTATTAATAACATATATTGTGCAAATTGAGCAATATCTCCTTTTACAACAATGTTTTAATGTTTTATCGAACTTAAGTTTTCGGGATGTTTTATGTTTGCCTATCTGGACAGTTGAACAGCAGACGACTAAAAAAAAATCCAGGATATCACGGGAAGGATTAACCCTTTCCCTCATACGACAATTCTGCTGCAGACGACTTTGAACATATTTCGTCAAAATAAGAATATCTCTATAATTGAATGGGTAACCCATGACTAAAAGTTGAAAACATTGTGGCAAATGGAGAAATTGCTCGTTTTGAGCAATTTCTTCTTTTGTCACTATGTTTTCAAAAAGCCGTCTGCTGCAGAGGCGTCAGAAAGCGTCTATATCACGGAAAGGGTTAATTGCCGTATGATATAGATCTGGGGTAATACGGTAGTAGAGGGTGTGATAGTAAAAATCGATGACTGCATTCCAAACAGAAATAACCCTTTCACTGATCAAGTCAACGTTTCACGTGATTGCAACGTAAACATTTTGAAAGCAATCTATTTATTTATATCTCAAACTTAACAATCTGTCCTTTTCCAAAAAAATGTTACAACTCTGTTTTAAAAATGTAACTGCTTTTTTCAGAATGTTACAAGTTTTTCATTGAGCGTTTTCAAAGCAATGTAGACGACACTATAAATAGAGCATCTGGTTAAAGGTTAATAAGTAAAAGGGGTTTTACTATGAAGTTACTTAAGCTTGGAGTAAGTTTCCTAGAAATATTTCAAAACAAAGCATACGATTCAATATAGAAACGCTCAATAAATTAAAGTGTACTTATTAAAAGGTTTTGAAAACATTTTTGCAAAAGGATAAATTGATCATTATCAGAAGATTGGTAAAAATAATATGATGCCATGTTTGGTTAAACTATTCTGCTACAAGAATCGAGCACAAAACCCCGGGATTGAGAGTTACTATGATTACTATGAGTCATCACTGTTGCCGACCAAGGCGACAGGCTCACGTTCCCACGTGCCTGTATTCAAATGCGGGTTTTTAACCGTAACCCACATACAACAAATCTGCAGCAGACGGCTTTGAAATTATATGGACAAACATGTGAAAAATATCCCTAAATGATAGAATACGTATCAAATAGGGTTGAAAACATTGCGACAAAAGGAGAAATGGCTTATCATTAGTAAGTTATCACAGTGTCCGAATGTTTTAAAATGTCGTCTGCTACGGAGGCGTCAGAAAGCGTCTATATTTCGGAAAGGGTAAATATCTTTAACTCTCACTCTTTCTTAAGGGATAATATCAATTTTGTATCTTTGCAATCACCATAACAAAAAACAATATCACATGGCTATTGAACGGAGGTAAGCTGGATGTTTCTAAATTGCTTGATTTCGATATGCAAACTCATTAGTAAGTTTAAAGGTACACACTTTCCTTTGAAATTAGATCTGCCCATTAGCAATTCTTAGCAGACGACAGGGCTTGAACGTTGACGGTGTTGTCAAGGTTACATGATATGCTGACGCCCCGTCTGTCTATAGTGACGTTTTAATTTGACATAAGATATATGAGCCGAGTCTCAGCATAAGGTCCGGAATTACACTTGCGAACAGTGAGGTATTAGGTTAGTGTGTGCGTCCGCACATCTTTTCCGAAATATCAAGTGTCCGTCTGTAGCTGTCCTATGGCTGTTGGATTAAACCATAATAAGCAGTGCTCTATAAGAAAAACAGATTTAACGTAAGTATTACCTTTGCGGGCTCATTCATGCTAAGGATTCAAATGGATACTGCTTTATAAAGTTATCTTGAAACCTTCTATAACTAGTTGGAAAAAAGTGCAGAACCACACCAGCCTACGCTGATTCACTGACTGTACTGGATCTACACTGGTCGGCGTGGGTTTCGCAGAGCGCCGTTAAAAAAGTTCTTATCAGATTGCGCTTATACGCAGACTCATCCGTGTCGATAGGTACTTAATATAGTTCAGATCTGCCCAAGATTTATCAAACATCGGATAATTATGACACAAGTAGATGAAGATCTTGCTGCGCAGCTATTGCACATGAGCAAAATAGACGTTGCTTGTCAGAAGATTCCCGAGAACGTTTGCAACAGTGAAGATTTAGCTACAGACTGATCTGGATATATAATTATCGAAAAAGCCAAAGTTGTCTAACTGCGCATATCATAGAGCGTTAACATTTTGTTGTGGCCGTCCCATATCTCACGTTAGACCATCAACACGCTTTACAAACAGAAATGTATGTTTTTTAGTGATTGATATAAAACAAAAAGTACCCTATGTAATTTCACTTCTTAGGAAGCAAACCTATTAGCGAAAACGGTTGATTTACGACAAACAGTAACCATTTCCCACATGCATACACTTTCTGATGCCTCTACAGCAAACGACTTTAATAATTATTTTGACAAAAGAGAAATTGCTCTTTATAAGTTTCAACTATATTTAATGACCATGTACTTTCATATATAGATAATTATTACTTTTTATTTTTGCCTCTCTGTATTTAAAGTCGTCTGCTGCACCACTTACTCCTAGTTACGACGTCAAAAATATAAATACTATGGTTTAACTTGTGTTAAGAGACAATGCATCGTTTAAAAACATTCCAGTGTTTTTATTTTTTTGGAATAATAAAATTTATTTTTAAACCGTAAATTATGCAGAAATATGTTCATCTATTCTCCATATATCAGTGGTACAACTTAAAAAATATATTTAATATAGTTTGACCTTCGCCTCTTGTAGGTACATGGAAAATGGCGCTTTTACGCGAAAAAGAGAGTGCAAAAGAATGAAAAGTCATTACAAATATTCATAACGTTGATCCTAAATGACATGGTATCTTAATGAGACCACCACTCTGTCAAAAATAAAGAAGATTTATGATTATTAAGATCTTGTGTCCAGGAACTAGCACAGGATCGAGAAAGTTGCATTACATGGCATAATATCCAACCGAGGCATATTGGCGTACTTCCCGTATATTAATGGGTAAAGGGAGCAACATATGATATCCGTTTTGCTTGGAAAAATACCGATGGATCGTATTGGATTTCAACATTTGAACGATGAATCTACTTCATCGAAGATCACAATCAAATTTGAAAAGAAAATCTTCGAAGTTTGAATCAACAATCATTGTCGAATCTAGAAGCGTATAGCAGATAAGCCTGTACCTCTGTGCAGTCTGATCAGGATCTACCTTGCCCGTCAACAAGTCATTAAAGGCGTCGTGTTTAATTTTCTCAGACGGTTTTGACAAAACACCGAACGTACATGTATGAGCCTGTGTTTGAATTGGAAATTTCAGTTATATCAGCGCCTTTCCCCGGGTAATTTACCGGTTACACCGGTATTATTTATCCTTACATTGATACATCAGTTGCAATGTTATCCCGCAACACTGAGCGCTCAGGAGGAAAGCAAGTACTACCCTTTTTGTGGACGGTACATGCGACTGTTGAGGTATGGCATTTTGAAAAGCATACATCTATTTGCTCCCAGATTTCAAATAGCAATACAAAGAAAATTCGGGAACCAGACTCCAAAAATGTCTACACCTAACATCACCCTTAAAAGAAGTACCAAACATCAGTCAAGATATCTGACTTTTGAAGAATAACATTGAAGATATCAGTTTCAGTGGTTCATGAGTAGTGAAAATTAAATTTCATGAATATGTTTACAATCATACTAGTAAGTTCGAAAGCATATTAGTCAAAAGCAATGTATGAATACATAAACAGTTGTTTATTAGCATTCGGTATAACCCGACCAGTGAGTAATGCCGCCTGGTCTCTAGCTCCCAATTAGGATAATCTGAGCGTAAGACCATTACTTCCATAACCATCGAAGTACGGTTTTCCAATGTCGAGGCTCAACTGGTAGTACCCCTATCACACTATTATTGAAGCAATAAACAATTACTAATTTCCTGGCGTCCGGACAAACTAATAATTACAGCCTACACATTGATTATATAAATATATACACACACATAGATATAATCCGAGGTTTGGATTAGGGGTTGTATTTGAATTGCGTACAGTGAAGTCTTGAGCAAGTCTATACATACGCAAAGTGTCACTAGAGTCTCAACTGTGCGCTTGTATTCAGTTAAGATCCGAATGTAACTTATGTGACGAAACTCTACTATATAAGTGTATACCCGACAATATCACGTATGCGTACATTAAACAGATTCCAAACGGGGCATTTTCGAACAATGTAGACTCGGGTGAGTCTGTGCACACGCACAGTATCACCTGAGTCTCCATGAAGTGTCCATATGTGTGTAGTATAGATCGATGTGCGACTTCTGATAACACTCTAGAATTGTTCACTAATGGGTGTTTACTACGAAACCCTTTCAATATTCCCATTAAAGAGATGCAATAAGGTCCGTAGTCGTATGCCGCGACCCAAATATAAAACATGACCTTAAACAAAAGTCTTGAACTTATAGTTAATTGATTGGGGTTTTACGCCGTTTTCAACACTTTTTCACTCATATCACGGCGGCCAGATCACCTACTCATGTGTTTCCTGGCTTCCCCACACCAGTAATCCACACAACAAACTTCTCAAGCAACTGGCTGCCTTTCCACATAGACTGTTTGTCCATTGGTTGAAGACGCACACGTTCGAAATATCATCGCACATTAATACGTTTTCTAAGAAACGAACGTTTCGTCTGCATAAGATGAGTTATATAACCTAGTCAAACTGTGTAGGCAAGAGGAAGTAACCCATTTGTGTCATCGTGCCTAGAAGTGCTACATACAATTACGAAAGTGAAGTTATTCCGCTATTTAAGACATTAAAGTTCCCACCTTTCGAACCCAGTGGATACCATGGAAAAGGTATAATGCACGTATTGACAGCAAATGCTAAGATGAGCATGTAACATGATGCTCAGTATGATCAGTGCAATCGCTTTTCTGATGATCAAATCGTTGTCCCTATGTTTTACAATGAATCGACAATGGGCTAACAGTCTAGATTGAAAAGCAGCCAATCACTTGGAACGTGTGCTGTGTTGAGTATTGGTGTGAGAACGCTAGGAAACAGACGAATAGGTGAACTGGTCGCCGTGATATGAGACAACCATTATTTAAAACGGCGTTCAGCCCCAAACAAGCAATCAATCAATGTTCACTCTGTTAGGCAAAGTGAAACTCAATTGTTCAAATGTTTAAACATTTTGTTCACGATGACTTAATACTATTAACCCTTTCCCTCATATAGACGCTTTCTGACGCCTCTACAGCAGACGGCTTTTTGAAAACATAGTAACAAAAGAAGAAATTGCACAGAACGTGCAATTTCTCCTTTTGTCACAATGTTTTCCACTTTTAGTCATAGGTTATCCATTCAATTATAGAGACTTTCCATTATTTGACAAAATATGTTCAAATTCGTCTGCTGCAGAATTGTCGTATGGGGGAAAGGGTTAAGATAACTTAGAGAAGTATATAGAAACATTCAATGAAGAATTAATATTTTAATTGGCTGTTGATGCGTTTGTTACAAGAAGAGTATTTTTGAAAGATATTATGGACAATAGAGATTATGCAGACAAATAACCAACGTCATAATGTTGTTTCGTTTTTATATCTTTTTTTCTTCACCTGGATGAAATCAAAATGGACGAGTTAACCCTTTACCACATATTACAAATC
>JASEVX010000004.1:73800267-73964751 GCA_031761405.1 Serripes groenlandicus | reverse complement strand
TCTATGAAATGCTTAAATTAATGAACTATTTCCAGTCAAGATCAGACAACAGTCAAAGGCTGTCTGAGCATTCCCAAAATACGTTATTATAAATCCGTGCAAGCAGTGAAGTATTAGAGGCTTTAAGACCGTTTTCTTTGTTCCCTTAGGCCGCGGAAATGATAAGGTTTCACTATGACGGACGGGTCACGCCGTTCCTGCGAAACTATGTCTGAAATTTCAAACATATGCAACGTTTCAGAATTAAATGAGTCATATCACACACAAAAACGACCTTTCATATGTTTTACAATCTATGACGATTTCGATTGGGTTGCATTCAACGACCATAGCCGTTCTCCAACGGATATATTAGTGCATGTGCAACTATATGAAGAGAACAGGGAAGATTTTGTTCAGATTGCTCGGTGGCGTAGGCTAATCAGGATATTCCCTTCTCGCAAAATTTCGAAGGTTGATATGTCTATGATGCGGTGTTTTCGAGAGAGAAAAAAAATCATTAGCGCTGATACCAGCATTTCACCAGTTTTAATTTATCAGACGAATTCAGATCATAAACTTCGTATTGATTAATTGGGCGATCATTAACTGACTGTTTGATACCGTGATGCGTTGTTTATCTATTGCGAATCGGGGCGATGTAGATAAACCCAAGAGTGTTCGAAGGAATACATGAGCCGTTACTTATTTATTTATTGGGGTTTTACGCCGCTTTCAACATTATTTCAGTTATATCACGGCGACAGATCACTTATTCATGATCCCTGGGTAAACAAACCAGTACTAGGCACTCCACCATGACCGTAGTGCCACGACTGGGGATCGAACCCGGGACACCCGGTTTCGAAATCCCCGACGCTAACCACTCGACCACAGCGGATTCCTCATGAGCCGTTACGCGAGAAAACCAACATTGTGGTCTCTGCGTACAGTATCGACCTGGATCAGCCTAAGCATGCCGCGCTGGATAATTTTCTGTTTCGGGAATCATCACTCTTTATCCCTCTGAGACGGAATACGTCGGCCCGGTTTAGCCTGCGCAGATTGCGTAGGCTGATCTGGGAATCATCACTGTATACCTCTATCCCTCTGAGACGGAATGTGTCGGCCCGGTTTAGCCTGCGCAGATTGCGTAGGCTGATCTGGGAATCATCACTGTATACCTCTATCCCTCTGAGACGGAATGTGTCGGCCCGGTTTAGCCTGCGCAGATTGCGTAGGCTGATCTGGGAATCATCACTGTATACCTCTATCCCTCTGAGACGGAATGTGTCGGCCCGGTTTAGCCTGCGCAGATTGCGTAGGCTGATCTTGGAATCATCACTGTATACCTCTATCCCTCTGAGACGGAATGTGTCGGCCCGGTTTAGCCTGCGCAGATTGCGTAGGCTGATCTGGGAATCATCACTGTATACCTCTATCCCTCTGAGACGGAATGTGTCGGCCCGGTTTAGCCTGCGCAGATTGCGTAGGCTGATCTGGGAATCATCACTGTATACCTCTATCCCTCTGAGACGGAATGTGTCGGCCCGGTTTAGCCTGCGCAGATTGCGTAGGCTGATCTGGGAATCATCACTGTATACCTCTATCCCTCTGAGACGGACTGTGTCGGCCCGGTTTAGCCTGCGCAGATTGCGTAAGCTGATCTGGGAATCATCACTGTATACCTCTATCCCTCTGAGACGGAATGTGTCGGCCCGGTTTAGCCTGCGCAGATTGCGTAGGCTGATCTGGGAATCATCACTGTATACCTCTATCCCTCTGAGACGGAATGTGTCGGCCCGGTTTAGCCTGCGCAGATTGCGTAGGCTGATCTAGGAATCATCACTGTATACCTCTATCCCTCTGAGACGGAATGTGTCGGCCCGGTTTAGCCTGCGCAGATTGCGTAGGCTGATCTGGGTCGATACATAACGCAGAGTCAATAATGTTGGTTTTCTCGTTGAACGGCTCACATGTGCCGTATGTCAACAATCTTCTTTCTTTAATCAATTAAACGAGTTTTTCGAATAATACATACAGCTCATAAGACCCCTTACGTTTACCTATCACCTTGACCTTCCAACACACAGGAATAAATATCGTGACAATACTATGCAATCTGTGCAGTTTAAGCTTTCTATATTTATATCTCTTTCATTAATTTTCGAGTTATCACATGATCATTTTTGGCCAGATGGACAGACATACAGTCAAATGGATGGAGTGTCGATCTATTGTTCCTCAAGTGCATAGCTAGGTGACTTTGAATTGCGCGACAGACAGTCACATGGATGGAGTGTCGATCTATTGTTCCTCGAGTGGCATAGGTAATTGACTTTAAATGGCGCGACAGAGAGACACAAACCACGGATAAATGGTGTCTTATCGCTCTTCTGCCTTAACCCTTTCCCACATATAACAAATTTGAAGTAGACGACTGGACAACATTTAGTTTTAGATATGGAAACTCGTTATAAATAAAGAGCAATTATTGAATACAGTTAATTATGGCAAAAGGCGAAATAACTCTGTATGAGAAATCTTTCCTTGTGTCACAATGTTTTTAGAAGTCGTCTACTGCCGAGGCTTCGGAAAGCTTCTATATGTAGGAAAGTGTTAAAAACTGTTTCTGAAAACCGGCTGTTGCTGATGTGTCAAGGTATGAGCCGTCCCGCGAGAAAACCAACATTGTGGCCTCTGCGTAATGTATCGACCCAGATCAGCCTGCGCAGTCCGCGCAGACTGATCCGGGCCGACACATTCCGTCTCAGGGGGTTATAGGTATAGAGTAATGATTCCTGAAACAGAACATTCACAGGAGGCGAAAAGTGTCTATCCGGGTATGCCAGCGCGGCATGCTTAGGCTGATCCGGGTCGATACTTTACGAAGAGTCCAAAATGTTGGTTTTCTCTCGGGACGGCTAATATCTTCATTCATAGTTGTGATTAATGGCGTGCAAACAGTCGACTCGAAAGCGGATAGTGCTAAGGCTTATGTTCCATTTCACTCTCACATTTCCAGTTTTTATATTTTATTCGAAATATTTCCCAGATTTGAAGGTCAAGAATATAGATATCACTCAACGCTATCAGAGGCAAAGTGAATATCCTAAATCTAGAGTTAGCACTTCACATCAAATATGTTTTAAATACCATCTATAATCTTGAAAGAAATTGTAAACTTACCAAAATTAAGGTCTGATTTGAAACAGGAATAAATTGGCATTTCTGAACAGTATAGTGTCGGATCGACACTTATACCGCGCTGTCTTATCAGAATCAACACAAATTGACAGAAGTTTCTAACAAGCTTATGTTCGTAATATGTGGACAGAGTTGAATGATTGATTTATTGATTGATTTATAAGGGTTTAACGCCGTTTTCAACAATTGGTCCAACGCATGCCACAGTGACGTGTGTCCAAGGTCGGAAAGAATGTTGGCCGAGGTGGGATTCGAACTCACAACGCCTGGATTGACAGACTGACCTAACGAGGCCCGGCGTGTGAACAGTGTAGATCCGGTTCAAAATTCAACGTGTACCTTTTCCAACTGCATGGCTCAGTTCACGCTGTTTGAGGAATAGGCAGATGGAGTCCCGAAAACAAGACCTCTTATGGAAAAGAGTCAAGTTGTATTTTTGTCTTTAATTCACCAAACTTGACACCAAATGGCTACAAGTAATACTTTACCACCTCCAAACTGAAGAAGCATTTTGCGCACCGCAGCAGACGAATTGTTGAAAACACTGTCAGCAAACACTGTCAGCAAACACTGTCAGCAAAGGGGGAAATTTCTTATAACGAGCAATATCTCCGTTTTGGAATACTATGATCAAATGCCATTTAGAAAATTGTCTTTAACAGTAAAATTTATTTATTTACTTATTTATTGGGGTTTTACGCCGCTTTCAACATTATTTCAGTTATATATTCACTTTGCCATTTAGAAAATTGACTTTAACAGTAAAATTTATTTATTTACTTATTTATTGGGGTTTTACGCCGCTTTCAACATTATTTCAGTTATATATTCACTTTGCCATTTAGAAAATTGACTTTAACAGTAAAATTTATTTATTTACTTATTTATTGGGGTTTTACGCCGCTTTCAACATTATTTCAGCTATATACGGAGACAGTTCACTTATTCATTATCCCTGGGTAAACAAACCAGTACTACTTAATAGTAAAAAGATGTTGTTATATCTTTTCCTATATGTTTTCAAAGTCGTCTGCTGCTGCATTGTTTTATCATAGTGGGAAAGAATTAAAAAAAAAAAAACACATGTAATTTCATGGAACTCTACCGTAGTGGATGTTTACACGATTAAGATCTGTCTATGAATCCATGCTATCTGATCCAAATCGTATCAGTTTGACAGAAAAAGCTTTCGTGGTTGAATGACGATCAGCGCAGATTCAGATCAATGTGCAGGCCGACCTGAATGTTTACAGTGGTCTCACTCACTCTACATTTGGTATTCTGGGAGGTCCGCTTTTCTTCACTTTACCATTGTTTGTTACTTTACTTTCCAATTTGGTTTAACTCTTTCAGCGCCAAAGGCAATATTGAGCTTTTTGCAAACAATACAGATTCAGGTGAGGCAGCTCGTAACGAGCTGTCTCACATGAAATCTGCATTGTTTGGCTGTAAGTTATAAAGATATTCCAAAAATCCTATAACATGAAAATAGTTTCGTCCGAGTTTGAACATGGAAGAGTCTACTTTAAACAATTCGGCGCTGAAAGGGTTAATAATAATCAACTATGCAGGGCATTACAATATAGGTGATATGCGCCCGAGTTTTCCATGGGATAAGCCCTGTAAAAACATGGAGGGCTATGTAAAGAATTTAACATTATAATGCAGCAAAATAGTTTGCGGGGGTAACTTTAGTAAATAGTATTTTACCGGATAATTGGGTGTGTAAAGTTTCACCAAAGAGATAGAATTTCCTTCTAAACAGCTATTGAAATTAACAAACTTTTATCCGCCAATTTATGTAAGCAATTTACGCATCTTCTCTGTTCCTCTTTTTCAAAACGCATGTTAAATAGACAATTTAGACCATCCGACGGTTAACCTAGATTTGACGTTTGAGTACTTAAAGACATGATCAAACTCAACGTTGGTTGAAAAAGAAGCTTGCGGATATATCTTAAGTTCATTTCGTTATTCTTATAATGTCAGGTATATTGTAAACTTGAAGAAAACATGTTAAGTGACCAATAATGATGGCTCCATCTACATCAAATCGACTGTAAAAATTGTTATGAATCAATGTTGTGAACAACTGCTCTCTCTATGTTAACATTTTCGCATAGGCGGACGCAATTTAACATATCGAGGGCTTGGCGTGAAACGGTTGTAAGTAAAAACCTATTTTGAAAACCCTGGTTTAGGAGCAATTTTGACCCCTTTGTAAACAATGAAAATTTAGTTGCCATTGCTCAGAACGAGCGATGGCACCTAAAGTTCCATTGTTTACCAAGTAAAATGGGTTAACGCTTATAAAGACTTTATTGCGAGGTGATTAACCTTGGTAAAAAAAAATACCAATTTAAGTTACAACCGTTTCACGCCAAGCCCTCGATATGTGCTGCAGAGGATCTTTGAACATATGAGCCGACAAACGAGAAAACCATCATTATGGACTCTGCGTAGGCTTATCCGGTAATGACTCCTGAAACAGAACATCCACAGGAGGCGAAAAGTGTCTGTCCGGGTTAGCCTGCACGGTATGCTTAGACTGACCCGGGTCGATACTTTACGCAGAGTCCACAATGTTGGGTTTTTCTCGTCGGACGGCTCCTTTTGTGACAAAAGCTCATAATAAGCAATTTCTCCTTTTCGTTGTGGTAACTTCCTAAAGCTCCTACCTTCAAAGGTTCAAACTTGTTATTTTTCGGACAGGAACTACTGGTATCCACAGGTCAACGTATGATTAGTAGTGAACCCATTCCACCGTACAGACGCATTCTGGCGCCAATGAAGCAGGCGCCTTTTAAAATAATTGTGGTAAAAGGAGAAATTTCTTCATAATGAGCAATTTCTCCGTTTGCCAAAATGCGTTCAACTCTATTCAATTATTATATTGAGAGATTTTCTCTATTTTCTCTATTTTTGCATTGATGTCTTCGAAGTCGTCTTAAGATTTGCTGTATGTGGGAATTGATCAAAAGTATATATCTTTCTCTGAAACAGACTAATTCAAAAGTATTCTTTCCCGTATTTAGACAATCTATCCTTAAACAGAGGTATTTTGATGCAACTGAAGAAGCAGACAACTTATGAAGTATTGAGGCTGAAGCATACATTGTTCATGATGAGTAATGAATACTTTCGCCGTACTTTCATTTTAATCCAAAAAGTACACGTTCATTAACCCTTTCCGTCATACGGCAATTCTGCAGCAGACGACTTTGAACATATTTTGTCAGATGAATAACCTATGACTATAAGTGGAAAACATTGTGACAAAAGGAGAAATTGCACGTTCTGTGCAATTTCTTCTTTTGTCACTATGTTTTCAAAATCCTGTCTGCTTTAACTCTTTCCCTCATACGACAATTCTGCAGCAGACGACTTTGAACAAATGTTGTCAAAAAATAGAAAATTTCTTTAATTGAATGGATAACCTATGACTAAAAGTTGAAAACATCGTGACAAAAGGAGAAATTGCACGTTTTGTTACTATGTTTGCAAATAGCCGTCTGCTGCAGAGGCGTCAGAAAGCGTCTATATGAGGGAAAAGGTTAATAGTTGTATTCGTAGCCGTCTGCTACAGATATGTTTCATCAGGGAAGGTGTTAATTGTTCATTTGAGAAATAAGGTCCCATTACCAGGAACTGTGTTAATAGGGTACATATGAACTCGTTAAAGTGAGAATATATTGTAGTAACCTCTTTCTTAGTGCAGGTTGTTGTAATTAACACTTTCTCACATACAACAAGTCTGCAACAGACGTCTTTGATTATTTTTTCGTAAAACATATGGAAACCTTCTTTAAATGAAAGAAGTTTTGTCGAATACAGATGAAAATATTGTGACAAAAGGATAAATTTCTCATTATGAGCAATTTATTCTGTTGTTACAATGTTTTCGGAAGTCGTCTGCTGCAGTGACGTCAGAAAACGTGTTTATGTGGGAAAGCCCTCCGGTGTTATTTCATAATCAGATTTTTATAGCGGATCTATTTCGTATTAGCTTTGAAGTGAAAATTATAATAAACTACCTTTAAAAATCTTTCTATGTGAGAAACAACACCTCACAACACGTATGGTTATTCTAATACATGAAACATTATTCACAAATGATGTCTTGTTGCACCAGCGATCAGTATAAACTCCAATACAATACAATACAATACAACACAATACAATACAATACAATATAATACAATACAATACACTATTTTATTAAGGTGCATGAAGAATACAGGCCTGTATGTTCATAATACATAAAAGACAATACATTATACATAGTGATCAGAGGGCAACAAAGGTTGTTATAATGAAAATAAAATCAGAAAACAATAGAATAAGAGAAAAAGAAACAATAGTGAGAAAGAAAGAATAAAGTACATACTGGAAGATAGATGCATGTTTTATTATTCATACATGTATATACTTGTATATATATATATACACACCCAAACACACATATATGTATACATGTATAAATACACACTCACACACACACATATATATATATATATATATACACACACACATACATCTACACATATATAAACACACACATACAACACTTGCATATAAACCAGATGTACATGCCAGATGTCGAACCTGAGCCTACGTACAGTTTTCACTATTTCAGTGCCGAATTGTTTAAAGTAGACTCTTCCATGTTAAAAATCGAGCCTCTCCATTTATCATGTAATAAGAGTTTTAGGCTATTTTGATAACTAAAACGCAAACAATGCGGATTTCAGGTGAGACAGCTCGTTACGAGCTGACTCGCCTGAATCTGTATTGTTTGCAAAACTCTCAATATTGCCATTGGCGCTGAAAGAGTTAAAAGAGCTTTCTGTGTTCACCTAAGTATTATAATATACATCTGAACAACAGTTAAGCACCGTGCAGTTTGCATGTGTTCAATTGCAACAATGTTCTACAGTTAGACTATAGACGCATGACGACTAAAATGTTCACAGATGATTTGTTTGGTGTATTTTTAATAACAATCAAAACGATGTTCCAAATATTTTGATGAGATTTTTTTTTATTTATTTCAACACGTTTCAAAAACCTATCCTTTTTCAAATTTATTTAAAAAATATGTATTGCCATAATAGGAAAAGCTGTAAACAATTCTTTAAAGTGAATCTAATTCTTACGAATTTGATACTTTTTCGTTTCTGTACCCTATTCATGTTTTAAGATGAATGACATTTATTTAGATAACATTTGACGGAGAATGCATTTTAACCCTTTCCCTCATAAAGAGGCTTTTTGACGCCTCTAAAGCAGACGGCTTTTTGAAAACATAGTGACAAAAGAATAAATGCTCAAAACGAGCAATTTCTCCTTTTTGCCACAATGTTTTCATATTTTAGTCATAGGTTATCCATTCAATTAAAGAGATTTTCTAATTGTTGACAAAATATGTTCAAAGTCGTCTGCTGCAGAATTGTCATATGAGGGAAAGAATTAAAATTGTAACTTAATCTAACAGAGGCTGTACAAGTATTAAAAGTCCATGACTACTTGATTGTCCAAACAGTTAAAAATGAAGAAAACCAAAACTTTCTTGACGACAAATGAGCCGTCCCGCGAGAAAACCACAGTTGTGGACTCTGCGTAAAGTATCGACCCGGATCAGCCAAAGCATGCCGAGCAGGCTAACCCGGACATACACTTTTCGCCTCCTGTGATTTTTTTCTGTTTCAGGAATCATTACTCTATACCTCTATCAATCTGAGACGTAATGTGTCGGCCCGGATCAGCCTGCGCGGATTGCGCAGGCTGGTCTGCGTCGATACATTACGCAGAGTCCATACTGTTGGTTTTGTCGCGGGACGACTCATAATATATAAGAACTCCGTTTAAGTTCGTATCAAGGTTGGTAAGGATAGTCAATGTAACAAATAGTGTATTTTGTCAATGCAGATATACATGTATTAGAAAGATCTGCCAGTGCAGTCAAATGGAAGCAGTGGAGTCGAACAGTCTTTATCCAATTCAAATTGTTACCAAGTTTGAAATATTTTGCATATCATTTTGATATAATAATAATAATAATAATATAATATAATAATAATAATAATAATAAATAATAATAATAATAATGATAATAATAATAATAATAAATATTATCATTAAAGAGCTGAACATGAAAATCGAGCATGATCTTGTGGTTAACTTCATGTGAGGGTTTCGTCGCCTCGGAACCTATCTCGGGATAAATCTTGTTATCATTTGTGGTTTAGATGATAATGCAAACCACAAGATCATATTGTGACGCTGCATCTAGGCAGGGTCTTTCAAATAGTATTTGAAAGACCCTGATCTAGGTAGGTACATTCTGAACAATAGGGTATCAAACTATTGAGTACTTATATCCGATTGTTTGCAGGTTTTTTTTTTTATTACATGGTGTTTTACGCCTCTTTCAACAGTGTTTTCCCCAGTTATATCACGGCATTCCCAAGGTAAGTTACCACTACTTCTCGTCAATTTATCCTGACACCAGCGAGGATGCTAACCAGACAACCCTGAGCTCCAAGGAGGGAAAACGACATGTTTTTAAATAAATTGTATGAATCGGCCGGGAACCGAACTCGCGACCTCCCGTACACGAGGTGGACGCTCTACCACTACACGACCGAGCCGGCCTTATGGCATGTGTACGTACATTTGAGTGGTGCTACAAGAAAAACAATCCTTGACATAATCATTACAAGTCTGGGAAAAGAGCTGCCTTTGTATCCCTTCGAAGATCCTGCCGTAACTCTTTCCCTCATACAACAATTATGCAGCAGACGACTTTGTACATATTTTTGTCAAAATATAGAAAATCTCTTAATTGAATGGATAACCTATGACTAAAAGTGGAAAACATTGCGGAAAAGGAGAAATTGCTTGTTTTGAGCAATTTCTTCTTTTGTCACTATGTTTTTAAAAAGCCGTCTGATGCAGAGGCGTCAGAAAGCGTTTATATGAGGGAAAAGGTTTTAAGGAGTTTTTTTGAAACCTTCTATGACTTATTGGCGAACTATTGAGAGTCAAGATCTGAACATTTGATACTAGTGTAGTTTGCGGGTCAACTTGCTCAGATTGACCTGGCTGCATCTTGTAAATAAAGTTCTGTCTTCGTTAGATATCCCTTATTGTCAGGCTTTTCCGTCTGTCTGTATGTCTGTTTGTTTGTAAAGCGACGCTCCACAGCCCAAACTGACGGGCCGATTCCGATGAAACTTTGTGAACAGGTGCCATACGGGCTCAGGGTGTGCGCGTTTGAGTTTCGTTGGTAAGGACCCACAACCGAGGCGAATCCCACGGTAGGCTTGTTAATACAGATTTGTGACAACATTTTACAATATATCTGGCGTAAAGATGCACGAACGATCAAAGTCAGAGATAAAACCACTCACAATGTCAACCCTTTCCGACATGTAGACACATCTTGACTCATCAAAAGCAGACGACTTTTTAAAAAGATTGAGGACAAAGGAGATATTTTCTAATGACGAGCAACTTTTTGCCACAAGTTTTCAACTCAATCAAAAGGTTAAACTTTCATTTCCATAGCTTTTTTAAATATTTTCTCCAGATGTTATCAAAGTCGTCTGCTGCAAATGTTGACTGAACACCGAAGCGTTTTTCTTTGATATAATCTGTATTCCTAGGCAGGATTACGGAAAGAAAGCGTTGCAAAAAAACCTTAACCCTTTCCCTCATACAACAATTCTGCAGCAGACGACTTTGAACATATTTTGTCAAAAATAGAAAATCTCTCTAATTGAATGGATGACCTATGACTAAAAGTGGAAAACATTGTGTCAAAAGAAGTAATTGCTCGTTTTGAGCAATTTCTTCTTTTGTCACTTTGTTTTCAAAACGTCGTCTGCTGCAGAGACGTCTGTAAGCGTCTATATGAGGGAAAGGGTTAAAGGTCTAATTATGTAATTGATGTCTATTAATAGGATCATAACTATGTGAATATTGCATGCACAAAGAGATACATCTTTGATCCTTGACTATCCTTTATAAAACTAAAAGATGTCCTTGTTTGGTATATTTTCTTTTCAATTTCAACAAGTTCATTTCCACTGACCAGGTTCAA
This sequence comes from Serripes groenlandicus, assembly GCA_031761405.1. Taxonomy (NCBI): domain Eukaryota; kingdom Metazoa; phylum Mollusca; class Bivalvia; order Cardiida; family Cardiidae; genus Serripes; species Serripes groenlandicus. Next base: position 73,953,461 of record JASEVX010000004.1, on the reverse strand, counting down.
GTTTCAGAATTTTTGAAGAAGAAAAAAAAAGGGATTTGAAACGGTAGTCAACAGTCTCAGCGACATTCCACCGATCTGCACATCAGTGCATACGGATCTTGGTTTATGTTAATTGTAAGACATAACCTATTATCTTTTTACGGATATATGTATCAGACGGCCTTTAGAAAAGGGACAACAGTGTGTGTGTGATTTATGTGTCTACATGTAATACAACTGTTAGGACGAGTTTTTTTAATTTTAGATCTTCTAAAGCGTAATTTAACGCCAGAGTAATTAAAGCCCTTTTTTGCGATAAAATAAAACTATAAATACACTTTGTTCTGTTTTTAATTAACTCTTACACTGCCGACGGCAATAACACGAGTATGCAAACAATGTAGATTCAGGTGAGACAGCTCATAGCGAGCTGTCTCTCCTGAAATCTGCATTGCTTGCTACTTAGACATTACATTTTACCAAATTTCCTGTTGGTCGAAACAAAAAGAGGTGCTCCAATGTTTAACATGGAAAAGTCGACTTTGTTCATTTCGGCAGTAAAAGAGTTAATCATTTACCCAGTGCAAAAGACATTTACCCAATGCAGAAGACATTTACGCCCTTGCAGAAGATATTAACGCCCTTGCAGCAGACGATTTCAACTTTCCAAATGAGAAACACAATGTTTTAAACTACCAATTTTCCAGATTGATTCGTTTATCTTAACTCTTTCAGCGCCAAAGGCAATATTGAGGTTTTTGCAAACAATACTGATTCAGGCGAGTCAGCTCGTAACGAGCTGTCTCACCTGAAATCAGTATTGTTTGCCTTTTAGCTATCAAAATAGTCAAAATTTTAATTACATAATAAATGGAAACGCCCGATTTTCAACCGGAAAGAGTTGTCTTTAAACAATTCGGCGCTGAAAGAGTTAAATTCTTTAAAATCAGCTGTTGTTGAAAATGAGATTATTCTCCTTTGTCATTTTCCGAATCCCTTTACAGACGCATTTTGGCGCATCTGCAGCAGAAGATATTTTGAAAACTTTAGTCAAAATCATTAATCTTATTATGCTCTTATTTAACCCTTTCCCCCATACGACAATTCTGCAGCAGACGACTTTAATCGTATTTTGTCAAATAATGGAAAATCTCTATAATTGAATGGATAACCTATGACTAAAAGTGGAAAACATTGTGACAAAAGGAGAAATTGCACGTTTTGTGCAATTTCTTCTTTTGTTACTGTGTTTTTAAAAAGCCGTCTGCTGCATAGGCGTCATAAAGCGTCTATATTAGGTTAAAAAGATTCCCAATCGTTCGTTCAGATGTTCATTTTAATCGATTGGTGCAGATTATTGTATATGGCAAAGGATAAAAACACTGTTACATAGGAATATGGTGATGAGGCGGAGTTCAATGTAGGATGATCATAAGTCGGTCTGATTTTCGAATTAACAACCGGTTTTTATGCGGGGGATTCAGGAATGCTGAATACCTCCGTGTATTGTCATGCCCAGCTTTCAGAAAGTGTAAATTTGTAAATTGTATGTGCTTGCCTCTGTTTTTTTCAAAATGGACATTTTTTCTTGATTATCCAGGGATCAGTTAAATACGTTTCACAACAAGCTAAACAGTATGCACATTATACAAAGTAAACGTACACAATGTAAAGTTTTAATCCATGAAGTTGTATACATACTTTAGAAATATAAGTTAGACATAAGGATCTTAAATGTTTCTTTTAAAATAGCTTGAAAGCGGGTAGCTCAAAAACCTTTTAAGAAAAAATACGGAAATACGGCTGTCGTGCATCGTCAACATTTTCCCTTGTTAAAACTCTACAGGATACATTTTGCATCGGATCTTCATGACAGTTTATCAGAACATTCATCTCCATCATATCTTGGACAAGTCCGAAACTGGGCCATTTGAGGTCAAACACTAGGTCACTAGGTCAAATTGAAGGAAGATCTTGTTAACACTCTAGAGGTCACAATTTCAACTTGAGCATGTTGAAACTTTATCAGAATGTTTGTCTTGATGGTGTAATTCAAGTTCGAACATGAGGCATGTCGGGTCAAAAAGTAGGTCACTTGGTCAAATTGAAGGAAAAGCTTGTTAACACTCTAGAGGCCGCAATTTTTGTATTAATGATTTCTAGGTCAAGTTCGAATATGGGTCATATTGGGTTCAGAAACTAGGTCACAAGGCCAAATTGAAGGAAAATATTGTTAACTCTGTAGAAGCATCTTTTTTGGCTACAGCAGCTTGAAATTTGGTCAGAATTCTATCTAAATGATATCTAGGTCAAGTTTGAATATGGTTCATGCGGGTTAAAAACTAGGTCACTAGGTCAAATTGAAGGAAAATCTTGTTAACACTCTGGATACTGCATTTTTAGCTTGAGCATGTTGAAACTTCATCAGAATGTTTTTCTTTATGATATCTAGGTCAAGTTCTAACATGGGTCATGTTGGGTCAAAAAGTAGATCACTAGGTCAAATAGAAGGAAATTCTTGTTAACACTCTAGAGCCAACATCCCCCATATTTGAATACTTTCAGTACTTTGATTGTTCTTTTTGGTCTGGTCATAGTAGTAAAACCATTTTGTCAGAGCTGCCAGCCTGCCAATTGCTGTTTACACCAAACAACGCATTTTAGGGTGAAACTGCGCGAGAAAATAGTTCAGCATGGATTCAACAAACCTGCATTTAAAAGGTAAAGATCTCCCAAAAAAAGATAATTATAAAGTCGTTGGGACACCAGTGAAGAACTTAAGGCGTGAGTACTCCAATATCAGTTCGAATATGGGTAATGTCGAGTCATCTTTTTTGGCTACAGCAGCTTGAAATTTGGTCAGAATTATATCTAAATGATATCTAGGTCAAGTTTGAATATGGCTCATGCCGGGTTAAAAACTAGGTCACTAGTCCAAATTGAAGGAAAATCTTGTTAACACTCTAGAGGCCGCTATTTTTGCTTCAGCAATTTTAAATTCTGTATACTTTCTCCCAGTCTAGTTCATGGTTTAGAGAATTATTTCTACTTGATAGGAAGTTGATTTAACTTTGACATATTTCTCAATATAAACTTTAAAATATTCTGCCTAAACCTGCTGTAAACTTTTTCTTTGATTCTTCATGTCTTAAATGTGTAAACTTGTGAGCTCTTGCACTCAGGTGAACGATATAGTGCCAAAACGATCCTCCTGTTTTAAAATTGGCAGTTTCATAATATTTACTATTTTTGATATGATCTTTCAACTTCTTAACAATAAATACATAAACATAAGCTGCAACTGTTATTTCCTTTCACATGTTCCCTACTTCTCCAACTTTCCTGCAGCCCCCAGGCCGTCAGCACTTTAAGTGCTTTGATTTTATTCCGCTTTCAATAGCTAACAGATCATATCGCGGCGGAAAGGACAGCTCATTAGTTTAGTTATATTTACGACGACTATATCGATGTTACGAACTTAACCGAAATGATCCGATTTTATATATTTTTTCGAAAATAAACAGGCTGCGGACATGGGACTGTTTGTATTTGCATCAATTAACCCATAAACTGGTATACTACTTCATAGTGCAAGCCGAGCCGGGAATATCCTAAATAATTTCCGAAAAATCCGAAAATAAACAAAACACTCATAGATGCTTTAAATTGTGTTTGTTTGTATGGTGGTTTTTTTAAGCCGCTTTCAACAAAAGTTTCCTGATTCAGTTACCAGTACTACTGGTCCATATAATTGTACAGCAGTCAGTCGCATTGCTAACCCGTAAACCCTGGGCGCCAAGGAGTGAAAGTCATTTCTACCAATGTTAAACCTTTGGTATGACCCAATCGTGGATCGAACCCTTGACCGACCGCACACGAGGAGGATGCCTTACGACTACGCCAATGAAGCGGTCCCTTTTATTGAGAAATCGTGACCTTTAGATGACCAGTGTATGTGAAATTTGAAATTATTGATGAATATTATACCTACGGAGTCACATTTTATGTAAGATGTTAATTATATAAAAGCCGTTGACACCTTTGACAGTATTAAATACCAGTTTTATTTATTTTTTCCCACATGCCGACGAAGGTTTATACATTTGCAACACATGCATTTTGAAAGCACTGTTGCAAAATAGAAACGTTGCTTATTATTAGCAATTTCTCTCCTGTCATAATGTTTTCAACTCTATCCAATTATTAAACATTCTTTTAAGGGCCTGCCACACCCTACCGATGTACCTCGCCGGGACTAAACCGGAGCACACAATTAACAACGGCGAGAAAATCGGCGGAGCTCCGTCGAGAAAGCACTTGAAAACTGACTATGGACTTTTTTCAGTTCTAAAGAACATCGACCACGTGTGCTTCATTTTGCCCCCCCACCCTTTTCCATCATGGTAACGCATGTAACCAACTCGCAGCAGACAACATTTGAAATCATTGTGTCAAAGTGGGAGAAAGTACCATACATACCGTCTTTAACCTTACTTATAATTCCAGTTAGAGAGAGTTTTCATGTGTTTGCGGTGGTTTTTTTTAATTCGCCTGCTACAGTGTTTTGGTTTTTATTTTATATGTGAAAGAGTTAAATGATCAAATGACATAAAGGTCATGTATTTATGAGACAGATAAAGTACATGCGAATTTGAGTTTTACATATTACACAAGGAACGTCAACTTTTGATGACAACTTTTCTCTTAACCCTTTCCCTCATACCACAATTCTGCAGCAGACGACTTTGAACATATTTTGTTAACAAATAGAAAACCTCTATAATTGAATGGATAACCTATGACTAAAGCTGGAAAACATCGTGGCAAAAGGAGAAATTGCTCGTTTTGAGCAATTTCTTCTTTTGTCACTATGTTTTCAAAAATCCGTCTGCTGCAGAGGCGTCAGAAAGCGTCTATATGACGGAAAGGGTTAACCCGTTCCGACATACATCAAATCTGTTCTAGACGACTTATGAAAACATATAGGCAATATATATTGAAGATATCTTTTGATGAAGTACAGTAAAGGAATCGGATTGAAAAAAATCGTGACAAATGGAGAAATTCCGTAAGTGTTTTCAATAAAAGTCTGCCGCAGATGTGGGAAAGGGTGAATAGTTGAATGTTTAGCTGGTGTTTCTCCTATCTCCGAGTCGTCTGGATCAAAAACAACAGAAGAAATTATACATACGTTTGAATTAAAGTTTAATTTTGATAAAAAGATTAAAGCAAGTTGGTAAATGAAAAAATAGGCTTTTTTGTCATTGTCCAAAATGGTTTCTGCTGTACAACAGGTCAACTGTACAACAGGTCAACTGTCGCACTGTTCTATAAGGGACATTTGCGTATTAACGATTTCCATAAATAATTAATATCCATTTACCTGCATCAAACGTCTGTTGACGCATCTGTATTGGACAACTTTTTAATACGATATAAAAGAAGAATTATTTGAGTTCCTATTACAACAATGTTTTGAAAATATCACATATGGAGCATAACATTTACACCAATTTTGCATAAATACGTGCAGGTATATTTTTGATATCAAATAGAATCTTTCAATCGAGCAAATACGAACTTATATGTGGTAACTATGCATACATAGTCTTTCGCAAGGTTATCAATAACGCGTCAAACGTTATTATTATAAATATAAGGTTTTTCCAGTAGATGGAGACAAAATGCCCTACAAACAACATATCGGCATGTGTTCTTATCAACCCTTAGGACGACCCCGGCAGGTAAAAGGGATAAAACTAATAGTAACAGGCGTTCAAACAGAATACCAAAATGTAGGCCTATTCAATCAGTTGTCAACCAATACCACATCCGTTCTATTTAATACATTGACAAATGTTCTTATTTCGTTACGAAAAAGATAAATGGGATTAAAAATACTTTAACATACATTCACCCAGAGTAAAACTTCAGTCGAGCCGCTTTGCTCCAATTCGTTACTTTACCTCAGTGTGTACCAAATAAATTCCTTTTATATTTCAATCAAGGCTTATAATTATAAGCCCTCAATTATAACACTTTAATCCCTTTAGTTTAAAACAATACATTTAACATCGATTTGCTAAACATGCTTTAGCAATCTCCTTCGCAGAGTTGTCGTTCCTTACACTCACCATACACGTGTATGGTGAGTGTAAGGAACGACAACTCTGTGAAGGAGATTGATGCTTTAGCATATATAAAATCACGCTCGATGTCTGCTTCCTGGTGGCCTAACCAGTACTTGAGCCGTTTGTGCGGGAAAATCCTAGAGGCAGAACCCACGCACCACGGGATTCGAAACCCGTCACCTTTGGTACGAGAGGCTAACGCCTGCCATTGTACCACTGTCTTCCCCTTATCCAATGTGACACACATATAAACATAATAAGAGTATCTGTATGCTTTAGAAGTATCCAATACAAAGGTAGACATGTATTTACACTATATATAAGTGGACACCCCTTTAAAGCAACCCGTCTGAAGACCGTCCAGTATGGTGTACGTATACCCTGTTCTTACTTTCACTTTGCGCGCAAGGTCAAATTCTCAAAATAAATTCAGTTCAAACTCCTTCACATTACATTTACACGTAAATAGTCTGCTAACTCTCTTATGCAAGTTCAATACTGTAATCTGGAGATACACATGCATTTCAAATCAAAAGCAGGTCCCATAATACATATGAGCCATCCCACGAGAAAACCAACATTGTGGATTCTGCGTTAAGTTTCGACACGGATCAGCCTAAGTATGCGACGCAGGCTAACCCGGACAGACACGGTTCGCCTCCGGTGGATTTTCTGTTTCAGGTATCATTACTCTATACCTCTATCCCCCTGAGACGGAATGTGTCGGCCCGGATTAGCCTGTGCAGATTGCGCAGGCTAATTTGGGTCGTTACTTTACGCAGATTTCACAATGTTGGTTATCTCGTGAAACGGCTCATATGATCCGCGTGTACCGATCTTAAAGACACTTCGCATAGTACAGACTCGGGTCAGTCTGTGCACCTGTAGTCTCCTCGGGTTATTCACTGTCCATCTTATTGTTACATATGCATCGTTTGACAAAAAATAGAAGTGTAGCCAGATTACCTTTACCCCCAATTGATCTGTATATGATTTTTGAAACGAAAAGAATCGCGAGACGCCGCTTATATCGATGGCTTCATGCTTCGTGCAAATCTGCTGTTACTACATCTTTTAATTTTTAATCTTAATTAAAAATAAGATGTAGTACCACAGTTTTGCGTGAAGCACTCGTTATGTTTTGTTAATGCTTTTTAAGGTTGCTCTGGTGCATTCGTGTTTGGAATACTTAGGAGTTTCCCTGGATATCCCGTGTTCTAACTAGATAAACGATAACATCGTCGTTAAACGCCGTTAAACACCGTTAAACACCGTTAAACACCGTTACATTTAGTATGTTTTATATTCAGAGAATCCAAGAATGTGGTGTTGAACGAAACGGGGCTAGCAAAGTGGGTCAGTAAACCAAAACGATTCAGATAATATTTGAACTTGTAAGCAGTCCAATCTTTATAATTGAAACGGGAGGCATGGAAAAACCTATCATGACCTTTTCGAAAAATATAAACTCGTATTTTACATTTGTGTTTACACTTTGACCAAGAATTTCGCTGGCTGTCTTAAGAAGTTGAAGTTCCTTGCGTACCCACGTGGTATCATGCAGACAATCTGATACTAGTGTGTGAATACACAGGCTGATCTACATCTTCATTATATATATATGTAACTATGTGGGTTTTGTGGTGATTGAGGTCATATGTTATTTTTCCCATAATGCTTCACAGCTGATGAGCCCCATGCGGAACATAGGAGCTAGCGCTGCAATAAAAAAGAGCATGTGTTTTTGCTAAACCCTTATTTCCGCGTGTAGATTTAACCATTAATGAGCCGTCCCGCGAGAAAACCAACATTATGGACTCTGCGTAAAGTATCGACCCGGATCAACCTTAGCATGCCGCGCTGGCTTACCCGGATAGACACTTTTCGCCTCCTGTGGATTTACTGTTTCAGTAATCATTAATCGTTACCTCTACTCCCCTGAAGCGGAATGTCTCGGACCGGATCAGTGTGCGCGGACTGCGCAGGCTGATCTGGATCGATATATTATGCAGAGGCCATAATGTTGATTTTATTGGCGGCACGGCTCATTTTAAAATTAAATCTATGCAAATTGTCAAAACATACATCTATTCATTGTTCATAAAATGAGCATGATTAAATATGTACACGTAATAGTCTAAATGAAGCAATGTCGCTTTAAAGTATATATTTACTTATTTAGCAATAAGTGTTTTATATGCTACATCTTTTCATTTTAGCATGTAATTTTTTTGAAACGCCCCTCTACATCTGAAAATCAACTAATACATAATAATCTAAAGTCATATCAAACAAAAGAATGGTTTTGTGATAAAATAGAAAAACGTGATGGGTAAACCAGAGATCGCTGTTTAATATCATACTTCATTTTCCAGAATGTGGTTTTACTAAGTCAGCCAGCTCGGTTCTGTGGATTAAACTGAGGGTAAAACTGAAGCCGTGATTGATCCAATTTGTAACTCCACAGAAGCCATGGGATACCAGTTTAAATGGGCATTCATAAACAATAAAAGCCATGCCAGCCGAGTATCAAATATCTATTAATTGAAAGTTGGCAAGATAGTTAGAATTTATATCAAAACTAGTTTGTATTGCCTAACAAGATACTACGCAATTGGTACTTATCGAATCGCTTCGCTGAAGCTATTGTTTTAATTTAACATGTCATAGTGGAGCAATGCTCTAGAAATGTCAATGCTAGGATGCTGGGGACCGTTGCGCGTATATATCAGAGTACGTACCCGTGCAGTCTGCACTGGATATAAGCAGTAAAAACTATTTCAATAAGCGTTGAGTACATTTGAAGCATGGTGATTCAAAAATACCTGTAATATAAACATGTCATGAATGCATTAATGTGGATTTTTCTGAAGCGCCGCCTATATGTTTCGGAGATCAAAATGTTACGCAATAAGTACGTAATTCATACATCTCGAATTTAAAAAAACCAACAGATACCTGTTGTAGCATTAAGTTGAATATTATAGTATTATTATGTTTAAAATTACTTCCGTCATACCTCTATTAACTCTTTCAGCGCCAAAAGCAATATTCAGGTTTTTGCAAACAATGCTGATTCAGGCGAGTCAGCTCGTAACGAGCTGTCTCACCTGAAATCAGCATTGTTTGCCATTTAGTTATCAAAATTGACCAAAATTGTATTATATGAGAAATGGGGACGCCCGATTTTGAACATGGAAGAGTCTACTTTAAACAATTCGGCGCTGAAAGAGTTAATGTAAGCCAATTTAATCATCATGTCAATTCATCGGTATGAGTACCCGAAGATGCACCAAGAGTACAAATAACAGCCATTCCGGGCCTTTTGAGCTCTGGGACTAGCGAATACGGACACGCAATCTGATCAGGGTATTCCTTGTTTACTTATCAAATCTTTCAAGCGAAGATATATGGACATTGCCAGTTTTGCCAGTATGTATTATTGCTCAATGCAATTTGAATTTCATGTTTAACAATCACCAAGGTCTGTTTTCGTGCGGCGCGTATTAGTTCGTTCATAAAGAATCTAATTCATTTGTCATACATTCGGATGCATGTTCGCAAAGGCAATATTGAGACTTTTGCAAACAATACAGATTCAGGTGAATGAGCTCGTAACGAGCTGTCTCCCCAGAACTCAGCATATTTTGCCTTTTAGTTATCAAACTATTCAAGGACTCTTATTACATGAACAATGGAGTCGCCCAATTTTGAACATGGAATAGTCTACTTGAGGAGATTCTGCGCTGAAAGGGTTACTGGAAGTGTTAACCCTTTCCCTCATATATACGCGTTATGACGCCTCTGAAGCAGACGACTTTTTGAAAACATGGCGACAAAAGAAGAAATTGCTCAAAACGAGCAATTTCTCCTTTTGTCACCATGTTTTCAACTCTATTCAATTACATACTATCATTTAAAGGGAGTTCTCAAATGTTTCCATGTATGTTTTCAAAGTCGTCTGCTGCAGATTCGTGGTATGGGGGAAAGTGTTAACCAGTAGAGAAAGGGTGCAGGCACACTGTTGTTGGAATCTGGCGGTGTATTACTAATGATTGTTTATTGTGATTTTGATTCTCTGCGATATGATACCAGATCGCACTGTTCATGCCCAGACTCCCAGGTCGTACTTAGAAACTTATAGCCAAGCCAGTACACCCTTTGTTTACGATTGGCACCGGAATTATTTTTCAGATCTTTTACTATCGATGTATCATCTCCAGCATACACATTTGAAGCAGATGACTATAAAAATACTTATGGAAAATCTCTATATACGAACAGAAGGAATAAAGCCCCTAACAAGGTATTCTATTTCCACAATGTTTTCCATTGGAACATTTGTGACAAGAATATAATTTCCATGTTAAAGATCAGTCATATAAAGAATTAAAAAAAGAATCCATTATAAATTGGCCAGTAGCGATGCCTGTATACTTCTTTCTGCATTCTATTTATTTGATATTGTTTTATTAATCCATTATGAAATATTTTCGTGAAACCAACATCAGAACATAAAGATACCATATGGATGGATATATCAGAAGAGACATCCAAAAACATGTATATATATATATATCGCAATACAGAAGAACATCCAAAAACATGTATATATATATCGCAATAAAACACTGTTCAACGTCCGATATTAATCCCGCTTTCCCACATATGGACGGTCTCTGACGCATTTGCAGCAGACGACTTTTGAAAACGTTGTGACAAAAGTAGTACTTGCTCAAAACGAGCAATTTTCCCTTTAGCCACAATGTTTTCAACTTTTTTCAGTAAATTTACCCTCATTTATAGGGATTTTTTTTATATTTTTGTCTACATGTTTCCAAAGTCGTCTGCTGCAGATGTGTTGTATGTGGGAAAGGGTTTAAAACTAATTCATTTGTTATGTGTAGTACATAAACTTATCACGTCACTTAACATTCAAGTTGAACCAACTGGTGACAATTAGGTAACAGCACCAAAGAACATTCTTCAAAAACATAAGCTAAAATGGAAAAAGGGAGGAGTGAATAATGAACCAGGGATGAACTGTTTCAAAACAATGGAATGCAAGTTCGTTAATTTATAAAACAACCTTTACTACATGCAGACGTATACTGAAGCATATAAATTATAAAACCATTGTGGTAAAAAGCATAATGCCTATCATGAGAAGTTTCTTCATTTGCTACACTTGTTAAATTTAGTCAATAATCATATCTTGCATTGTTTCCATAGTTTTGTTTTAATGTTTTCATACTCGCCTGCTGCGGATTTTGTGGTATGTGGTAAAAGAAAGAAATAGCGAGAGAAAAGGGTTTTTAGCATATGGCCCCAGTGATCTGGTAATATTATTAGAGGTTAACAACCAAAGTTGGCTGTTTGACCCTATTAGCTTTGTTACCTTCCGTTCAGACCCCGTCGAGTTCACTCAGTCAATTGTTCTTACTGTCAATCAAAACGTGTTCAAGGTCCGACTACTCTGTTCGGCTTATTACCTAGTCCGGAGTAACCTGCCCCTATCATTACATTGAGCCTTTTTCGACATCATCCCATGATTCAACACGGGTTGACCCGATTTTATTCGAGTGACGTTCGTTTTTCCGAAAATATCCCCCGAGTTAACTTACCAAGGTAAACCTTCTTTACTCAGGTCCGACTCGGGTATGTGTTACATGTAAACACCGAGCGGTAATGTGTTTCAAACTTGATTTACCGTTTCCAATCTTCATCAACCAAATCTTGCGCCATGTTGCCAGATTGAAGTGTTCTAGTTTTTCTGATGATGAGTTATCCGATATTACCTAGCTCTTGCGGTGGGTGATAGTGGGTTATAACCCGAGTATATTGTCACTTTTAAAAACGAACGTCACTCGAGCAAACTCGTCATTGCGTGTTGACTCGGGGGATTATGTCGAATAGGCTTATCAAGTAAAGTGTATGAAACTTGATTTACCGATTTCCATTTTCGTCACACAAAGTCCATGATGCCTGGCTGAAGTGTACCAGTTTTCGGACAATTACCCGATAATAACCTAGCTCTCGGGGTAGAGTGAAAGTGGGTAAACCCGAGTAGGCTGTCTCTTGTTAAAACGAACATCACTCGAATCAACTCGGGTCAACGAGTGATGACTCGGGAGCTTATGCCGAATAGGGTCTTTAAAGTCAAGCACACACCAATAATGGCGGTGCCCTTTTAAAACACAGGTGCCAGTCTCGTTTAAAATATAAAAATGGCATTTGACTTTATATTTTTTTTTTAATCTAAAAATAGCATTTGAATATATATTCAATATATAGTCAAATGCTATTTTTAGATTTTAAACGAGACTGGCACCTGTGCTTTGAAAGGTGAACAATTAAATTCGCTATAAAGATAGCCTTCTCGTGGATCAACCGGTTGACCTTGCAGAATCTGTGAGTAGTCATTATTTATACTGAACGTAGTTTGCTTCATTATTTATGTATTGATTCCAAATATCAAGTTATAATCATCATGGTCCATTGTAGAGTTTAAGAAAATCAGATGTATAAATACTAATTTATTACGCATGTGATAGCGATATATAAGCTATTCGCCATGGTTGGTTCATGCAAGATGTACTAATTGATTGTGGTATGCCGGGAACCAGGTGACTTATCAATATCTTCATCTAGAATGAATGAGAGAAATCTATCAATCGTTCAATAAACGCTAAATGTTACAAATAAACTTGTAAAACATTCTCGATCAGTTGAAACTAAGTCGTTTATCAAGAAAACGTACTGAAAAATGGTTCAGTGTTTATTGAACGATTGGCACGTGTTTATAGTTCCGATGAAAGCGTAATAAGTATGAGCCAGTGCATGAGAACATTTATAATTTGACACTTCAGAACAGTTATTATGTAATATTCCGTAACTAAAAAACGTGCAATGCTGATGAGCATACTAGTGAAATATATTGTATACAGAAATGCGGTCCCACTAGACATGTTTGCTAAAATGCAACCTAATGTGGGTCACACGTTAACGTCCAGTGTAGATTTACCCAATTCGCCATCAAAATAGGGGTCATATAATAGTAAGAGTGTCAGTCCGGGTAAGCCTGCGCGGCATGCTTAGGCTGATCCGGGTCGATAATCTTCGCAGACTTCACAATGTTGGTTTTCTCGTGGGACGGTTCATGTCATTATTGGCCATGCAACGACAGGCCTATACCCTGTTGTTCAACTCATATCCGAATAAAGATGAATTTTGACTCTTCATTGCATTATCGCTTAAAATATTTGTTGGGATCAGGTATTTGTCTCCGTTGCCTACAATGTATTTTAATATGTATTAAGCAAATTAATTCGTGTTTTAATTTAGGGTCGTTTGCATTGCAAATATATTTGAAAAATGCAACACCAAAGATAAGCGTATAATACGACTAATGGAAAATTAAAAACATTGTCAAAAGTGGTCTATATTACGTACTAACGTGGAGGGTAATTACCCTTTCCCACGTACAACCAATCTGCAACAGACGACGTTTGAAATATCTACGTAAAAAATAAAAATTACTATATATGAAATGTATATACTATAATTATATAGAGTTGAAAGTATTGTAGCAAAAAAAATAAGAGAAATTCCTGTTTTTGCAACGATGTTTTGCTACAGATGCGTCAATATGTGTCTGCTGGTGGGAAGGGTTTAAAAGTCACATAAATGTAAGTATAATAACCAATTCAATCAGCGTTTATTTCTAATTACACGCGAGGTGGTCCCTTCTCTAAGCCTTTTTACGCATATAAACAGCAGGATTCGATATCCAATTACGTCATCTACCGGGTGGCCTTATTGGTCTGGAAGGCCGGAGTTAATACTGTTTTAGTCCTATTAATCTTTCGAACTTTAGTCGTTTAATTTTTAGGGGTCTCCCAGGGTAGCTATTAACTCCGTTACATACCACATGTATCAGAAACGAGAAAGAGAACTTAACGTACATAGAGAGAAGATCGCAACATATATTTCAGATTCCTACCATAGCGGCCGGGCCTGGCACGCTATTTTAAAAAATAAAAACGCATTCTCTATTATATATAGATTAAATAATATATATTTTCACTTTTTTTATAAGCGTGCTAGACCCCTATGATTCCATCCTCCGTAACAACAGTCAATGATCGACGACTGTTGTATACGTAGGTAAGTATATCAAATTAATAATACATAACTCTATGTGAACATTATTTATGTATATGTGTTGCACTTTGGGTCGGTGGCATCTACACACAAATAAAGCAAATTGTAGTATATTGTATTGAAGAGAGATCTCTATTTTACAAGTGTGGAAAACGATTCATTCACAACATGTATTATATGTTATTTAATTATACACTGTAAGTAAGTAATTAAGTAAGTAAATTGTTTATTATTGTGACATGTGTTAACACTTTATGATATACATTCATAATTTAACAATAAGTATGTGTTTTAGTACACCCGGCCCCATGGGACCATAAGTCTCCAGAGAATATACGTTACATTATTTGTATCATTCACAAATATACATGAATTATATACAAAATACCGTCATCGGACGTTAAGTTATCTGAAAAATGTTTTCAAAATTAATAAACTGCAGTATGTGTAACCACTGTATGTCAGAGACCTATTTTGGTCATGCTGCGCGGCTTGAGATTGATTTAAACATATGGCCCACTCAGGGCTCGAACCGTTGCAGTCTTGATGGCAGCTCATTTGCAATCGCAGTGTAATACACCGGTCGCTAATGTCATGTTCATTACTGTACGACAGTATGCACATTTGTGGCATCTAGCTAGCTACACGCAATCCTGCAAAACCAACGTTCTGGCAAATTAAGGAAAAAATTATAAGTGTAATTTTCCCAGGGCAGCTGTTCCAACATAAACCCGTTTTAACTTTTCCCGAATAAAGACGCATTTTGATGCCTTTGAAGCAGACGATTTTTGGGATTTACTGGGAATGAACACGTGACCTCCCGCAACGGATCGAACCTGTGACATCCCGCATCCGTTGCGGACGTTCTACCACTACACTACCGAGGCGGTACTGGAAAGAGCAATGGCAATATTGAGGTTTTTGCAAACAATGCAGATTCAGGTGAATCAGCTCGTAACGAGCTGTCTCACCTAAATTCAGCATTTTTTGCCTTTTAGGTATCAAAATATTCCAAGACTCTTTGAAATTGAGGCAACCGATTTTGAACATGGAAGAGTCTTCTTTAAACAATTCGGGCGCTGAAAGGGTTTAAAGTACCCATTAGGATGGATATTTAACATAAGTGTTATAGCCACATTACTATAAAGTTTTGTCTTAACACCAGAGGCGTCTGTACCATCTTAGAGGTCAGCTCTTCAAATTTGCGTAAATCAAATAAACAAACTAGGTGAATTATTTGAATAACGTCGGCTGGCAAGATACACTCCATAAATTAGGAAATAGGATCTTACCAAAAACTTGTCCAATAAACTCGTATTTCGTTTTTTTCCGAATGTTTCATGGGAATACATTTAACACACAACACTATTCGTTGGAAAAACTACAAGTTGTATTTTATGCTGTGGATCCGCAAAGTCTGAACAAAAGCTACACGGTTCGCATATTACTTACATAAAGCTTATTGGAATCTGCTGTCAACTTTGGCAGAGTCTAATGATAATGACCAGATGGACAGGGTGATCTGGGCCTACACTGTAAAGAAATGCCAACTTGTGCCATTTCGCATAGACAGGCGCATTATTTTAAATGATAAGCCGTATCGCGAAAAAAACAAAAACATTGTTGACTATGCGTAAAGCATCGATCCGGATCAGCTTAAGCATGCCATGCAGGCTAATCCGGACATGCATTTTTCGTCTCCTATGGATTTTCTGTTTCAAGAATCATTACTCTATACCTCTATCCTCCTGAGACGGAATGTGTCGGCCCGGATCAGTCTGCGCGGATTGCGCAGGCTGATCTGGGTCGATACATTCCGCAGATGCCATAATGTTGGTTCAATTATCATTACTTCTCCGCAACAGTAAAATTGGAAGATAAAATGAAATTCAGTTAAACGTTGGGGGCGGGGGGGGGGGGGGGGGGGTTACATGTTACATGTTACGTTACATGTACTTGCAAGGGTTTACATCGTTTTCAGACAGACAGACATACATACATACAGACTGTTACATGTACTTGCAAGGGTTTTACATCGTTTTCATCAGTATTTTATATATTTCAAAACGACAGTCCATTTACCGATCTTTCATAATTAGAATAAAATGCAAATTTAGAGATCATCGCATAATACTATTAATGCAGAATAGAACAGACAGACAGACAGACAGACAGACAGACAGACAGACAGACAGACAGACAGACAGACAGACAGACAGACAGACAGACGAACGAACGAACAAACGAACGAACGGACGAACGAAAAGTGACCCCAAGCGCTACCCTGCCAAGGGACATGGCATAGAAATGATAACACATTTTCTAAAAAAGAATGCACCGTACGTAACCCCTGTAGTTAACTTATTCTCTCATATACCAACATGGTTTTGTAATTTGGTTTACTAATTGTCCCAAGATAAACGCATGCATTGACGACTGTTACAAACAATAACAAGAAAGGAGATGCTGCTCATCATCAGAAATGTTTTCCTTCTCCACAATGTTTTGTTTTATTTAACTATTCACTATTAATAACAATGTCATATATAAAGATTTTGTTTGTTTGTAGGTATGTTATAAAAGTCGTCTGATGCAGATATGTTGTACGTGTGAAAGCGTTAGATAGCGTCTGAGTAGGCGAAGTGAAATACGTTTGTTTGTATTGATAAAACGAGTTTGCGCTGCGGAACTATTTGATAGCGCGTAAGGCTACATCTAGAACCTGCCCAGGCGAGACTGTTTACGCATTATCTCCGGAATTACGTCACGTCTGTTGGCGTTAACCGGCGGTTTCAAACAAAACGGATGCACAAATTATGGCGCTGAAAACTTCAACGATTTGTTTGTACCATGGATCTGTTTTGTATTGAATTGACAAGATAACGCTTCAGTATAGATAAATCTGATTGTTAATTGTGTTTTTGCAAATAAAGAGTGCATCTCTCCCTTGTTTGTTTAAATAAACAACAGGAAACTTGACTGGGTGGCCGCAGTTGTTTTTGTGCAACTGCAATCACAAGCATGCTTAGATAAGTGTGACGTGCCTATTGTCGCCAAGTAACCTTTTACTAGTTTAGCTTGAGGATATGAAGTACGTCACGGCATCCCTTTATTGACAGAGATAGATTTGTGCACGTTTGTATACGACCAGAAAAAAATAGAAAGCAAAGACGTGTGCGTCCGAGTGCTTATCCTCGATACCAATTATCAAATAGTCCAACCAAGGGCACACTGATCGGTAGTATCGTCCCGTTGTTGACGAGATTATTAGCTAATTCAAATCCTTGACTTTAACCGTGGGAGACTCAAATCGAGGGCTCGGAGTGAAATGGTTGTAACTAAAATTAGTATTTTTTTTACCAAGGTTCATCACTTCGCCATGAAGTCTTTATAAGGGTTAAATATTTTTTCTTGGTAAAAAATGGAAATTTAGGTGCCATTGCTCGTTCTGAGCAATGGCACCTAAATTTGCATTGTTTACAAAGGGGTCGAAATTGCCCCTAAACCAGGGTTTTCAAAATAGGTCTTTAGTTACAACCGTTTCACGCCAAGCCCTCGAAATGTAATGCGCTGGCCTCATGGTCTAACGGTTACGTGTCCGATCTCCGCGATCAGTTTGGGAACTCCATTTAGTTTCCACGAAGCCTTCATCGAAAGTGAGTTACTTAAGTTATATGCACTTGTCTCACAAAAAATGAAAATTAAATACGTTTAAACTTAGTTGTGACTTTAACTGGAAACGAATCTTCGTTATCATCAAGATATAAAGACATCCTAATTATTTCGACTGTATAAAAGGTACCAAATGAACTTATAGTTTTGGCAAGAAAAGACCGCGTCGTTTGACGAGGGGTCTGAGTACGCAAGTGGGCAGTGCATTGTCGAGCCAGCCGGTCGGTATGCAGACATTCAAAGACTTTTCCCATTAGTCAACTTGTATTATTTGCGATTACGTTTTGTTATTTGTATATATATATATATTTGTAATTTGTTCTGTTTCGCGAATTTGCCTGAATGTAGTAAAATATATATAGGATCTGACATGAGTTATCATTTCATATAAAGTTGTATTAAACGAGATCAAGAAAACTTTATGAAATGACAACGAATGTCACATTATTTTTATCACATGACGAAACACAAAAAGAAAATCGGGTTTTCGCGGTCAAAAAATAGTCTTAACATGCAATACTTATTAAACTGTTAAATAGTCAAAAAAATGTTTTTATATATATCCGATAATGGTCCCTATACATCGTCCATCTATCGTGACGTTTGTGTTTACCGGATACCCGTTCTCAGCCATTTTGTAAACATTCGCGGATAAATACACAAATAGTGATTCGGTCAAGTTATATTACACTCGCTACATATAAAGAAATGCGTAATGGGTGTATTAGATCAGATACAAGCATTGGCATGTGATAAATGTGTATATTAAATGTATTTGCTTTAAAAACGAGAAAAAAAGAAATTCGAGCAAATATTTAAATAGTCATCTGCAGGTTCTGCGGTATACATCAACGAAACATCAACGAAACAGCGAAGATTTGAAAATAAGATTCCTATTTGCTTGACGCGTTTGCAAGAAAAAAATAACGTCACGATCCAGATTGCGTTTACACCCATCCCACTTGTTGCAATTAAGATAATATATGTGACCACTCTAGAACTTATTTACCTGGAATGTACAGTGATCCTGATGTACGCAACTTTTAACAACAAGTGAGCGTGCTCCATGAAAACCAAACTTAAGGTTAATTTTACACGGGTGAAAATGAGACCACCATGAGCATCCATGCTAAGTATCCAAATGGATACTGCTTTACATAAGTTTCTTGAAATCATCTTTGTCTATTTTGCGAAATGAACAGTGTAGAACCAGATTCATTACGCTATTCACTACTTGACCTAAATAAAACACAATTTTCGAACAATGTATACCGTGTCCAGCCGGAAGATGTATGCAGAGTAATGATGGTCTATGTTGTTCGTTTCGCATGTATCCATTCTTACCAAATCAATGTTCTATAATTTAAAAAAAAAAAAATATTATAAAAAAAAAAAGAGCGATGTTACAGCATAATACGCGGTTTTTTTTTTTCAATGCTGAAATTTCAAAATGGACTATTTCCAGTTTTGCATTTAGAAGAGTCCATAGACAATTATAGGAATATCAAGATAAAGATGTTGAGTTAAGCAGTCAACTGTTATACTATGGTCGGACGGCGCAGATGCACCGCACCGCACCGCACGGCCTTGCTCTATCGATGCCGGTAAACCTTCATCATATGAGCTGTCCCGCGAGAAAACCAACACTATAGCTTCTGCGTAATGTATCGACCAAATCAGCCTGCGCAATCCGCGCAAGCTGATCCGGGCCGACACATTCCGTCTAATGGGGGATAGAGGTATAGAGTAATCATTTCTGAAGCAGAAAATATGCAGGAGGCGAAACTTTTCTATCGGGTTAGCCTGCGCGGCATGCTTAGACTTGTCCGGGTTGATACTTTACGCAGAGCCCGCAATGTTGGTTTTCTCGAGGGACGGCTCATATTTCTTCAAGCAACCAAAGGGTTAAATGCGGACTGTCCTTGTTCTAAAATGTTCAATTACGATACTCAGAATATGAGAAGAAAAAAACTCCGTAATCTGGCAATTTACTTATTTAGTTTCGAGTTTAATCAGTCTCAAACACAATATGGTATGTACCTATAAGCAGGAAAAAGTGTGTTATTTGTTCACTTGTAAAAAATAATGTTTACTGAAGTTGTTGTAAATGAGCCGTCTCGAGGATCCATTTATATTCGTGGTATCATGCGAGAAAAAGGCCCAACAAATCTCCGTTTACGTAATTGTGGCAAAAAAAAGTAAGTTCCATTGCTCTTGGAAAGTTATTTATCTAGTATATAATCATTTTGCACGAGTGAAAATGATCTAACGATAGTGTTGCCTTAGAGAAGTATCATGTGGTGCTTCGTTGTTCGCCCTTGTAACGGGATCCCTTTCTCTCACGGACGCTCCTACCATCATCTTGAAAACGACAATGAGGAATTCCGGAACCACTTTCCGCCATCATGCTTAGAATTATATTTAGAATAAACCCTTAAGTCCATATGACTATTATCGTCCATGGACACCAGAACACTCCACTATTGGTTTACATTCCTCCCTTACCATGTATCAACACGGTGCACTCGCTATAACCCGAACTCATAAAGGATCCATAAATTACTTCGAGTTATCACGGTCTAAATTTCAGAGGTCCAGATTCAGCTCTTTTCCCCACAATTTCTCTCTTATTATAAAAGCAAACCCTATGTTGTGGGTACTCAAAAGAATCGTCTCACTGAGACGATTCTTTTGAGTACCCACAACATAGGGTTAGAGGGTCAAATAAGGATTTTAGAACATACAAAACGCTCCTTATCTGGAGCTCTGCGGTCTTCGAGCGATCACTGTCTTCGAGCGATCCATCGAATTATTCCAAATACATTTACGTCTTGTCAGCTTCGTAATTCAGTTATACACATAAGTCTCGTTTATGAAGTGATAAAAAGTATTAAGAAAACAACACAACAGCAGTTCTGATTATATGCATGAGCAACCAGAACTGATGTCACTCTGTTCCGTTACAGGAAGTGGTTCGGGTTAAATGATAAATTCGAATGTCCACACTGTTCGAAATTTCAGATTTCTACGATATAGTTGGACCACTAGAAGTTGCCTTTTGCTAAAGATCTTTTCGATTGCCTTATTGCCATCCGTCTGTGTGGCATGCTCTAGTTATCGCGTTCCCATGGTATGTAGCTAAGACTACTACATATGAGTTCCATGAGAAAACCAACATTGTAGACTCTGCGTAAAGTATCGACCCGGATCAGCCGAAGCATGCCGCGCTGGCTAACCCTGACAGACACTTTTATCTTACTGTGGATTTTCTGTTTCAGGAATCATTACTCTATACCTCGATCCCTCTGAGACGAAATGTGTCGTCCCGGATTAGCCTGTGTGGACTGCGCAGGCTGATCTGGGTCGATACATTACGCAGAGTCCATAATGTTGGCTTCCTTCTGGAACGGCTCATGTAATTGATGTGAGTTGAGAACAAACTATTCGTTCAAGTCGCTCAACGCGGAATTTTGAAATATCAAAAATAATAACTTGTTTACAATTACATTAATGCTCCTAGTCTAAAGTCTTTCATTTAATTTAATCAATGATTTGAACTTAAGCTAACAAGAAAACGTTTTAGAAACATCTTGGTGAGATAAATCGCTTGTGGATAGGGGTTGGCGAAACCGAGCTACCGAAACAAGTTGGAGGGAGGGGTGTGTGTGTGTTGAGTGCTATTTCGGGCTTTCTTAATTGAGTTGCTATAATAAGACGATGGGTTTTTGTATTCGTGTCAAAATCGTAATACCTCAATTACAAGTTTTTGCAGATTCCTACTTAGTTAACCCTATCACACTTGAAAATGCATTTTGACGCAACTGCAGTGAAATTCTTTTGAAAAAAATGTGACAATAAGTAAAATTGCTTAATTTCTCATTTTGCAAAAAGAAAATCGATATTCACAATTACATCTATGATGATTTTCTTTTTACAGAATGACATGTTTTTCGTAACAATATAGCTTTTTACTAATCTGCATCAGAGAGCTTTTTTTATTACATTTCCTTATCATATTTCAATTCCTCATTTCAATTATCTTTTCTATATTATGTAAAAATCATATTAGTATTTACTCTTTCCAACTAATGTTTTTATGAGAGAAAAGTCTGAAATGGCATATCATTTTTTCTTCTTCTTAAAACACAATTGTCTTTCAATAACTAAACCACGAATTAGCAAACAATTTGGTCAGATACTGTTTTCACAAGGGAACACTCTATATCTGTATTCATGTATACTTTTCACATTTTGTTTTGTAATATTATAATTATATCTTGATAATGCAGGCAATGAAATACAATGTTTTATACAACCATACATACAATACTACATATATTACAAAAGGATTCATTTAAAAAATTCGTATACGTATATTGGTTGAACGTGCATGTACGAATACTTTTTGTGAAATCGCTGATGTGCCCTATACGTGAATTATGATAAATATCGATGTTCTTATTATTTTGAGTCAACCAAAATAAGAAATAAATATACAAAAAGTGTACAAATTACGCTAAAACTGGGATTAAACAGCTGAGCCGTCCCGCAAGAAAAACCAACATTGTGGACTCTGCGTAAAGTATCGACCCGGATCAGCCTAAGCATGCCGCGCAGTCTAATCCGGACAGACACTTTTCGCCTCCTGTTGATTTTCTGTTTCAGGAATTCTTACTCTATACCAATATTCCCCTGAAACGGAATGTGTCGGCCCGGATTAGCCTGCGCGGTCTGCGCAGGCTGATCTGGGTCGGTACATTACGCAGAGACCATGTTTTATACAACCATACATACAAGACTACATATATTACAAAAGGATTCATTCAAAACATTCGTAAACGTATATTGGTTGGACGTGCATGTACGAGTACTTTTTGTGAAATCGCTGATGTGCCCTATACGTGAATTATGATAAATACCGATGTTCTTATTATTTTGAGTCAACCAAAATAAGAGATATAAATATACAAAAAGTGTACAAATTACGCTAAAACTGGGATTAAACACATGAGCCGTCCGCGTGCAAACCAACATTGTGGACTCTGCGTAAAGTATCGACCCGGATCAGCCTAAGCATGCCGCGCAGTCTAAACCGAACAGACACTTTTCTTCTCCTGTGGATTTTCTGTTTCAGAAATTCTTACTCTATACCCCTATTCCCCTGAGACGGAATGTGTCGGCCCGGATTAGCCTGCGCGGTATGCGCAGGCTGATCTGGATCGATACATTACGCAGGGACCATAATTTGGGTTTTCCCGTGCAACGGCTCACATGTATAATTACGGTTAAAGATGTGATACAGGGAGTTAGACATAAGAACAATAATAATTACATACCTATACACCGGTACATATCATCCCGGATTGGCCCGTACTTTTGGAATAAACAATTTAATGGAGGAATATATTAATTAACTTGAATATCGATTTAAGCTAAATACATATTGAACATAATCAAATGAACTCAACATTGTTGTTTTTTGGCAAGTGTATGTATACAATGTCGTATATCGGTGTGGAATTTGAGTAGTAATCGCTAAAACGGTGGTTTATACCAATCTTACGGCGATTTAAACTAGATAAGTGAGCAATATTATAAACTATGTTAAACAAGATTATTCTTTTGAGCCGTTCCGCGAGAAAACCAACATTATGGAGTCTTCGAAATGTATCGACACTATACAGTACGCGCAGGCTAATCCGGGACGACACATTCCGTTTCGAGGGGATAGAGGTATAGAGTAATGATTCCTGAAACAGAAAATCCACAGGAGGCAAAAAGTGTCTGCTCGGGTTAGTCTGCGCGGCATGTTAAGGCTGATCCGGGTCGATCCTTTACGCAGAGTCCACAATGTTGGTTTTCTCGCGGGACGGCTCATGTGAGATGTGTCGGGAAAGTGTCCCAGGTGGTTGTGTTTATTTTGTTAATGCCAAAATTATTTTATAACTGCATTATATTTGGTCGATACAAATACTAGATGTATTTCTGTAATGACAACACATTGTATTTTCAAAGCGAAAACGTATCTAATCAGAGAAAAGTCTAATAGATTGTCTTAACCCTTTCCCTCACACGGCAATTCTGCAGCAGGCGACTTTGAATGTATTTTGTCAAAAAATAGAAATTCTCCATAATTGAATGGATAACCTATGACGAAAAGTGGAAAACATTGTGGCAAAAGGAGAAATTGCACGTTTTGTGCAATTTCGTCTTTTGTCACCATGTTTTCAAAAAGCCGTCTGCTGCAGAGGCGTCAGAAAGCGTCTGTATGAGGGAAAGGGTTAAATTCCAATTGGATCACGTTGTTTACGTTTTTGACGTTAATATTCATCGGGAGTAATAAAGGACACTTTTTAAACTACTCTCGCCAAAGGAAAGGGGACATTATTTCTGTGTTCAAAAATGCATTTATAACGATCACGTCGGATATTTTAATTCATGTAATTGGAAACAACCCACAAGCACTGTAGTTCATAACTACCCGAGAATAGTAATACATCAGAAAATGTCGAACTGGATGTCAAATCTAAATATAGCACTTACCGCCAACTTGTCCTTATTAGCACATTTCGATTTTTAGAATAAAACCGAAGTTAAGCAAATAAGTCATCTGCTTTGTCACATTCGTGACGCTCAATGTCATGTCAGTGTTGAACAAATGTCATGTAACAACAACAATGTAATGCATTGCATGGGTAAGTTAACAGTACTACTAGTCCGTTTATCCTGACACCAGCCAGTCTAATGCTAACCCCGCAGACCTGAGCGCCAAGGAGGCCAGCCATTATTACCCACGACATCCCGCACACGAGGCGGACGCTCTACCACAACACCACCGATACAGTCCTATTACAACGGACTTCCACCGCCGTGATGTCCTATATACATCTTAACCCTTTCCCTCATACGACAATTCTGCAGCAGACGACTTTGAACGTATTTTGTCAAAAAATAGAAAATCTCTATAATTGAAAATGGATAACCTATGACTAAAAGTGGAAAACATTGTGGGAGAAGGAACAATTGCCCGTTTTGAGCAATTTCTTCTTTTTTCACTATGTTTTCAACAACCTGTCTGCTGCAGAAGCGTCAGAAAGCATCTATACGAGGGAAAGGGTTAAAACGTAATACGTATAGTATACTTTGTGTTACTTTCTGGCCCTGATATGTCATGGAGCGAAATAAAAGTAATCTGGGAAATATCAGAAATGTACCTCTGCTTTTCTATTTGCGGCTTTGCCAACCACATAGCAATCAAGTACTCGGTTTTAGCTTAACCCTTTCCCTCATATAGACGCTTTTTAAGGCTTCTGCAGCAGACGGCTATTTGAAAACATAGTGACAAAAGAAGAAATTGCACAAAACGTGAAATTTCTCCTTTTGCCACAATGTTTTCCACTTTTAGTCATAGGTTGTCCATTCAATTAAAGAGATTTTCTATTTGTTGACAAAATATGTTCAAAGTCGTCTGCTGCAGAATTGTCGTATGAGGGAAAGGGTTAATATAGAAACACACAAGAGTTATAACAATTCTCAAAAGACAAAATTGACAAGAAGTTCCGACGACATACCAACCCCCCGTAACTAGAGCCTCATGAGTTACCATCCAGTACCCCTCGGTCTTTATGGTACAGGAACGAAGGTGTCTCCATAAGATCCCTTTTTTTGTTTGACGTTGCTTAATTAACCCTTTCCGTCATATAGGCGCTTTCTGACGCCTCTGCAGCAGACGGCTTTTTGACAACATAGTGACAAAAGAAGAAATTGCATAAAACGTGCAATTTCTCCTTTTGCCACAATGTTTTCCACTTTTTGTCATAGGTTATCCATTCAATTATGGAGATTTTCTATGTTTTGACAAAATACGTTCAAAGTCGTCTGCTGCAGAATTGTCGTATGAGGGAAAGGGTTAACCCTTTCAAACGTACAACCAATCTGCAGCAGACGAGTTTGAAAACAATTTGAACAAAATATTGATAATTTATAGAAATGAAGGTATGATTACTGAAAAAAATTGAAAACATTGTGGAAAAAGGAAAAAAATTGCTCATTACGGGCAATTTCTCCTTTTGCCACAACATTTTTAAAGGTCGTCTGCTTCAGAGGCGTCAGAAATTGTCTATATGTAGGAAATGGTTACATTTGAAATGATCAATAATCTCTTATCAACCCTTTCCCACATACAGACACTTTGTAGCAGACTTTGTAGCTTTGTATTGAAAACAATGTGACAAAATGAGAAATTTATCAAAATGAGCAATTTCTCCTAGTCTTCTGCTGCGAAATTGTTGTATGTTGGTAAATATTAAAATGTTCATCGTCATCCCTTCTCTTATTTTATTGCTAATTCATTGTGAATTGACGTACTTAAGTGCGTTCTTATGCATTTAGATAACCTCTAGGTAAGAGTTATACAAGCGAATAATTAAACCCTTACAGCATACAGAAAAATCTGAAGCAGACGACTTCAAAAATGTCTACTAAAAAAAATATCAAAAATCTATATAATTGTAGCGTTTAATTACTGAATAAAAATGAAAAACTTTGTGACAAATGGAGAAATTGCTCGTTTTGAGCAATTTATCCTTATATCACGATGTTTTCAAAAGTCGTCTGCTGTAGATGCGTCAAAATGCGTCTATAGATGGGAAAGGGTTAACCGTTGAATGAGCAATTTAACCCTTTTGCTGCCAAAGGCAATAACAGGCTTTTTCAAACAATGCAGATTCAGGTCCCCCCTGAAATCAACATTGTTTGCCACTTAGACATAACATTTTTGTTTTCCAAATTCCCTGTTGGACGAACAACGGAGTGGTCCAATTTTCAACATGGAAGAGTCGACTTTGTGATATTCAGCAGTGAAAGAGATAACCCTTTCCAGCCTGCAGACGGATATTGACGTATATTGGGCTGATAATGAGCAATTCTCCTATGTCTATTTATACATGTATTCATTTTGATTGTTCCATTTTACAATATCACACCACGTAGTCTGATATGGATCTGCACTGTTCGTTCATAGATAATCATTGGCGAACAGTGAAGACACTGGTCGGAAATGCCCCAATGTTGGTCTACGTAGAGCGATGCCCGCTCCCACATACAACAACTCTGCAGCACAGTTAAAAATATTGTGGCAAAAGGAGAAATGGGTGGTTTTGAGCAATTTCTCCTTTTGCTGCAATGTTTTCAAGAGTCGTCTGCTGCGGATGTGTCAAAATGCGTCATTAGGTGGGAAAATGTTAAAACGTATGCATATACAAGTCTGTCCTTCTTCTGAAAAAGAGTACTTCTGTTAACTGAAAAGTGTAATAATTGAATAAAGTTGAAACAATTGTAACAAAAGGAGAACATGCCCAGAGCGAATACTTCCTCCTTTTGCGACACCGTTTCCAAAAGTCGTCTGCAGTTATGTAAATGCGCCGTAAAGTGCCTGTATGTCGTAAAGGGTTAACCCTTTTCCTCATATAGACGCTTTCTGACGCCTCTGCAACAGACGGCTTTTGGAAAACATAGTGACAAAAGAAGAAATTGCACAAAACGTGCAATTTCTCCTTTTGCCACAATGTTTTCCACTTTTAGTCATAGGTTATCCATTAAATTATGGAGATTTTCTAATTTTTTACAAAATACGTTCAAAGTCGTCTGCTGCAGAATTGTCGTATGAGGGAAAGGGTCAAGGGAAACCTAATAATTATTTATCGGGGAAGATTATGAAGAAGTTTGAACTGGCTATGGATAGTAGAGGGTAACATAAATATTTATGTTTTTCGGCAATATGTTTTTGAAGTGATTACACAAGTGTTTACGCTATACAGTGGGCAAGTTTGATTGAATTCAGACAATTACAAAACGTGATCACGGTATCCCCTGGATTATCAAAATCTAGACTTACATCGTGTTATATTTTATAATTTAATCTAGGACCAAAATATAAGACATTTTAAAATTTGAAAAACTGGGCAAATAAAAAGTACTGTAAGAAACTACTAGATGTTATGAGCAAATTCTACTTTTGCTACAATGCTTTCAACTTAAATCCGTAATTATACCTTTATTTATAGAGAGTTTCAATGTTTGGCCTAGATGATTTCAAAGTCGTCTGCTGCAGTTTTGCTGTTTGTGGGAAAGGGACGGTTAAAATACGATATCCCCGATTACGGTTCGAACCGGTTACATCCTGCCTTCTGAGCGGACTGATTATCTAACAATTTCACCGGAAAGGCATAGACAAACAGCAATATGCAGTACCCTAGACACGATAACAATACAATAAAACTCTAAACTCGTGAAAAGTACGTATTTTAAGACTCGTGTGATAAATTGATTAAGATAAGGAAATGACCCTTGCATCTACACGTTACGTGTTTGATAACCCCCGTGTCATTTATGTAGATCTACCACTAAACAAGCAGCACAATGCTTAAGGGGAAAAGAGAAGATTAAAAAACGAGCAATTTCTCCATTTGCCACAATGTTTTCAACTTGTTTCAGTAAATATACCTTCATTTATTGAGATTTCCCACATTTTTGACAATACAATTTCAAAGACGTCTGCTTAAGATTTGTTGTATATGGGAAATGGTTAAGTGGAAAAGGGAAGATGATGGTTTTATGTGCATCACTCCAGTCTAATCAGAGCATTCACATGTATACAAGTTGGTAGGAAAAGTTTGCATTCGTGAAGAGTTGGTGTTCAGATAAACCTGTCCATCTACTCAGTTTTATCAGATCTTCACGAACTAAAAGAATTTTCTAAAAAAACGTATGTAAGACATATATGATCTTGTTTTATTGGGATTTAACGCCGCTTTCAACATTATTTCAGTTATATCACGGCGACAGTTCACTAATTCATGATCCCTGGGTAAACAAACCAGTACTAGGCTAGAAAATGTGCCTTGCCCAAGGGCACTGCACCATGACCGTCGTGCTGCGACTGGGGATCGAACCCGGGACACTCGACCGCGGCGAATTCCTAAGACATATATGAACAGAGTTAACCTGAGTATACAATTTATACCTATAGATATAGGAAATGAGTGTAGCCAAGATTATAGATATAGGAAATGAGTGTAGCCAAGATTATAGATATAGCAGAATTGTGTAACCAAGATTATAGATATAGCAGAATTGTGTAACCAAGAGTATAGATATAGCAGAATTGTGTAACCAAGATTATAGATATAGAATATATAGGAGAAAAGAAGTGTTACCAATACTATATAGGTATTAGGATAGTAGTGTAATAAATTATATATAGGAGAAAAGTATAACACAGACTATATATATAGGTAGTGTAACAAAGAATATATATATAGGAGAATAGCATAACCAAGATTATAGATATAGGAGAAAAGTGTAACCAATGCTATATAGGTATTAGGATAGTAGTGTAATAAATTATATATAGGAGAAAAGTATAACACATACTATATATATATAGGTAGTGTAACAAAGACTATATATATATATATAGGAGAATAGCATAACCAAGATTATAGATATAGGAGAAAAGTGTAACCAAAACTCTATATATATATGAGTATAGTGTAACCAATATCATATATGTATATAGGAGAGTAGTGTAATAAATGATATATATGAGAATAGTGTAACAAATACTATACAAATAGTAGAACAGCGCAACCAAGACTAAAACATTACATTTACTAATTTTCCAAACACAGTGGCTCAATATTTTGTTCTCTTATACAACCCATTTTGATGACACCGTAATAGAAATCATCCAAAAACATTGAAGGGTATAAATATTTAACATAGTTGAAAACATCGTTAACAAATGAGCTGTTTTCCAATGTTTACAAATGTAGTCTGCTGCAGATGGGTCATACAACTTCTGCAGGTTGGAAAGGGTGTAGTGTGCTAAGATAATATGTCAATAGGGATACATTTATAGATCTCTGACAAAAGATGCATCTTGAAAAAGTTCACGTAAAGATGATTCTTGAATGCTCTGGTGATGAGACTGCATGGAAACAGACTCAGCCGAGCCTTCCTTGATCTCGCAAGCAACAAGACCCCCAACACGCGAGTCGCGGCTCATATATATATATCGCAACGGGTTATGATGCGAAAGCAGCCATCGACGGAATACGTTTCGGATAAGCCCTCAAACAGAACTTAACACAGCGGCATAATTTACGGAAGACACTATCAAATTAGTTTTTAATATCATTCACGACACATGAAAAAGGGATACATACGGTATATTAAGTGTATAATCTATAATCGTGTCTCGTTGAATTCCTGATACTGATACCATCGCCATTCTGAATGTATTTGTATTCTGTAATTCGGGTATTTTAAACGCCGTGTTTTAATGATTTCCAACTTGCAGACGCATTTTGACGCGTCTGTTGCAGACGACGTTTTGCCTTGATGTTTTTCAAAGTCGTATGCTCCAGAATTGTTGTATGTGGGAAAGGGTTAAAATGATCCACGTCATTCCTAAAATGAATTGTTATAGTATGCTGTGTGTATTATCTTTACTCTTATCCCGTGTACTTCCTTTAACAGTTTTCGTCGCTATTAAACAATTTTTGCATTTTTATGCAGGAGAAGTGAGAATCCCTGTTCATTTTTATGTAATTGAAGTAAGAATCCAAGTAATTGTATTATGAAATTGTAATTGAAAGCAGGATCCATGTTATGTGTTATGTAATTGAAGGAAGAATCCCTGTTAGTTATTTAAGTATTTTCAGGAAGAATCTCTTTTAATTGTTTATGTTATTGAAAGTACAATACACACAATACAATACAATTCTTTATTGCCTCCATGTTTGGAGATATCGTAGGTTAAATTTTTACACTACACAAATAAATTATACAATTTGAATAGAAAAAAAAAGAACAAATATATTAACATACAGACAAAAAAAGAAAAGACAATTACTGACTACTATATAGGGTTATATATACAAGTTCGGTACTAATTTACATTAGTATTAAACTATCAATGCTTAACAGCAACCTCAAACATAGTGCGTTTAAGCCTGATGTTGAACAATACTGGTTGTCGTTCTGACACAGTTAAAGTGGCGAATACAGCTGGACACAGAGACTCACAAAAGTGAACGTGAGCTGTAGAAACATTCTGTTGATATTCGAATTGACGACTGGAGGTAGTGGGGCGCCCATGATGCGGAGTACCCACTCAAAATGGTCTAGAGCATAAAGCTCGTTAACAAATTGAATATCAAACCGAGAAAGCATTTTCCGTTTGAGTTCAAAGCGTATCACTCTTGTGCAGCTGCATTCGTACAATAAATGAACTAATTCCTCTTGGGATAGCATGCCACATTTGATGCACGTAAAATATGCTAGTGTAATGGGCCTTGACCATAGTTTGACAATAGTTGTCATAGTTGATCTAAAGGCACTAAACTTCGAAACTTTGTAGACGATGCTAGGTTCGATGCCTGGCTGTAACACTTGAAAAAACATGTACTCTTGATTCATGGTGAGGCGTTGTACCCATAGGGAATACTCACGCATACCAATCGCTTGGCGAACTGTATTCTTCCATGCTGATTTAGTGGGCAGGGAACTATCCCGGAAATAATTGTTCAATATAAAATTTAAGTTGTATTTTGCTATTATCCTGCAGATATCCGGGATGAACCCAAGCTTGACAGAGCGTTGGTCATTTAAGTACATTAAATATTTACTAACAAATATTTCTTTTGTAATACAATATACAGGGAGACAAAGCAATTTATGTAGGAACATTAGTTTCCGCTTTTCGATTTCACTGTCTATCCTGTAAAGCCCAATCATTGACTCAGCTATGTCCGATCGCGTTCTAACTGAAAGTCCTTGGATCTTCTTTGCAACGAAATGCTGAAAAATCGTTAAGTTATTGTGATCAGTTTTCGTTATATTATTCCAAAGCTCAGATCCGTACAAAAGTGTCGGTCGGACTATCTTGGAGTACAGATTGGCGGAAACCAGTGGGTTTACAACTTGCGGATGAAGACCCTGACCAACCATTGCAAATAGAGAGTTGCGGGCTTTTTGTATACGTTCTTTTATACGGACCGATAATTTCATCCTGGAATCATGTGTTATACCCAAATGGATAATTGTTTTCACCTGCGTTAGAATTTGTTCTCCATACATTATATATGCGCTGGAGTCATTTCCTTTCTTACTAAAAACGATAACGTTAGATTTGCTTACGTTTATCTCCACTCTCCATGTTTTGCAATACCGGTAGAAAAATGTTAAAAAAAATGTAAACTGAAGAATTAACCCTGCAAATTGTGCAAGTAATCTAATAAAGAATCCCTGATAATTGTTTATGTAATTGAAGGAAGAATTCCTGTTAATTGTTTATGTAATTTCAGAAATAATCATTCTTTATTGCCATGTTATTGCAGAAAGAATCCCTGTTAATTGTTTATGTAATTGAAGGAAGAATTCCTGTTAATTGTTTATGTAATTTCAGAAAGAATCCCTGTGTATTGCCATGTTATTGAAGAAATAATCCCTGTTAATTGATTAAGTATTTGGAGGATGAATCCCTGTTAATTGTTTAAGTATTTGGAGGAGGAATCCCTGTTAATGGTTTTAGTATTTGAAGGAGGAATCCTTGTTAAATGTTTAAGTGTATGGAGGAGTAATCCTTGTTTATTGTTTAAGTATTTAAAGGAGGAATCCCCGTTAATTGTTTAAGTATATGGAGGAGTAATCCTTGTTTAAGTATTTGAAGGAGGAATCCCTGTTAATTGTTTAAGTATTTGAAGGAGGAATCCCTGTTAATTGTTCAAGTATTTGGAGGAGGAGTCCCTGTTAATTTTTTAAGTATTTGGAGGATGAATCCTTGTTAATTGTTTTAAGTATTTGAAGGAAGAATCCCTGTTAATTGTTTAAGTATATGGAGGAGTAATCCTTGTTTATTGTTTGAGTATTTGAAGGAGGAATCCCTGTTAATTGTTTAAGTATTTGAAGGAGGAATCCTTGTTAATTGTTCAAGTATTTGGAGGAGGAATCCCTGTTAATTGTTTAAGTATTTGAAGGAGGAATCCCTGTTAATTGTTCAAGTATTTGGAGGAGGAATCCCTGTTAATTGTTTAAGTATTTGGAGGAGGAATCCCTGTTAATTGTTTAAGTATTTGTAAATTGTTCAAGTGTTTGGAGGAAGTATCCCTGTTAATGGTTTTAGTATTTGAAGGAGGAATCCTTGTTAATAGTTTAAGTTTAGGGAGGATTAATCCTTGTTTATTGTTTAAGTATTTAAAGGAGGAATCCCCGTTAATTGTTCAAGTATTTGGAGGAGGAGTCCCTGTTAATTTTTTAAATATTTGGAGGAGGAATCCTTGTTAATTGTTTAAGTATTTGAAGGAGGAATCCCTGTTAATTGTTTAAGTATTTAAAGGAGGAATCCCCGTTAATTGTTCAAGTATTTGGAGGAGGAGTCCCTGTTAATTTTTTAAGTATTTGGAGGAGGAATCCTTGTTAATTGTTTAAGTATTTGAAGGAGGAATCCCTGTTAATTGTTTAAGTATTTGAAGGAGGAATCCCTGTTCATTGTTCAAGTATTTGGAGGAGGAGTCCCTGTTAATTGTTTAAGTATTTGGAGGAGGAATCCCTGTTAATTGTTTAAGTATTTGTAAATTGTTCAAGTGTTTGGAGGAAGTATCCCTGTTAATGGTTTTAGTATTTGAAGGAGGAATCCTTGTTAATAGTTTAAGTTTAGGGAGGATTAATCCTTGTTTATTGTTTAAGTATTTAAAGGAGGAATCCCCGTTAATTGTTCAAGTATTTGGAGGAGGAGTCCCTGTTAATTTTTTAAATATTTGGAGGAGGAATCCTTGTTAATTGTTTAAGTATTTGAAGGAGGAATCCCTGTTAATTGTTTAAGTATTTAAAGGAGGAATCCCCGTTAATTGTTCAAGTATTTGGAGGAGGAGTCCCTGTTAATTTTTTAAGTATTTGGAGGAGGAATCCTTGTTAATTGTTTAAGTATTTGAAGGAGGAATCCCTGTTAATTGTTTAAGTATTTGAAGGAGGAATCCCTGTTCATTGTTCAAGTATTTGGAGGAGGAGTCCCTGTTAATTGTTTAAGTATTTGGAGGAGGAATCCTTGTTAATTGTTTAAGTATTTGAAGGAAGAATCCCTGTTAATTGTTTAAGTATATTGAGGAGTAATCCTTGTTTATTGTTTAAGTATTTGAAGGAGGAATCCCTGTTAATTGTTCAAGTATTTGGAGGAGGAATCCCTGTTAATTGTATAAGTATTTGGAGGAGGAATCCCTGTTAGTTGTTTAAGTATTTGTAAATTGTTCAAGTATTTGGAGGAGAAACCCCTGTTAATTGTTTAAGTATGTGAAGGAGGAACCCCTGTTAATTGTTTAAGTATTTGAAGGAGGAATCCCTGTTAATGATCTGCTCGTCAAATAGTTAACTATGCACGGCGAGGGTAAACAAAATCAAAGTATAAATAATAATAATTGATAAGCAATCCATGCCTCTTTGTTTGTGAATAGATTTCGTAAATACATTTGTATTTCGTGTTAATATACTTTAATCTTTGGAATACAATTTCATCTCGTGATAAAAAAACGTTTTACCTGACGCCTAACAATAGGATTGTTTTTAAAGGTTTACTAAATGAACGTATGTTTCCTGGCTGCTTTATCATACGTGTACTCTACACATTATTTTTAACAGATAACTGGCTGCCTTTCCAACATAGCTATGTATCCCATTGGTAGAAGACGAGTGACAGTAGGCTCAATGACTTTTTGTCAATCATCCGACATAATTAATGGCTTGGTTATGGTTCGAACTCACGACCTCTGAATGGAAAACCATTACCGTTACCGTTTCAGCTTTCGCGGTTCGACCCGCTGGTGGTAAAATAATGGCATTAGTCACAACGTAATTTGTCAACAAGAATAAATGGTCAGTCGGGATTCGAACCAACGACATCTGGATCGCCAGTCCCGTTGTTATCTCGGCCGGAAGATTTCCATTTAACAAATGTTATTTGATACCTTCTGAAAACATTGTGGAAGAATAAGAAATTTCTTATAATATATTTGTTCTCCTTTTCCGCTGATGTTCTTAATCAATAGCCCGTGTACGTCCATGTGTCTGTGTGTTATACATGTATTACCACATATGTGGCAGACTCTTAAAAAAGCTAACAGTGAAATATTCAAGTTTTCGGCTCGGTTCGTGAGTTAAAATAATAGTCTGATAAATAACACGTTTCGTAGCGACCACTACAATGATAATTTTATATCTTAATAGAAACAAAAAGGACTTAAAGCAATTTGTAGTGCCGAGTTTGTTAGTGCAAATGAGAATACAAAAGTCAATCCTAGTTAATCAAATCTAGACTTGAAATACGTATTGGCAACACCCGCTGTCTCTGTTTTTGAGTAATATTGCGTAGGTGTTCAGACATACTTCAGTTTTCAAAGATCTTATCAGATCTCATTGAACAAAATTGTGATAATTTTTAGTTTATCTATATAAATGTTTCCAAGAAATAAATTCATTTTACAGATTATTCTTATGAAAGTTTCCAAGATATATTTTCATTTTAAAGTTAATCATTATTCAAAGTTCCAGACATATTGCTAATTAACAGTTTATCCTTATTCAATTCGCGGAAATATTGTAAATTCTTATTTTTTTTCCCTATTCAAATTCCCGGATATATAGTTAATCCAATAGTTATCCGTATTCAAGTTCTCTGAAATATTGTCATTTAACAGTTTCTCCATTTTCAAGAGCCAGGAAATAATGTCATTTTTTAGTATTCTATATCAAATTTCCGGAAATATTGTCACTTCTTAGTTTTCCCATTTCAAGTTCCCGGAAATTCCGTCATTGAACAGTTTATCCCTATTCAAGTTGATATTTCTTAGTTTATTTTTTATTAAAGTTCATATGCGTCATATTGTCATTTCTCAGTTGTCCCGGTGCAAGTTCCCGGAAATACCGTCATTTAACAGTTTATCCATATACTATTTCCCTGAAATGTTGCCATTAACATTTTATTCCTTTTCAAGTTCCCGGAAATATCGGCCTTTAACAGTTTTTCCCTATCCAAGTTCCCCGAAATTCTGTCATTTCTTAGTGTGTCCCCTATCCAAGTTCTCTGATTTCTTGTCATTTCTTAGTGTATCCCTATTCACCGGAAATATTGTCATTTTTTAGTTTTTCCCAATCCAAATTCCAGGAAATATTATCTTTTCTGAGTTAATCAATATTCAAGTTTCCGGACGTATTGTCATTTAACCGTTTATCCCTATTCAAGTTGCTGGGCATATTTATTATAACAGTATATCTATATTCAAGTTCCCGGAAATATTGATATTCTTAGCATTCTTAGAAATATCGTCATTTAACGGTTTATCTCTGTTCAAGTTCCTAGAAATACAGTCTTTTAACAGTGTGTCCCTATTCTAGTTCCCGGAAATATCGTAATTTAACAGTTTATCCCTATTAAAAATCTCGGAAATGTTGTGATTACTTAGTTTGTTCCTATCCAACTTCCCGGAAATATCATCAGTTAACAGTTTATTCATCTTAAAGTTCCTGGAAATATCATCAGTTAACAGTTTATTCATCTTCAAGTTCCCGGAAATATCATCAGTTAACAGTTTATTCATCTTTAAGTTCTCGGAAATATCATCAGTTAACAGTTTATTCATCTTCAAGTTCCCGGAAATATCATCAGTTAACAGTTTATCCATCTTCCAGGAAATATCATCAGTTAACAGTATCTTTATCCAACTTCCAGGAAATATCATCAGTTAACAGTATCTTTATCCAACTTCCAGGAAATATCATCAGTTAACAGTATCTTTATTTAACTTCCAGGAAATATCATAAGTTAACAGTTTATCCATCTTCAATTTCCCGGAAATATCATTATTAACAGTACATGTATATTTATCCAACTTCCAGGAAATATCATCAGGTAGCAGTTTATTAGACCGTAATTAAGTTCATAAATGAACATAATATTATATAAAGAATGTTTATATGTAAAGAATTATAAATAACAAATTATTTTATTTCATGCCATAATTTTTCATTACAATTAGCATGTTGTTAAATGTTATGTTTGTGTGTGTTATAATATTATTGAAGGCCATATGAAAATAAGATATGTATAGCCATTGTTAAATTGTCTGTATGTGTCTTAGATGTTACCTTAAAAAAATAAAGATATTATTATTATTATTATTCATCTTCAACTTCCAGGAAATATCATCAGTTAACAGTTTATTCATCTTTAAGTTCCCGGAAATATCATCAGTTAACAGTTTATTCATCTTCAAGTTCCCGGAAATATCATCAGTTAACAGTTTATCCATCTTCCAGGAAATATCATCAGTTAACAGTATCTTTATCCAACTTCCAGGAAATATCATCAGTTAACAGTATCTTTATCCAACTTCCAGGAAATATCATCAGTTAACAGTATCTTTATTTAACTTCCAGGAAATATCATAAGTCAACAGTTTATTCATCTTCAAGTTCCCGGAAATATCATTATTAACAGTATATTTATCCAACTTCCAGGAAATATCATAAGTTAACAGTTTATTAGACCGTAATTAAGTTCATAAATGAACATAATATTATATAAAGAATGTTTATATGTAAAGAATTATAAATAAAAAATTATTTTATTTCATGCCATAATTTTTCATTACAATTAGCATGTTGTTAAATGTTATGTTTGTGTGTGTTATAATATTATTGAAGGCCATATGAAAATAAGATATGTATAGCCATTGTTAAATTGTCTGTATGTGTCTTAGATGTTACCTTAAAAAAATAAAGATATTATTATTATTATTATTCATCTTCAACTTCCCTGAAATATCATCAGTTAACAGTTTATTCATCTTCAACTTCCCTAAAATATCATTATTAAACAGTTTATTCATCTTCAAGTTCCCGGAAATATCATTATTAAACAGTTTATTCATCTTCAAGTTCCCGGAAATATCATTATTAAACAGTATATTTATCCAACTTCCAGGAAATATCATCAGTTAACAGTTTATTCATCTTCAAGTTCCTGTAAAATATCATTATTTATCAGTTTCTTTATCCAACTTTCATAAAATATCATCAGTAAACAGTTTATTCATCTTCAAGTTCCCGGAAATATCATTATTAACAGTAGCTTTATCCAACTTCCAGGAAATATCATCAGTTAACAGTTTATCCAAATTCAAGTTCCCGAAAAATATCATTATTAAACAGAATATTTATCCAACTTCCAGGAAATATCATAAATTGACAGTTTATCCATCTTCAAGTTCCCGGAAAATATCATTATTTTAATATCAGTTTCTTTATCCAACTTCCAATATTATAAGCTAACAGCTTATCCATCTTCAAGTTCCCGGAAAATATCATTATTTATCAGTATCTTTATCCAACTTCTAGGAAATATCATCAGTAAACAGTTTATCCATCGTCAAGTTCCCGGAATATATTGTAATTTCTGAGTTTGAAATTATTAAAGTTCCAAGAAATGTTGTCATTTAACAGTGTCTCT
The DNA here is from genome assembly GCA_031761405.1 of Serripes groenlandicus. Classification (NCBI taxonomy): domain Eukaryota; kingdom Metazoa; phylum Mollusca; class Bivalvia; order Cardiida; family Cardiidae; genus Serripes; species Serripes groenlandicus. The sequence goes on along the minus strand of JASEVX010000004.1, from coordinate 73,914,956 downwards.
CTATTGAAGTTCTCGAAAATATTTTCATTTCTTAGTTAAGCCATATTCCTGTTCCCACAAATATAGGAGATCATTGGCAATATGTCAATTTCCCTTGATGTTTTCAAAAGTCGTCCACTGCAGAGAAAACATTAACTGTCGGGTCGTGTCTTGTCGCATTAATAACCCAAAAACAAAAGGTAGGTACGGGTGAATTAAGATGGAAGTTCTCTATAAATGAAGTTATAATTACTGCGAACATTAAAAAACATTAAGAGCAATTTCTCCGTTTTCCACAATGATTTCAAAAGTCTCCGGCTTCATAGCCTTCAGAGAGCGTCTCCATATAGGAAAGAGGTTAAACGTGCTCCCACCATTTCGGGTCACAAATTAAAAAATAAACGAGAGTTATTAAAAGCATTACGTTAACTCTTTCAGCGCCAGAGGCAATATTGTGGTTTTTGTAAACAATACTGATTCAGGTGAGTCAGCTCGTAACGAACTGTGAATCAGCATTATTTGCCTTTCAGTTATCAAAATAGTCCAAACTTTTCTTACATAAGAAATGGAGAGGCCCAATTTTAAACAATTCGGAAAAGAAAGAGTTAAGTCAAAGCAGATGCAATTGGTAGTATGTGTAAGGATAAGTTGTTTTGTAGAGCTGAGCATGTTGATAAACATTTCCCATGTACAGACACGTTCTGATGCTTCTGCAGCAAACTTTTGTTAACATGGTGACACAAGGAGAAATGTCTGAAAATGGACAATTTCTCCTTTCGGATAACTTTTTCTCAACCTTTTTTTCCAGTTAACCTTCATTTAAAGAGATTTTCCGTGTTTTTGCCTAGAATTTCACAAAGTCGACTACTGCAGATGTGCTGTATTTGAGAAAGGTTTATAGATCATTACTGGGTTAGTCTACATGGTTTCTCAGTACCATAAATCCCATGATTAAGACACATCTATACCAAATACAGATATTTTTTCCATTATTCACTCTTACCCACATCCAGTAAATACGCAGCAATTAACTTTGAAAACATGTACGCAAATACAAGAAAAATACCTATAAGGAAACGTATAATTATTGATTAGAGTTGAAAACAATGTGGCAAATACAGAAATTAGTCATCATGACCAAGTTCTTCTTTTTTCCACAATGTTTTTAAACGTCATTATGTTTTGGATGAACCATCGGATAAAATAGTGATGTAATATAGTTTATGGTATTACGTTTACTTATTTAATGCATCCTCGGTACCCAGGCCATTCATAAAATAAATATATGTTCTGAATAGCCTGGGTACCGAGGACGATTTAATGAGGAATCCGCGGTGGCTGAGTGGTTAGTGTCGGGGATTTGGAACCGGGTTCGATCCCCAGTCGCGGCGTAGCGGTCATGGTGGAGTGCCCTTGGGTAGGGCACATTTCCTAGCCTAGTACTGATATCATGAATAATTAAGTGTATTGTCTGTGTTAAATAACTGAAATAACGTTGAAAACGGCATAAAACCACCAATAAAAAAACAAACACATACTGAGCTAATTAATATCTTTACTGCCCAATTTAGAGATTAATACTCACAGGGAGAGTTTTACATAAAGAAATCACTTTAGAGTTAACCCTTTCCCTCATACGACAATTCTGCAGCAGACGACTTTGAACATATTTTGTCAAATAATGGAAAATCTCTATAATTGAATGGATAACCTATGACTAAAAGTGGAATTTATTGTGACAAAAGCACGTTTTGTGCAATTTCTTCTTTTGTTACTATGTTTTTAAAAATCCGTATGCTGCAAAGGCGTCAGAAAGCGTCTATATGAGGGAAAGGGTTAAACCTTCTCTCAAACAAACAAACAAACGATTACAATGATTTCAATTCTGTATCAGAATTATAATAACAATTTTCTTAACAGTTTCGCCACCCAACATGTTCAAGATAGACGGCGACTCTTACCCGATTTCAATTAACAACAAATCTGCAGCAAACGACTACGAAAACCTCTATGCAAACATATTGAAAATTTAAGAATGTTTGTTGAATATAGATGAAAATATTGTGGAAAAAGGATACATTACTGGTAAACGTGGTTTATGATAAGAGTGCTGATAAACTAATGCTAACCCTTTCCACCATACACTAAATATGCAGCACATGAGTATGTTAAAATATGGGGAAATGAATGTTTGTCTTTTGAATAGTGTTGAAAACATCGTGGAAAAAGTAGAAATTGCTCATCATGAATAATTTCTTCCTTTGTCACAATGTTTTCAAAATTCTTCTACTGCAGATGCGTCAAATGCGTCTATATGTGGGAAGGGGCTAAACGACTGAAATAATGATTAAAACTCACCTGCCAACGGATGCTGTGTTAATTTTTGACATTTGTGTTTCTCTGACAATACATGTCAAACAAGTTTGTTTTTATCGTCGATCTTAAACGTATTTAATTCCTTTAACGTAAGAAGTTTGCTGTTTCATTCCCGCTGACGTTACCCTCAATGAAAGTTTGTTTCAATTTAAATTTGATTTAATCAAGGAGGTTTATTTTTTATTTACAAAAACTTCACGTTGTTTATAGATTGAATATCCTTCCGTTTTGAATTATCGTTAAATGCAATGTGTTATTAGAACTTATTTCATAATTGTTTTATTTGTTTTCGTAAATATCCATTCCCTTACACGCTTTTGTATATTATATATATTCAGTGCAATAATATTCTTTTTTAATTATGAGAATAAAAGGAATATTTGTACAAACGTTAATCAAATGGTCATAATAACAATCGAAATATAAATAAGGTATCACTATAATTCAACTTGTTTAATAATGCACACAATTCTAAACTAGAAGCTTAATCAAACACGAATTCCATATAGACTGAAATGTGTAACATGGTGTTACCAGACGTCATTTAAGAGGTAGCAGACGTGAAGGGGGGCGGGTTTATGAATCACTAACAGTGACAAGGCAGATATGCTGGAATATTAAAGTATTGTTTAAATCATAATTAACCCTTTCCCACATGCAGACAACTTTTGAAAACATTGTGGCCAAAGGTGAACTTTCTCATGGTGAGCAATTTATCCTTTGGCCACAATAATTTCAACTTGATTTAACAATTAAGCTATCTTTTATGGAGATTTTTAAGATTTTTGTCACTATTTTTCAAAGTCGTTTGCTGCAGATTTGCTGTATGTAGAAAAGGGTTAAAAGAGGATAAACAGTTCTCACTTTTATGGGATAAGATTTTTTGTAGGACATATTTACTCATACAGGGTGATTGAAAAGTGTTTCCGAAAAATGTTGTTTTGATCTGTAATTTAACGTCAGACATTTTATAAGCACGTTGGTATTATCTATAAGAAAGTATGCTTTCAAACATTTTGGGAGCAATGACAACTCTTTCCACAACCCTCATTGTATATACGGTCACAATGACTCGAGCATGAGTCACGTGGTTTACTTCTCAGATTTGGTTGTTGTTGATGATGATGATGATGATGATGATGATGATGATGATGATGATGATGATGATGATGATGATGATGATGATGATAATGATGACAATTAACACTAGAATTTATTTTTAATAAACCCATCGCTGAAATGTTATTAAGAAAGATATGTTCGATCCTCTGCACGATCTCGAAAATAACACAAAATCAAAGCGTTTGAATATAAACATAAAAATAAATAAAGTATAAGAACAATCTTTCCCTCTCTCTTTTATTTATTCCTAGAAATTTTTCCCTGGCAAAGTCTCGAATTTGTGGACTACAGTTTAACGTGTCAGTTTTATGTTAGTGTCTTTCAGAAATTGCGCTTTCTAATATTTAACCCTTTCTCACACACTCATTATGCTAAAGAAGTTTAACTCTGAACACATCAGCAAGCCTGTGTAAAGTCTACACTTCCAATGTTTTGTCAGAGGGGGAGTCTTCACTGCACGCAGATGCAGAAAAATCCTAAATCGTGTGTCGCAGTTCATATTGTTTAGATACTCCAATGGGCTTTTTGTGATTGATTGATTGATTAAATTTTTGGTGTTTTACGCCGCTTTCAATATTGTTTCCAGTTATATCGAGGGCTTGGCGTGAAACGGGTGTAACTAAAATTGGTAATTTTTTACCAAGGTTAATCACTTCGCCATAAAGTCTTTATTCGCGTTAAATCATTTTTCTTGGTAAACAATGGAAATTTAGGTGCCATTGCTCGTTCTGAGCAATGGCACCTAAATTTGCATTGTTTACAAAGGGGTCAAAATTGCCCCTAAACCAGGGTTTTCAAAATAGGTTTTTAGTTACAACCATTTCACGCCAAGCCCTCGATATGACGGCGTTTCCTGGGTAGGTTACCAGTTCTACTGGTCCATTTATCCTGACACCAGTCACTCAGTCGTAATGTAATGCTAACCTCGCCATTACTACCATGTTTACCCTCTCAGTTATATGTCACTGATTGACTTATCATAGCCTTAACCCTTTCCCACATATACACGACTTTTCAACTCCATTCAACAAGTATACTCTTATGTGTTGAGATCTTTCATATATTTGCCTATGTAATTTCGAAGCAGTATGGCTAGGTTGATCGGAAAAACTTTACCGAGACTTTTGGAACAGCCTGTAACAATAGTATCTGACCGTCCGAAGGCCTATATAATGCGCCCAGTAAACTATGGTACGTTATAAACTCGTACTGTTTCTCTGTGTGCACATTAATTGTTAACAGTATCGGGTGAGAATATCAGATCGTTGTTTGTAATACCAATTGGTCGATGGACATTAGGTCCAGAAAGGTCTGCAGAGGACAAACCATCTCTTTACCTCATATAAAAGAAACCTCAAACTTTTGATAATTTATCAGCAGGCGACATTTGTCGAATAAAAAATTACCGTGAAGGTTTTTTTCTTTCGAATGTTAACAAATGCGAACTTCAAAACTGAATCAGCCTACTTTTGACGAATCTGGGGTAGGAACGATTATGAAAAAGACGAATCTGAAGTAGGCACCTTTTAACGATTATGAAACAGACGAATCTGAAGTAGGCACCTTTTAACGATTATGAAACAGACGAATCTGAAGTAGGCACCTTTGTCTATTATGAAACAGACGATTATGAAACAGACGAATCTTAAGTAGGCACCTGTTGACGATTATGAAACAGACGAATCTGAAGTAGGCACCTTTTGACGATTATGAAACAGACGATTCTGAAGTAGGCACCTTTTGACGATTATGAAACAGACGAATCTGAAGTAGGCATCTTTTGACGATTATGAAACAGACGATTATGAAACAGACGATTATGAAACAGACGATTCTGAAGTAGGCACCTTTTGACGATTATGAAACATACGATTATGAAACAGACGAATCTGAAGTAGGCATCTTTTGACGATTATGAAACAGACGATTCTGAAGTAGGCACCTTTTGACGATTATGAAACAGACGAATCTGAAGTAGGCACCTTTTGACGATTATGAAACAGACGATTATGAAACAGGCGATTATGAAACAGACGAATCTGAAGTAGGCACCTATTGACGATTATGAAACAGGCGAATCTGGAGCATACGACTAACAGGCGTCTTTTGACAAATTTCAAAACATATGTCGAAAGCATCCGTGAAGAGTAGAATAATTTGTTCTAGTGCGTAACATTATTAACGCTACTAATTCTAATTGTTCTTTAAATTGTAAGTACATGTACATTATAGCTTGTACAGTTTTCTTTATTCATTCGTCTGGTATTTTTCTTTAACCCTTTCCCACATGCAACATATCTGTAGCAGACGATTTTGAAAACATATTTTCAAAAATGTGAAAAATCTCCATTAATGACAGTTGAATTATTAAATAGAGTTGAAAACATTGTGAACATTGCTCATCCTGGAAATAAAATGATATTTTCGACGAAATAAATATCTAATTAACGAAATGAACGAAATAATATGTTTTCTTGAAAGACTCGTATCATATGCTATGATAACTTTGAGTACCAACACCATAGCACCATAACAACATAAAGCTCGATCCTTATCTTGTAAATCTGACGCCGTATACTATATATTAACCCTGACGCTTCTAGACGTACCTGCAGCAGACGTCTTAGTGTTTTCAAAAGTCGTCTGCTGCAGATGCGTCTGAAAGTTGTAAAATTCATAAAGAGCAATTTATCATTGTGTCACAATATTTATTTCTTTAAGTCAAAAGTGTATATATATCTGAGTCCTTTCACACCTGCAGATAAATTTGACCCATTTGCAGCAGACCTCTTTTGAATTCATTTTGGCAAATTGAGAAATTATTGCTCATAATTTCTACTTCATTTAATAACTTAGCTCTTAGTTATGGAGATTGTTGACAATTTTACCTAGATGATTTCACAGTCGTCTGCTTCAGATTTGCATACGTGGGAATATTCTAGAACGATAGTTCGATACTGGGTTGATTGATTGATTGGTATGAGCCGTCCTGCGAGAAAACACCCATTATGAACTCTGCCTAATGTATCGAACCAGATCAGCCTACGCAGTCCGCGCAGGCTAATCCGGGCCGACACATTCCGTCTCAGGTGGATAGAGGCATAGAGTAATGATTCTTGGAGCAGAAAATCCACAGGAGGCGAAAAGTGTCTATCCGGGTTGGCCTGCGCGGCATGCTTAGGCTGATCCGGGTCGATACTTTACGCAATGTTGGTTTTCTCGCGAGACGGCTCATATATCAGATCGTCAAATTCGCCTAACCACATGGTTCCCGGTGTTTTCGACACAGTATTCCACATATAATTATTCCCAATAAAAAAGTAAACGGCTTTCTTCACAATGAAGTTTGTCAAATCATCGACCAAGCCGGGATTCAAACCGTATTACCGACTTATATCACGGTTTGATGGGTACTGGAACAAGAAGTAATACATGTAAGCGCAATACCAGTTTTGCGTGGGAACACTTTCGAGTTGCATAAATTAATGATCTACTTTATTGTTAAATTCAATAGTAAATTTTTGTAAAGTATTCTAATCTTGGTTTCATTTTTCTGCAAACTATAAAGACTACTTCGTTGCACAATTCGGAGACAAAGTTTAAAATAGTTCGGAAAAGGTAGAAATAGTTTGTTTAGAGCTTAATCTCTCATTTCTTCCACCGCCTCGAAGTTTGTAGTCACAGAGCGTCTGTATCGGTTTCGGGAGGTCGCAGGTTCGATCCCCGGTCATACCAAATACTAAAATTGGTACAAACGGCTGCCCTCCTTGGCGCTCAGGGGTTGTGGGGTTGTTATAACGACTGACTGGCTGGTGTTAGGATAAACAGACCAGTAGAACTGCTAACTTACCCAGGAAACGTCGAGATATAACTGAAAACATGATGAATACGGCGTAAAGCACCAATCAATCAATCACTCACACTCGTTTCTTCCACACTGTTTTCAGTCTTCAGCTGATCATAAGTTAATACCTTCAATATGCCAGGCGCCATTTGTTCTTCTTGATCAGTAAGGGTTTCTTCTCTGTTTCGCAAGAATCCATGGGAAAATGTAACACAATTTTGAGACGTAATTTATTAGACATTGTGGATAAGGAGAAAAACCTCGTTAGATCTTCCATTTCTTTCACAATGTTTTCAACAGACTTCTGCTGATGAGATGAGTTTATACCTTCAGTGTGTGAGGCGTATTGTTTCTTCAGACGACTTGGTTAATTACTAAGAATTAATTAATTTGCATTTAGAACATTTGAGTAAAGAAACCGAAAAGATGTAAATAAATTTCATAATTGAGCCGCCGCCAGAAAACCAACATTGTGGACTCTGCGTAAAGTATCGATCCGGATCAGCCTAACCATGCCGCGCAAGCTTACCCGGACAGACACTTTTCGCCTTCTGTGACTTTTCTGTTTCAGGAATAATTACTCTATACATCTATCCCCCTAAGACGGAATGTGTCGGCCGGATCAGTCTGCGCGGACAGCGCAGGCTGATCTGGTCGATACATTACGCAGATGTGTATATATATGAGCCGTCCCGCCAGAAAACCAACATTGTGGACTCTGCGTAAAGTATCGATCCGGATCAGCATAAGCATGCCGCACAGGCTTACCCGGATAGAGACTTTTTTGCCTCCTGTGGATTTTCTGTTTCAGCAAGCATTACTCTATACCGCTATCCCCCATGAGACGGGATGTATCGGAACGGATCAGTCTGCGCGGACTGCGCAGGCTGATCTTGGTCGATACATTACGCAAAGGCCATAATGTTGGTTTTCTCAAGTGTTGTCTGCTACAGATGCGAATAAATGTCAATATGGAGGATAGTGTCGACTATTTGTTAAGACTGTATGTACTTTTAACGATCAGAAACACAAGCGAATGAGAAGTTCTATCGCGCTTTCAGTGTTTGTAGATTAACACTTTCCCACATACACTACTTCAACAGCAGACGACTTTGAAAACACATGCACAATCATTTGAAACATTTCCAAAAATGAAAGAGTAGTTTTGAATAAAGTTGAAAATATGTTGGCAAAGGATGAAACTGCTCGTTTTTAAGCAGTTTCTCCTTTTACCACAATGTTTGCAAAGGTGGTCTGCTACAGTGGCCTCAAAAGGCATCTGTACGTTTGGAAAGGATTACGCAAAAATAAAAATACTAAATACCAATATTTCTATGACGCGACCAGAAATTGTGCCAAGGTAGCTTGAGGCTGTGCCAAACAGAAACCCGAGCCACGAGCACTCGCTGCCTCTAATTGGTGAACTTGACTTTTTTTCAACCTATATCTTTTGATTAACGGAATAACTGGCCAATCAATTACAATTCATGATATGATTTAAACGAATTACTTACTTGTAATCTTTTTCATTATGGGTTTTATTCACTTTTTATTCATGAGCCACGTTAGATGGGGAAGATTTTTTTTGTTATCGCATTCCCCTCTGTTTGGCAACATATTAAGAAGCAGTATAGGAGTGGAATATATCAGAGTTATAATTCTAGTCTTTTAAATCATAGATGTTTTTTGTTCCAAAAGATAAGCAGACAACACTGAAAACATCTATGCAATTATGTGAACAAATATCTACAAATCAAAGTATGATAATTGAAAATATTGTGGCACATTTTGCAAACGTCGTCAGAGGCGTCGAAAAAGGTATGTAAGTCGGAAATGGTTAATAAATAAAATAAGTGGAAAACATTGTGACAAAAGGAGAAACTGCACGTTTTCTGCAATTTCTTCTTTTGTTACTATGTTTTCAAAATGTATATATATACATGTAGCTCTCTAACTAGTAGGTAGACAGGGATATTCTATTTACTAGCCTCGATATCTCAGTCGGTTAAAACGAGGGATGTCAATCAGGGGTCGAGCGTTTGAATCCCGGCAAGATTCGGTCTTACCGATAACTGACAAGTCAAGTCTACATGATTAGCGTCATTCGTATTCTATCTGTAGATTAGAACCTCTCCATCATACAGATCTGCAGAGACGACTTTTTAAGACAGTGTGGCATATACGTGAACACTTATTGAATCAAGTTGAAAACATTGTTGCAAAAGTAAAAATTTCTGTTTTGCTCACAACTATTTTCAAAATGCACCTGCTGTAGAGACGTCAAAAAAGGGTCAATAATTTTAGTTTCTTTTCTCGAGATTTTCTACATTTTTGCAATGACATTTTCAAAGTAATTGCTCCAGATTTGTCGTAGTTGGAAATTGTTAAGACCCCTCTAGGCCTTACGCTGTTCACATTTTACTTCAACTTGTATGCTTTTCTACATATGGTTCGATCCCCAGTCGCGGCACTACGGTCATGGTGGAGTGCCCATGGGCAAGGCACATTTTCTAGCCTAGTACTGGTTTGTTTACCCAGGGATCATAAATAATTAAATTTAATTGCGCGCTAAATGACCTTAGCTGTCGATGCGCCATAAAACAATATAAATTCATTCATTCTTTTCTACATAAGAAATAAGATTTCCCTATAGTTAACTTATGCCTTACCCTTAACCCTTTCCCACATACAATAACTCTGCAGCAGACGACTTCTGAAATAATCAATTTCGAAATATAAAAAATCTCTATAAATGATAGTATGATTATCTAATAGAGTTGAAATCATTGTGGCAAATGGAGAAATTGCTCATGATGAGCAATTTCACCTTTTGCCACAATGATTTCAAAAGTCGTTTCCTACTGAGACGTCAGAAAACGTGCACATTTGTTTTTCATATCATGCACATCTTTAAACCGCAATTGCGCACAATCCATGTTAAGTTTAGTCCGTACATTTGGGAAGCAGTTTGATCGTGATCTACAATGTTGCCATTCATTTATATCAATATGAACTAAAGAGAAGTACATGTAAGAACTCATAACAAATCGGGAATAATTATAACATTCTGGGCTTCTCTCAAACAAGCTGCTTTGCATCGTTAATTGCATTTCTAAATGAGTCATCTCATTAAGGTCACACCTCTAGCATATGAGACTGAACAAGTGCATTTTATAGTTATAAATTTCCATCTCGGCTAGATTTATCTTTAGTTAATAAAGAGTTCTAGGGTAATAATGTATGTATTATATTGAGCTAGCGTATAAAGGGGTGATTCAAGACTGCTTCACGTATACCAGCATATATGGGTGACATTCCCACATACAACACATTGAAATCATTTGTTGATACATCTGTGAAACTGTCAATAAAAGACGACATTGAAATCATTTATTGATAAAACTGTTAACTGTCAATAAAAGACGGCATTGAAATCATTTGTTAATAAATATGTTAACTGTCAATAAATCAAAGTATACGTATCGTATATGGATGAAAACCTTTTTGAAAAAGGAGAAATTTCTATTCATGAGCAAAGTTTTCACAAGTCGTCTGCTCCTGAATGATCCCGAAACACTCCGGACGTAGTATGGTTGCATAATTGAGCCATCCAGCGAGAAAACCAACATTGTGGACTCAGCGTAAAGTATCTATCCGTATCAGCCTAAGCATGCCGCGCAGGCTTACCTGGGCAGACACTTTTCGCCTCCTGTGGATTTACTGTTTCAGGAATCATTACTCTATACCTCTATCCCCCTGAGACGGATTGTGTCGGCCCAGATCAGTCTGCGCGGAATGCGCAGGCTGATCTGGATCGATACATTAAGCAGAGGCCATTATGTTTATAAGTTTCATATTTAATAAAACTGGGTTGTCTACTTCCCGACTAAGTTGTTGAAACTATGCTGTTAGCGAGTTAGGTGCGTATTGTTGGCTGACAAATGTATGATAAACACACGTTTTTTTATTGACAAAAATGTCGTAGTTTTCGAACTGAAGCATCTTGACTTGCATGAACCCTTTACCACATACATACTTTTTTTTAATGCCTATGCAGCAGACGACGTTTGATAACATTGTGGCAATTTCTTTTTTTGCCACAATAGTTTCAACTCATTTTAACCCTTTCCCTCATACGACGATTCTGTCATATTTTGTCAAAAAATAGAAAATCTCTTTAATTGAATGGATAACCTATGACCAAAAGTGGAAAACATAGTGCCAAAAGGAGAAATTGCTCGTTTTGAGCAATTTCTTCTTTTGTCACTATGTTTTCAAAAAGCCGTTTGCTGCAGAGGCGTCAGAAAGCGCCTATATGAGGGAAAGGATTCGCTAATTAATCCCATATTTTATTGATTTTTCACATTTGTGTACCACTCGGTTTTCAAAGTCGTCTGCTGCAGATTTAAAGAATGTTGTAGAGAATGACACCATTTTGTTGTTTACTTTTTGAGACAAAGAATAGGTTGGTATTGGTAATATTAACCCTTTCCTTCATATAGACACTTTATGACGCCTCTGCAGCAGACGACTTTTTGAAAACATAGTGACAAAAGTAGAAATTGCTCAAAACGAGCAATTTCTCCTTTTGCCACAATGTTTTCCAGTTTTAGTCATAGGTTATAATAACCCATTCAATTATAGAGAATTTCTATTTTTTGACGAAATATGTTCAAAGTCGTCTGCTGCAGAATCGTCGTATAATGGAAAGGGTTAAACTGTTAAGGAAATTTTTATTTAAAAAACCTAGTTTCGTTTGTTGATGCCGTAAATTTCTCACGTAAAATTTATTTATTAATTCGTTATAGTTCCATTTATTAGATCTATATGTTTACGTTTAAACGGTATTTATACATTTTTATGATATATCTGCAGAAAATTATTTATTTATCTGTCTAGTTATTTATATTTCCATTTATAATCTGTTTATCACATTTAGGTACAATAAGTTCTTTCCTTTCCCTGATGCAGACGACATTGGAAATCCTTGAAGCAAATGACTACTGAAACCATAGTGAATAATATAAATAAATGACCAAAATAAACAATGTTGCTATTTACCACGACGTTTTCACCGTCTGAATCAGAGCCATACTGCCATTTGCAAATATAAACAGAGTTTTTCCATTCTGTTTGTTTATTAACCCTTCCCCACTTGCAGACGAGTTTCCACGCATCTGTAGTATAAGATTTTTGAAAACAACGTGGCAAATGGAGAAATTGCTCATATTGAGCAATTTCTCCATTTGCCACATTGTTTTCAACTCTATTCAAAAGCTTTATCATCATTTGTAGAGATTTTCCATACTTTTGCCTGGCTGTTTTCAATGTTGTCTGCTGCATATGTCCGGTATGTGGGAAAGGGTTAAGCAGTCAACCTCTATAAATTGTATAATATTATGTAAACGGTTAAACCCTACATTAATAACCATTTTACTCTTACAGATGCTTGTTGACGCAACACATAATGAACATGTTCTTCATTGTCAAAAATGTTTTCAACTCTATTCAATTCTTTCATTAAGATTTCCCCAAATTTCACCGACAAACATTTTAAAAATCGGCTGTTTCATATCTTTCGTTTTTGAGAAAGCGTCAACTTACATCAAATAATACATCTTTATCGATGCCTTGCATTTGAGCCTTTCCTAGCAATTAAATTTTATCCGTTTCCCCTATATCAACGTATAAGTATCGTCTGCTTTGTCCACTAATGGGGTGAACATTAACACTTTGAAAATAAGAAGTTTTATTTAGAAACTTGGTTGAAAATGTAATGAAAATACGAGGCAAATCTCGATATGAGTAAATCTTCTTTTCCCTAAAAGTCGTCTGCTGCTAAGGCGTTAACCCTTTCCCCCATATATACGCTTTTCTGACGCCTCTGCAGCAGACGGCTTTTTGAAAACATAGTGACAAATGAAGAAATTGCTCAAAACGAGCAATTTCTCCTTTTGCCACAATGTTTTCCACTTTTAGTCATAGGTTATCCGTTCAATTATAGAGATTTTCCATTTTTTTGACAAAATATGTTCAAAGTCGTCTGCTGTAGAATCGTCGTATGAGGGAAAGGGTTAAATGCCGCCTGTATCGGGATGAAAAAAGGTTCAACTACACCGTGTAAAGAGACGAATTTAGGCGCGTTTGGATTTAATCCGACGAATTGTAAAGGTAATGTTAAAGTGATCACTTACCGAAGATGCCTTTGAAGCGGTATCCAAAACCATAGTTGTAAATGGTATAGCAAACTAACACGACAGAGATGCGACAATAAATAGTTCAATGATTATCACCCGGGATAAACCTAGGGGCGTGGCATCGCGAAATGAAACAAACCGTCAATGTAACCCTGTCAAACTTACAGACGTGCGTATTCTAAGTTAACGCAGGCGATATTTTGAAACATTGTTGCAAAAATGTTAAATAATTATATCATAATTTCATGTAAATGTTAAACGTAGTATCACGAAATGAGTCCATCGGTCTCTTCATACTTTTATTTTTAGACTTTTTTCAATACCATTGTTTTCTCCGATATATTTTCCAAGTTGTCTGCTGATGATGTGTGGTATGTTTGAAAGGGTAAAAGGTTGATGTGTCTAGTATGTATCCATGTTATACATTTTGACGCATCTGAAGCAGACGACCTTTAAAAACTTGGCGTCAAGAGAAGAAATTGCTCAAATGCTTAAAAGTTTATTTAATATTTATGTTAAGAGAGCTTCCATATTTTGTTAAACCCTTTCCCACCTGCAAACTCATTTTGACGCAATATCAGCAGACGACTTTTGAAAAAATGTTGTGGCCAAAGGTGAAATTGCTCATGATGATTAATTTCTCCTTTGGCCACAATGTTTTCAACTTCATTTAACAATTAAGCTATCTTTTATGGAGATATCAGCAGACGACTTTTGAAAATATTGTGGCCCAAGGTGAAATTGCTCATGATGATAAATTTCTCCTTTGGCCACAATGTTTTCAACTTCATTTAACAATTAAGCTATCTTTTATGGAGATTTTTCAGGTTTTTGTCAATGTGTTTTCAAAGTCGTCTGCTGCAGATTTGTTCTATGTGGGAAAGGGTTAAATATTGCGACATGAGAGTCGAACTTAGCACAAATGCGACCAGTGTAGTTCCTTCTTGACTGTGCACCACGGCAGTCTGGTGAGCAAACGCAATGTACAAACGATTTTAGGGAGCCTCGGACGATCAGTTGTATCACTAGCAGACCTTTATTTATCTGCAGCTATCAAAAAAACCCGCTAAGGCTGGAGACTTTTGATTAGAGAGAAAATGCAATTGGTCTGTACCGGATTCGAATTGTTGTCCTCTTGATCCAGAGGCTTCAATTGTTGGAGTTTGTCGACATTGAATTATTTCAATTCCAATAAGGCAATGTATCGTAACTACATTAAGTAACACTCACTTGGGTCTTCGTGGCTATTTATAAAAGATAGTCTAGAGTTAGCTGCCCCTATCATTACATTATGGGGCGATATAAACACTTGGAGTCGGAATATTCGTGTAAAATAAGAGTTTTAGGTACATTTCTGGGCTAAAGGTTGTTTTAAAAGATTATAAATGTAAACATTAGACGTAAAGCATGCGTTTGAATTTTGTCATCTGACCCTTTTCTCTTTGAGTCTACTTGTGTATGGCCAGGAATGCCAAACGATGCCTAGGAGTATGTAAACAAAAGTACCCTTTTTTCAGTTGAAAAGTGTGCGAAAAGGAGCTGGAAACGTGGTATTTTCTAATGCATCCTCAGATTGCATACAGGTTTTGGTCCCAAAGTAGCTCATCATGTGTAGGCCAAACCCCCGCGTTTTTTTGTTGTGATTTTTCGAGTTAAGGGTAAAAATGGTATTTGTTCTGCATTGTTTTGCGACCGTGCAAGCCGTTTGTAAGCGCTAAACATTTCTGTTATTTTATAATAATTCTAACATCCTGTGTTGCATCAAAATGGTTAATATCATTTCAGTGATTCCTTGCCAACTGTTTTGAGAGCTACAGAGAAGAGGGTCTGACGGTGTTGTTGAAAAGTGCCTTTCAACTGTGTAATGCCACCTACAGGGCCAGGTATACTTTTGGATTTAACTTTTCAAACTCCGAAAGTAGTTTTTGCTTCATCATTTATGTATTAATTCCAGACATCGAATTATATTGGTCCGCTGCATTTACGAAAATCAATGAAATATGTACTAATTAACCATATATGCAATTGCGATATTAGCCATTCCACGAGTAAACCAACATTATGGACTCTGCGTAATGTATCGATCCAGATCAGCCTTCGCATTCCGTCTCAGGGGGATAAAGGTATAGAGTAACGATTCCCGAAACAGAAAATCCACAGGAGGCGAAAAGTGTCTGTCCGGGTTAGCCTGAACGGCATGCATAGGCCGATCCGGGTCGAAACTTTACGCAGAATCCACAATGTTGGTTTTCTCGCGGAACGGCTCATATATATACACATCTGCGTAATGTATCGACCAGATCAGCCTGCGCTGTCCGCGCAGACTGATCCGGCCGACACATTCCGTCTAAAGGGGGATAGATAGAGTAGCGATTCCTGAAACAAAAAATCGACAGGAGGCGAAAAGTGTCTGTCCGGGTTAGCCTGCGCGGCATGCTTAGGCCGATCCGGGTCGAAACTTTACGCAGAATCCATAATGTTGGTTTTCTCACGGAACGGCTCATATATATACACATCTGCGTAATGTATCGACCAGATCAGCCTGCGCTGTCCGCGCAGACTGATCCGGCCGACACATTCCGTCTAAAGGGGGATAGATAGAGTAGCGATTCCTGAAACAAAAAATCGACAGGAGGCGAAAAGTGTCTGTCCGGGTTAGCCTGCGCGGCATGCTTAGGCTGATCCGGGTCGAAACTTTACGCAGAATCCACAATGTTGGTTTTCTCGCGAGACGGCTCATATACCCAATCGCGAGATGATCGTTCTACTCAAAAATTGTTGGTTCATGCAGACGTTCTAGTTTAATAGTATAGTACGCCGGTTACCGGACTATTTAAGGGAAATAAACATCGTAAATGATAAGGCGTCATTTCAATTCGAAAATACATGACGAGAAATAGACCAGTACTAGACTAGGAAATATGCCTTGTACAAAGGGCACTCCACCACGACCACCCCGACTGGGATCGAAACGGGGATGTCCGGTTCCAAATCGCGACGCTTGCCACTCGGCCACGGCGGAATAATTTAAAAGAGTCCTATATATATTAACGATTTTGTCTTAAAAGAGCATCGAATATTTGAAAACCGCGTGATTAACATCTTCATGATTTTTGGGTATGAAAAAATAACGGCAGTTTTCAATATTTAAGCCTTTGAAATTGTTTATAAATGTCACTCGATTTATATTAACTCATCGCATGTCCCTTTAACAAAACGATACTAATGAGTTTATTAATGTTTCTTCATACATGCCTAAAACTCTCTACCGATATCTGTATGTATTTTTCGAATTTCAAAAACATTTTACTAACTTTGAATTTCGTTTGTTGTTGTGCATAAACTCATCTGAGCCATGCCTGGCGATATGGGGGTCTGAGTCCTCAATGAATGCAGATAAAACACGCCCCCCCCCCCCCCCCCCCCCCCCTCCCAAATCAAATAAATACTAAATACCATTGAAAGCGGCGTTAAACAGCATCCAGTCAAACTAATGTACACGTATATCGAGGGCTTGGCGTGAAACGGTTGTAACTAAAATTGTTATTTTTTCAACCAAGGTTAATCACCTCGCCATAAAGTCTTTATAAGCGTTAAATAATTGTTCTTGGTAAACAATGGAAATTTAGTTGCCATTGCTCGTTCTGAGCAATGGCATCTAAATTTGCATTGTTTACAGAGCGGTCAATTGCCCCTAAACCAGGGTTTTCAAAAAAGGTTTTTAGTTACAACCGTTTCACGCCAAGCCCTCGATATGTGTGTAACAGTAATTGTGCATCACATGTTTTTAGTTTAATCGTTGACATGATATTAAATCATCAAAGGCATCCGCTTTAAATACGACTGAGAAAGAAATTATCAAATATAGATTGATTGATTGATTGATTGGGGTTTAACGCCGTTTTTAACAATTTCTCAGTCATATCACGGCGGCCAGTTCACCTACTCATGTGTTTCCTGGTTTTCTCACACCAGTACCCCACACAACAAACTTCCCAAGCAACTGGCTGCTTTTCCACATAGACTTAGCCCATTGGTGGAAGACGAATGACGCATGTCGCAATGACTTTTGTCAAACGTCGGAAAGAAAGTTGGCCGAGCCGGGATTCGAACTCACAACCCCTGGATTGACAGCCCGCGTCGTTACCGACTGAGCATCAAATATAGAACAACCTTGGATATTTTCACAATGTTTCCAAGGTCTCCATCTTACGAGGCATCGTATTTGTCAGCAGCAGATCATTTTTAACCAAGATACATTTTGCATAATGATTAATTTTTGGGAATTAACGCCGTTTTCAACAGCATTTCAGCTACATCACGGCGACCAGTTCACCTCATCGTGAGTGATGAATCCGCCGTGGCAGAGTGGTTAGCGGAGGGGATTTGAAACCGAACGTCCCATGTTCGATCGCCAGTCAAGGTAGTTATAGTGTAGTGCCGTTGTGCAAGGTATATTCCCTAGCCTCCTACTGGCTTGATTACTCAGGGATCAATGAACTATCGCCTTGATAAAACTGAATTAACGTTGAGAATGCCATTCAACCTCAATAAAAAGAACAATCAACACAACTTTCTTCAACTATCTCAACATACAGACTTTAATTAAGCACATTGATGTGTTGCGAATGTATGTTTCATCACCCCGTGTTTACATGACCCCAACGCGATGTCGGGATGTCCTCAACTAATCCCCGCCCACTTCACCTTTACACCGGCAAATTCCTGCATTCGGTATCATCGCTATTGATCTCTAATAAGTTATAATATATTTATTGGCTAATTTTGCTACGTATCGATGTATGAATAGCGGACGATGAAGACCAAGACCAGACTGCACGAATGTGCAGTCTGATCTTGGTATTCATCGTTCGCAAAGTGTGTTTCAGATCGCGTTATGTGACAGGCATAAGTGTGTTATCTAAAGTCGGGTAAAGCTGGATAAGGGTTTTCTGTAAAGCTAATATCGCTTATACCGTCATCCACCCCTTTTATCCGTGTCTTTTCTATATCATTTTCACCAACGCGGGAGGCAACTTTCACATTCTTTGAGCAATACCCTCCATAAACACGGCTAACTTCTGGTATTTTAATGACTTACCCGTTTACCTTATATGCTATTTTTCTTTTTATTAAAGTCGTCTGCTTCTAATACTCCTGAAGAAAAACTAAACAATATCTGATAGATTTTAGAAGTGAAAATGTTGTGGGAAAAGAAGTCATTGCTCAATGATGTGAGAAATGCCTTCTCTTCGAAGGATGCTTGCAACTGTCGCCTGCTTAAAAGTAAATTTTCAACAAATATTGTCTGTATAAGGAACATTGTAAAACCCACTTACTTTAGTCAGCTTTGTTTTGTTAGCTTGGTTCAAAATAAAACTCTCGCACATATTCAATTGAAAATATTTCTAGAAAAGAAGTATTTACTTATACAAGACGTTATGAAAGACTGCTATGCATGGTATATTTCCCCACTATCGTGATGTTGACGCAGACGAATTAGCATCAATATTTTCACAGAGCCATATGTTTACGGATGCATTAAATACTTATGGAGAACTTATGTAGATAAATAATGCTATTTCATTATTACATGATACAAAATATAATAAACTCAAAACAAAATACCAGAACTCTACCCTGGCCATGCTTATGAACTAATTGAAATATACACATGTTTCTTCGCTGTTACAAAATGTTGCCATAAGATTTGCTTCTGTGGCAAACATTTTACGAGAATCAAATAAGAGCACTTTTGGTTTATACTTGGTTCAAGATTATTTTTACTTTTTCTTCGGATGTTTTCAGCTTTGAGAAAACCAAATGCAACTGGTATATGGGGGGTAAAGAGTATTACATGATATTGACGTATGTATCATTGTATGTTTTCTTTTATCATGACCACCCTTCTTGCCTATCCGAATCCGACGTAATCCCTCAACCGGATTTCCTCTATATCATTAAACCCTTTCCCTCATACGACAATTCTGCAGCAGACGACTTTAAACATATAGAAAATCTCTATAATTGAATGAATAACCTATGACTAAAAGTGGAAGACATTGTGACAAAAGGAGAAATTGCTCATTTTGAGCAATTTCTTCTTTTGTCACTACGTTTTCAAAAATCCGTCTGCTGCAGAGGCGTCAGAAAGCGTCTATAAGAGGGAAATGGTTATACCCTCATGCGTCAATTATAATTCATCATTTATTATGTATATAGCCAACATTGTGTTAGCGGTTACCTCTATTAAGCAGCCACTTGAAGATTGGGCAAAAATCTTTATTTTACTTGTATGAAGCAGCCGCCTGTATTTAGCAGCCATAATATTTTGACTCTCCCTTTTGTGGCTATATAAGACAAGTTTGACTTTAGTTTAAACTTATTTATTTTACATATTGATTCGTGAAACTTCTAACAGACATTGTAACCTTTGATAAGTTTGCTTCGATGTCAAGTCAGATCGATGTCTTAACTTATCATAAATAACGAATATTGTTTTTTTGAAGCATCTCTGCTAGCCAATGCTAATTCGTACATAAGTTATTATGGTAATTTAATCGACAAATCAACCTCGTTTGCTTTCGAAGATGGGGTTCTTAGTGCATGGGACAATTTATTGTGTCTATTGTCATCATTTATTCACATTTTAACCCTTTCAGCGCCGAATTGTTTAAAGTAGACTCTTCCATGTTCAAAATCGGGGCGACTTCATTTCTCATGTAGTACAATTTTGGACTATTTTGATAACTAAAAGGCAAACAATGCTGATTCCAGGTGAGACAGCTCGTTATGAGCTGACTCGCCTGAATCAGTATTGTTTGCAAAAACCTGAATAAAGCCTTTGGCGCTGAAAGAGTTAAGTCTGTTAATTACCTATTGTTTCTTTTAATCTTCGTATCAGCATCTATCTTCAAAGTTTAAATGTTATTCAAGACGAATATCAACTACACATTATTTCATTACTATCGATATTTAAAATGTCGGCAAATAAACGAATTTAGTAGCTATTCAATAACGAATAAATCCACGAAATGGGTATAAAACGATTTTAATAACCCATATGTCATGTCAAATGCTTAAGCAATCAAGTATTTGACGAAGTGACTCTAAATGTTAAGTAAATTTACTTTTGCATCAAGGGATATCTGAACGAGTTGTTTGCACATTCTTCAAATTTACAAACGTTTGAAGTGCGACACTCACCAGAGTATGTTTTCCTTGTTATCCCTTATCCTGCCGAATTCTTACAGCTGCTATCATCAGTGACATTCGCCAGAGATTGTTTTCCTTGTTATCCCTTATCCTGCCGAATTCTTACAGCTGGTATCATCAGCGACACTCACAAGAGATTGTTTTCCTTGTTATCCCTTATTCTGCCGAATTCTTACAGTTGCTATCATCAGCGACATTCGCCAGAGATTGTTTTCCTTGTCATCCCTTATTCTGCCGAATTCTTACAGCTGATATCATCAGCGACACTCACAAGAGATTGTTTTCCTTGTTATCCCTTATCCTGCCGAATTCTTACAGCTGGTATCATCAGCGACACTCACAAGAGATTGTTTTCCTTGTTATCCCTTATCCTGCCGAATTCTTACAGCTGGTATCATCAGCGACACTCACAAGAGATTGTTTTCCTTGTTATCCCTTATCCTGCCGAATTCTTACAGCTGATATCATCAGCGACACTCACAAGAGATTGTTTTCCTTGTTATCCCTTATTCTGCCGAATTCTTACAACTGATATCATCAGCGACATTCGCCAGAGATTGTTTTCCTTGTTATCCCTTATTCTGCCGAATTCTTACAGCTGATATCATCAGCGACACTCACAAGAGATTGTTTTCCTTGTTATCCCTTATCCTGCCGAATTCTTACAGCTGTTATCATCAGCGACATTTGCCAGAGATTGTTTTCCTTGTAATCCCTTATCCTGTCGAATTCTTACAGCTGGTATCATCAGCGACACTCACAAGAGATTGTTTTCCTTGTTATCCCTTATCCTGCCGAATTCTTACAGCTGATATCATCAGCGACAGTCACAAGAGATTGTTTTCCTTGTTATCCCTTATTCTGCCGAATTCTTACATATGATATCATCAGCGACATTCGCCAGAGATTGTTTTCCTTGTTATCCCTTATCCTGCCGAATTCTTACAGCTGGTATCATCAGCGACACTCGCCAGAAATTGATTTCCTTGTTATCCCTTATCCTGCCGAATTCTTACAGCTGCTATCAGCAGCGACATTCGCCAGAGATTGTTTTCCTTGTAATCCCTTATCCTGTTCTACTGGTCCATTTATCCGGACACCAGTTATATCATGGCGTTTCCTGGGGGTTAGTCACCAGTTATATCATGCCGTTTCCTTGGGGTAAGTCACCAGTTATATCATGGCGTTTCCTGGGGGTAAGTCACCAGTTCTACTGGTCCATTTATCCGGACACTAGTTATATCATGGCGTTTCCTGGGGGTAAGTCACCAGTTATATCATGGCGTTTCCTTGGGGTAAGTCACCAGTTATATCATGGCGTTTCCTGAGGGTAAGTCACCAGTTCTACTGGTCCATTTATCCGGACACCAGTTATATCATGGCGTTTCCTAGGGGTAAGTCACCAGTTCTACTGATCCATTTATCCGGACACCAGTTATATCATGGCGTTTCCTGGGGGTAAGTTACCAGTTCTACTGGTCCATTTATCCGGACACCAGTTATATCATGGCGTTTCCTGGGGGTAAGTTACCAGTTATATCATGGCGTTTCCTGTGGGTAAGTCACCAGTTCTACTGGTCCGTTTATCCGGACACCTGTTATATCATGGCGTTTCCTTGGGGTAAGTCACCAGTTATATCATGGCGTTTCCTTGGGGTAAGTCACCAGTTATATCATGGCGTTTCCTGGGGGTAAGTCACCAGTTCTACTGGTCCATTTATCCGGACACCAGTTATATCATGGCGTTTCCTGGGGGTAAGTCACCAGTACAACTGGTCCATTTATCCGGACACCAGTTATATATATCATGGCGTTTCCTATGGGTAAGTTACCAGTTCTACTGGTCCGTTTATCCGGACACCAGTTATACCATGGCGTTTCCTGGGGGTAAGTTATCAGTTCTACTGGTCCGTTTATCCGGACACCAGTTATACCATGGCGTTTCCTGGGGGTAAGTTATCAGTTCTACTGGTCCTTTGATCCGGACACCAGTTATATCATGTCGTTTCCTGGGGGTAAGTCACCAGTTATATCATGGCGTTTCCTGGTGGTAAGTCAACAGTTATATCATGGCGTTTCCTGGGGGTAAGTCACCAGTTCTACTGGTCCTTTGATCCGGACACCAGTTATATCATGGCGTTTCCTGGGGGTAAGTCACCAGTTATATCATGGCGTTTCCTGGGGGTAAGTTACCAGTTATATCATGGCGTTTCCTGGGGGTAAGTCACCAGTTATATCATGGCGTTTCCTGGGGGTAAGTTACCAGTTCTACTGGTCCATTTATCCGGACACCAGTTATACCATGGCGTTTCCTGGGGGTAAGTTATCAGTTCTACTGGTCCATTTATCCGGACACCAGCGAGGCTGTTGAAATGCTAAACCCCCACAATCCTGAGCGCCAAGGTAGGACATGAATAACGAGCTGATAGACACTATAGACCATGAATATATTGCGCGAATGCACAGATTCCTGTATTATTCAAAACATAGATGTATCAAACTGTGACGCATGAAGCAAGACATGGGTTGATATATCCTATCTCCTAAGCAATTATTCAATATCTACTAACATGTGCACTCTTAAATGTACGATAACGTTGAAAGATATCAATAATTAAGACTATTTTCAAATTGTATAGATGTTCTTGATTGTTGTCACCTGAGCGAAAAGAAACACACCAGTACAAACAACCAGTACTAATGTCGTGATTATTTTATATCATGGACAACGGTCAGGACAAAAACCCATCTTTTCAGTGCCGAGGTTTAACCCGTTCCCTCATATATACGCTTTCTGACGCTTCTGCAGCAGACGGCTTTATGAAATCATAGTAACAAAAGAAGAAATTGCACAAAACGTGCAATTTCTCCTTTTGTCACAATGTTTTCCACTTTTAGTCATTTTCGGTTTCCATTCAATTATAGAGATTTTCTATTTTTTGACAAAATATGTTCAAAGTCGTCTGTTGCAGAATTGTCGTATGAGGAAAAGGGTTAATGTGCTTGATTTGGGGTTTTCCCCCCAGTTCTTATCGTTGAGAGCACTTGTAACTCGTTGTAAAACATGATCAAATGAACATGCATCGAAAATGCAAAGATTTGCGGAATGCTGTTTGTTCCACTCATACCGACATGAAAATACACTCCATGTATCAAGTGGTTACTTGTGTACCTTGTTTATTATCGGTAATACCTTTGTCCCCGCAATTAGAATCCTCCGTTACATTGGTCCTTGATTTGATTTGTTTGAATAGTACTTCACGTTGTTTCAATCCTATTTCTGTTACATCATCGTATTTTCTTTTGTTAATTAACAGGCTACAGAACTACCGGTGTATTTTTTTTTTATTTTTTTTTTACCTTAGGGGTATAGTATTTTGCGTTTTAAATCTGTCTATCCATCAATCAATTCAAAGTCCTATCTAAGGCATGTTTTACCTTGATTCGAGTGACAATTTATTGAACTCATTGCCATTATCAAGATTCACTGCAAGTCTTGTTTTGATTGCATAAGGAACGCCATTGTGGTATGCCCCCTTTTCACGTTCGATACCAATTCAAGTGTGCCCCACCGATACATCGGTCTTTAACCCTTTCCCTCATACGACAATTCTGAAGCAGACGTCTTCAAACATATTTTGTCAAAAAATAGAGAATCTCTTTAATTGAATGGATAACCTATGACTAAAAGTGGTAAACATTGTGGCAAAAGGAGAATTTGCTCGTTTTGAGCATTTTCTTCTTTTGTCATAATGTTTTCAAAAGGCCGTCAGCTGCAGAGGCGTCAGAAAGCGTCTTTATGAGGGAAAGGGTTGAAACTTTACCCCTAGAAGATATCTAACGACATTGTTTTTATTAATTGATAAGTCATTACTGTTTCTATTTCATCTTAAGTATATATACGACTGTCATAAAGTGGGTGCTGGTATTTTCGGTGAAGTATATACAACTGTCATAAAGTGGATGCTGGTGTTTTCGGTGAAGTTTATACAACTGTCATAAAGTGAGTGCTGGTGTTTTCGGTGAAGTATATACAAATGTCATAAAGTGAGTGCTGGTGTTTTCGGTGTATATACAACTGTCATAAAGTGAGTGCTGGTGTTTTCGGTGTATATACAACTGTCATAAAGTGAGTGCTGGTGTTTTCGGTGAAGTATATACAACTGTCATAAAGTGAATGCTGGTGTTTTCGATGCAGTATATACGACTGTCATAAAGTGGGTGCTGGTATTTTCGGTGTGAAGTATATACGACTGTCATAAAGTGGGTGATGGTGTTTTCGGTGAAGTATATACAACTGTCATAAAGTGAGTGCTGGTGTTTTCGGTGAAGTATATACAACTCTCATAAAGTGAGTGCTGGTGTTTTCGATGCAGTAAATACAACTGTCATAAAGTGGGTGCTGGTGTTTTCGGTGTGAAGTATATACGACTGTCATAAAGTGGGTGCTGGTATTTTCGGTGTGAAGTATATACGACTGTCATAAAGTGGGTGCTGGTGTTTTCGGTGAAGTATATACAACTGTCATAAAGTGAGTGCTGGTGTTTTCGGTGAAGTATATACAACTGTCATAAAGTGGATGCTGGTGTTTTCGATGCAGTATATACAACTGTCATAACGTGGGTGCTGGTGTTTTCGGTGAAGTATATACAACTGTCATAAAGTGTGTGTTGGTGTTTTCGGTGCAGTATATACAACTGTCATAAAGTGGGTGCTGGTGTTTTCGGTGAAGTATATACAACTGTCATAAAGTGAGTGCTGGTGTTTTCAGTGAAGTATATACAACAGTCATAACGTGAGTGCTGGTGTTTTCGGTGAAGTATATACAACTGTCATAAAGTGGGTGCTGGTATTTTCGGTGAAGTATATACAACTGTCATAAAGTTTTATGTTTAAAGAGACATAACTTGTATGATATGCAGGATAGAGTTAACTTACTTAATAATATACATAGGTGTGATAGGTGGGAATCGTTCTTTAAAGGATCAATGTAATGCATCAAGTAAATACTGAGATATGAATATTTCAAAATGTTTTTGACAAAAACATACATTCAGATCAGATAAAAATGACGTGCAGGCGGATCTTTATCTTCGTGTTCATTTATTACGAAAACAAAATATTTTTAAAAACTTTTTTTCTGGAGCACGACTCGTTTTCATTTCGCAGAGCCCCGGTAGCTAAGTCGGTAACGACACGGGCTGTCAAACAAGATGTTGTTCAAAACCAATCTCGGTCAACATTCTTTCCGACGGTTGACAAAAGTCACTGTGACAAGCGTTATTCGTCTTTCACAAATGGGCTAAAAGTTTATGTTGAAAAGCAGCCAGTTGCTTGGAAAGTATGTAGTTTCGAGTACTGGTAAGAGAAAGCTAGGATACACATGCGACGTTGAACAGGCCACCGTGATGTGACTGAACAATTGTTGAAAACGGCGTTAACCCTTTCCCTCATACAACATTTCTGCAGCAGACGACTTTGAACATATTTTAACAAAAAGTAGAAAATCTCTATAATTGAATGGATAACCTATGACTAAAAGTGGAAAACATTGTGACAAAAGGAGAAATTGCTCGTTTTAAGCAATTTCTTCATTTGTCACTATGTTTTCAAAAAGCTGTCTGCTGCAGAGTCGTCAGAAAGCGTCTATATGAGGGAAAGGGTTAAGCCCCTATGAAGCAATCAATCAATTGAAAGAAATTGAAATGCGACAAACCTTATTCGTCTACCATCAACGGACTATCAGTCTATTTGGAAAAGCAGCCAGTTGTATGGGAATACTTTTGTGTGGAGTAAGTCTAGAAACACATGGGTATGTAAAAAAGCGAGGCTAGACGCATACATGACCTCGTCTGAGCTGTCGTTATTTACACAAGGGACAATATCCCTTTTCGCCTGACGTTTCTGATATTGTATGACTTTCCATCACGGGATCATATACAGGTAAACTTATGTACATGGAGGAGGCGGAGAGTGAAGACTCTGGTGAGACTGTGTGAATTACTAGCTCGCCTAAGGCTTCAATGTATATATAAAGTTCTTCTTATGATTATGCTTGTAAGCACTATTACATTTTAATAGCAGTGTCTGCCACTTTGTAAAGAAATAAAAATCGAAGTTTTTGACAGATGATCGATTTGAAGTTAATCCTTGAGGCCATCTTTATATTTTAACTGATTTATTCTAATACAAGCGTTTGACTGACACATTTGTAAAACCAAATTACCTGTCTGTGTTACTCTATAAAAATGATTGTGGACAAATTAGACATTGTTCAAAATGGGCTTTTTTTCACACTGTATTTTTTTAAAACTTTGTATCACATGCACGATACATTCTCTGGATGTTTCATTATTTCCTTCATATAGTTGTATAGCAAAAGGCTCCTATGGGGGTAAAACGATTAACTTTCAAAATTGTATTTTGATTTGTCTGAGAAATTCCACTTATTTTGAGTTCGAGGGTTAATATGAAATAAGGGCAGAAGATTTGTATTATATTTGAATAAGTAAGCTGGCATATCATCTGGGCACATGCCATAGTCCCGTAATATATACCCCCTTGTGAGATTTACACATGCTTTATCATAAGTTTACTGGTCCTCGAAATTGACAAACAACATAGCGGACTTATAAGGCAACGCTCAATGTTTCGATTTTCTAATCGGTCGAATTGTTTCACTTAATTAAAACGTTCCCATATTGGGCCTACATTTAATGCTCAGCAGACTTTTTTGACAAAAATCTAGGGGAAATTGTATGGAAAATATCTATATGTTAAAGTATAATTGCCACAGTGTTTTCAAGAGACATCTGGTGTAGTTCTAACTTATGAAAGGGCTAAATAATATTGATCTGTGATTGCGGATAATTCCACAGGCGTCCGAATTTCTATTACAGCAAAAAATGCCGAAAATCACACAATACCTCGTTAAAATACTCAAAAAGTCTCTCTATATTGTCTATACGCTCGTAAAGGTAATTTGGGGAATACCGCACGTGTTTCTATAAATAGCCCCTCTAAACGTCCATATAGTGTAAATAATAATAATTACACTATATGGACGTTTAGAGGGGCTATTTATAGTTACACGTGCGGGATTCCCCAAATTACCATTACGATCATTTTATCATAGTGTATAGCCCTGTGCAATAACCCCTGTTATCTCCCTTTAAATAATATATCTATAGGTGCTACCTATTTACGAAAAAAACGCAAGATAATTATAAACAAAAATTTAAGAGCATACTTTGGCCATACAAAAGGATTTATAAGTAATTGACTAGACAATAATAATGTTAATGTCATGTTTCTTGCATTATCAAAACATATTTGGAATTCGTATTGCTGTCGTCTATTATTACGAACAGAAAATAATAAAGTAAGGACTTTCAGAAAATCAAGGAATACATTTATAATGAACGAGGTTAAAACATGAGGGCCAAGATGATCCTTAATCGATCACCTGCATTATGGTAAAGAAGCAAATAGATCAGACTTTTCTGATGCCACCTGGCGACTGCCTTTTTCAACCAGTCAATATGACTGGAACAAATTATGTAAGGGGTCACATTTCTGCTAAACCCTTTCCCTATTAGAGACGGTTTCTGAGGCCTATGCAACAGACGATTTAGGAAAAGATTGCCGCCACAAGAACAATTGCTCCTTATGAGGAAGTTATCCTTTTGCCTAAATGTTTGATAAATAATTATACTTTGAATGAGTGAGTCAATAGCTCATGTATAGGAATTTGGGGTCTTTCATGTTGATACCACTTTTTTTGCGGGAAACGACGTCGAACAATTGACGTTACGCCAAGATGAAGTGTAACGGAAATGACGTCACGTCCTTCTTTGGCTACGATACAGTCAAAATTTAGTTTCGGGTGTAGAAGGCTAATGCTGTCGGGTTTTTTACCAACGGGAAAACATATTTCTTACAGATTTCCATTTATTTTTAACTTTTCGTACTAATGTTAATTCCCACATAACACAGCACTTTAATGATCTTAAATATCAATTTAAAATTTTTTTATTAAAAAGACGACAATAATTTTCAATCCGTGTTTTTCCGCTCATTTTATACATACCCAAAATACCGATTTTAAAAAAAATGATTAAAAAGACGACAATAATTTTCAATCCGTGTTTTTCTGCTCATTTTATACATACCCAAAATACCGATTTAAAAAAAAATGATTAAAAAGACGACAATAATTTTCAATCTGGGTTTTACGTCTGCCTTTTATACATATCCAAAATGGCGGCCCCCATGGATTTTTCCAGTTTCATTTCAGAAAGCTTCATGGGTTATTGAAAAAAAAAAAAAAAAAAAAAATCTCACACCTGTTAACTATAAGCGAAAAAACCCATTCATGGTTTTTTTTCGTATTATCTCCCTTTGACGCTCTTTAGCTTGGAGGTTTACTCAAAACTCTTTTGGAGAGCAAATGCCAATTACCTTGTCAATGCAGGCATATAAAATAGTTAAAATGTGTGTTGCAATGTAAACTTGTATCCTCCATTAATTAATGATAAAGATGATTATTGAATTTTGCCAAGATGTATACAATTTCAGATGCTTCCATTATAATAGCAGGCTTTTGAAAAAAAATGTTGGAAAAGAGGAAATGTCCAAAGTTAATTTTTTTTCTTCTTCCCTCAGTCACAAGGTTTTCAGCTGTATATCAAAACCAATGTTCTTGATACTAGCTATCATTACAATAAATTACATTGTATATTACATAAAGGAAGTTTACAAATAAAACATATATTTACATTTTTGTACATACTTATTTGTAATATGAGTATAGGTGCTACGCCATTTTTTCAGACAGACAGATCATTGATGTGGTTAAGTTGACATATTCATCCTGATTAGATAGAGATGAGTAAAACATTAAAATCACACCAACATTTCTCTGAACATTACAACACCTCATCAGATATTTTGAAAGCAAATATCTATTGAAATACCGGTTAATATTTAAACAACATTATTTCTGTTAACCCTTTCCCACATTTAGATGCTTTTTGAGGCCCCTGCATCATACAACTATTGAAAACATTGTGACGAAAGAAGAAATTGTTCAAAACAAGCAATTTCTCCTTTTACCACATTGTTTAATGGGATAAAAAAAATATATCATTGGAAGAGTAGTATGTAAGACATGGAAGAAGGAATAGGGGATAGATGTTTTTTTCTGTGTTTTTTACTGTAATAAATTAAATGAAAACATTTGTGTTTGTAATGCTTTTATTATTAAAAAAAACTAAATATTAAATAAACTATTTAGTTTGTCAGTAAATGATAATATAAAACCGTGACTGTGTATTTCTCTATGCGCAATTCTTACATCGCGTGTCCGTGGAAGGTAAACAAAAACACGACCTTGGCATGTGTAAAAAAGTTTTTAAAACATTAGAAATTAGGAAATTCTATAAAGTATAATCATTGCAAACAGTTGAAAATTTGAAAACATTATTTGAGCAATGTCTCCTTTAGTCACGATGTTTTTCAAAAGTCGTCTGCTACAAATGCGTCTTCAACAAGAAAATGGTTGACGTGTTCAATAAAAGGGTAAATTCATTTTTTTATATTTGACCAAACTTTCAAAATATTTATTTGTTTGTTAGAGAATGAATTGTAAAATAATTTCTCACAAACCTGCATAAAAATCACTTGTAATCCAAATGATTTCTCACAAACCTGCATAAAAATCCTTTATAATCCAAATGAAATCGTCCAATTTCACAAACACAAAAGGTCACAGATTTTAAGACCGAATTTTGGGAGAGCCTATGGGAAATGCTTACGTCATAGCGCGTGAGCATTTTACTCAAGTGAACCGCGTCAGGACAAATCCCGCATTTGGATAGTTTCGGTGTTAATTTCATAATAAGATCAAATTGCATATTTGTGTGGTAGTTTTTTGGTCATGAATCTTCCCAAGAAACTTAGTGTGATTCACAACTTAAAAGCAAACAGAACAATTCATGATCAGTCTGATCTCTGCCTCGCAAAGTTTGTATAGGAGCGTTACTTATGGGTATTTCAAATATAAAGCGTCTGAAGTGTTGCGATTGTAAGTAACGTCACTGCTAGCAACGACGTACATGAAATGACGTCACAGTTGTCACGTTCTATGAACAAAGTACGACGCTTATTTTTCATTTCATATTAATAGAGTCTATTGCAACATGTTATGGTAGATTGTATGTTTATGTATCGCTTGTTTGTGATTATGTTCCTAATCACAAACGTGTTTTCCAAGCCGAAAATGGAAATGGTCCTTTTACTAAGGACTACTCGATTATCCCATTAAAATGGGTAATCTCTTGTGTGTCCCCAGATCGTCCGACAATGGCAACGGGAAAAAGACGAATAAGAAGAAAAGATGGTTCAACAACCGAAGGAAGAAAGAAACACATACTGACAAAGGACCAGAATTTTCAACTTCTTCAGGTAATAACTGAGCCATTTCTTACGAAAACCGACGTTGGGAAGTTCTGAAATCAATGGCAGCAATCACCTTATAATTGCATACTTACATAATATCGCGTCGCTGGGGGTTTGCTGGGGCTGTAACATGGAGTTTCTTTGTTGTTTTTTATAGGAATCCGCCGTGGTCGAGTGCTAAGCGTCGTGGATCTTGAACCTAGCGTCCCGGGTTCGATCTCCAGTCGCAAAACTGCGGTCATGGTGTATTGCCCTTTGCAATGCACATTCCTAGCCTAGATCTGAGGGTGGTTTTACACAGTGATCATGAATAAATGAACTGTCGCCGTGATATAACTGAAATCATGTTTAAAACTGTAAATATCCAATAAAGCAAAAGCTCGTGTTAGCAAAACCTAACTTCATATTAATATTTTGAAAATTCATATAAGACGCGCCTTTATTCGGTTTTGAATTGAATGGTAATACATGTAGGAGTCAACGTTCACACTTTCTTGGTCTGGATTTAGGTCAAAATTATCTCCAGATTTCATCCACACTCTTTAATGACTAGATATGAACATGTAAGACCCAGAACAGTTCGCGCGGAGGTGCAGGCTGCTCTTGCACTTCGCCGGTCGCAAAGTCCGGAGTGTCTGTGCTCCTGGACCGTAGCCCATGTATTTAAATAAGATGAATAATTCTGGCACGATATCAAAGTCATACATTATTTCGAAAGAAATGATTATTACCGTTATACCGAAAGTCTACGATTGTTTTCTTTACAGAGTCCAGCCTAGAAAAAGAAAATATTGTCCACGAGGAGGACCAGGTGGATCGAGATGTAAATCATGCTTGTGCTAGCCACCCCAAATATCATATTGATCCCGTCGTGTCGAGTAGCATTCTTCTGAGGCATTTCGATGATGATTCGGATTCCGACACTGAGTGTGAGCTTACAACATACATTGACGGGGCATCTGGTGATGAAGTGGAACCTGGTTTTAGCGTGGATGATACGAATACTCCTGATAACCAGAAGTCAGAAGGAGAATCTGGTGAAAATTGGGATGTACCAAAGCATGTGGATTCTTGTTCTAAAGGTTTCGAATTTTCGACAAACACCGAAAAGCCATATTCAGCAGACATAGAATCTATATCAAAAGATGCTGCATTGAAAGATGAATCGGTAAACACATTAGAACCATCTACAAAAATCGAGTTGTCAGACGAAAGTACAACATCATTGAATAAAGTTGATGTGTCATACGAAGATTCATCAGGTCTTGCAGCTTTCACAATTTCAGTGGGAGATACTAGATCAAACGTCGAAGAAACAAACACAGAAGAACCATTATCTGCAGATTTCAACATATCCGATGTAATGACAACACAAGCGCAAGAAGCTGCCATACCAGACAAGATAGCCTTTGCAGATGACGTAACACCAGCGAAAGAAGTTGTTGCCAAATCAGAAAAGCCAAATAATGCTGCAGATGTGAGCGATGAGGCTGATGTACCAAACAGAAAAGAGCAATCAGAAGTTGAAACGACATTGCAAAATGTTGCTATATCAAATACAGAACTGGAATTACCACGTCAAGAACCTAGAATTGAAAACCAAAGGGAATCCAGTCCTGAGGATTTCAGATATTCGAAAGAATATCAAACTCTTACCAAAAAGGCCAAAGAAAAAAGGACAGGAGAGTCATCTTCTGCTGAAGACGTAACAAAAACCCATGCAGAGAAAAGTGATAATGCTAAACGAGAAGAAGCACGCCTTCCACGCATCCAGCCTATTGATGAATCCAGACAATCGACTAAGAGGGATGAAGTGCGAAAAGATGACGAGATTGTACAAACGATAATTAGAATGACTGTCATGAGTGACACACAACAATCGGTAGCATTTAGTATTGATGACGCAAAGGAGGGGGTAGAAGAACGGATTGTTTATTTAGACCAAACCGGAGTCCCTTCATCTTCAGTAACTGAGCGATTAGAACTAATGGATTCATCGAATGTGGCATCAGCAAAGAAAGATGAAACTCTCACACAGTCCAATCTTGGTGTTACAGTTGTTGTAGGAAAGCAATTGCAACTAGATGATGTGCTATACAGGAAAGGCATTTTCAAGGCAGTCATCGGAAAACCGTCAGAGGTAAAACTAACTAAAGGGAACAGTTACACATCTGATATATTGAACGAGACAACTCTTATAACACAACTTAGAGGTGGCAATAAGGGTTCTGGAAATACAACAAATGTTGATAATAATTTGAAAACTACTGATGTTAAAAGTGTTTCAGAAGATGACGGTCATTCTAAATATTTTACATCTAGATTCATTGAAGTCAAACCAGTTCCATCAAATAAAGAGGATGGAGCTGTAAGCGTGGACATTAAAGAAGATCTTTCTGTTGCTCGTACCGATGGTAATAAATTTAAGCAAGTCAAGAATGAAATGTGTAAAGAAATCACAGTATGCGAATCAAAACAATCGTCGACAAAATGTACAGCAAATGTTTGCAAGAAGAAAAGTTCTTCCGATCATACAAAGGCAGACTTCGACGGTGCTATAAGGGAACGGGAAACGACCGTAAGTAGCGATCAAACCAGGCGTGTTAATAGAAACTCGGTGAGTGAAGCGAAAGCTACGAAAGAGACTAATGACAAACTAGCTCGTGATATTGATACGCTAACTGTTGCCACAACGAAATATAACAATAAGACAAACGATATACAGCTGAAGACAGCAGCGAGTTGTCCGACCATACAGAAGAAATCTGAGGCGTCAAAGAGTATGGAAGAACTTGCAAAGGTATTAGAAGCATTGTCAGCACTAAAGGTACCTACTCGAAGCGATACACAGAACACCGAAAAGTATAGTGCAAGGTTTTCTAGAAAGATCCCTTCTCCGCGGCCAGATACATCAATCAATTCTGGTATTGCTAACACTCAACCGTCTAGTCGGTCAACAGCTGTGTCGTCTAGAAAAGAGGCATCACCGCAACCTCCGCTATCACCTGGTTCTTGTGTTAATAATTCAATAATTAATATTAAGTCACAAAGAGTTTCTACGCGTGCTGTTTCACCGCATACAGTGCCATCGTCGTATGCAAGTAACAAACAACAGAGGCCGACCGAGTTATTAACAAAAGTGACCTCAACTCACGCGAGCACTACAAATTCAGATGAGTATGCCAAGACGCAAATGTCAACAGGGCTTTCGGGCAATTCGACCTTGTTGCAGTCTTTGATCCCTGCTAGTTCTGGGTGCTACAAACCTTCGGATTGTATACATAAATGCCTGACAAGTTCCGTGTCGGAACCCCTTCCTTCTGTAACTGTCGAGGACAGTGCCACTAGAGATAAATACTTACAAAGGAAGGTGAGCGATTTTGAAATCCCAAAGAAAAAGCCACGCCCTCCACAGAAACCCTTGGTCCTTAAGAAGCCCAGTCCACATTTATTTGTAATTCCTGGTATTGCAAAATCTGACCTGGCCGAAGATGAAGACGTGAAATGGACACAGAAACGCCTAACAGGTATTGATTGATTTATTTGGGGTTAAACATTGTTTTTTTTTCCAGCAGTACTTCAGTTATACCACAGTCTGAGTACATTAAAATTGTATTAACATGATTTCTTTACCTGACACCGGTACTAGGCTAGGCAATGTTCCTGGCTAAGGGCACTAAACAAATCGTAACAAGTACAGTACACAAACTATTTATGTCATTGTCTCCTATTCATTATAATTTACTATTGTCTTAGCAAGCAGACTTCATTGTCTAAAATTTAAGTTCATGTATTTAAAGAAATAAATGCTTGCACATTTGTATATGGATCAAGTTTTCGTTGAGCTTCAGAGTTCTTTTGTTAAACATTCGTTTAAGAGGTCCTCATTTCAGAAATATGATGATTGTTTCGTGTCGTATTACTGGAGTAATACATAATCGAATTCCTTAGACAACATTCGGCTAAGACAGTATTGTTCTCTGAATTTGATGGCTTTCGTTTTTTTTTACCATTATCATAGTTATATTACCGTCACACACGGGTTGTTCGGTCCGTGACTTCTAATAACATTTTTTAAAACGTTCTACCTTCCACTCTTTTCTCAAATTATACTTTATCCCGCCTACAGAGAATTTAAATTTCTTGTCTGTATTAAAATAATGTTAATTGTTTCTATGGCTCACATGATAAGATTAATTGTATATAAGAAATTGTATATTATGAATATATTGTGAATTACAATCTTCGCAATTGGAGGAAATAAAGATAGTTATGCATTAAGTAATGTTTTTTCGACTTATCGTTTACAGGGCCTCAAAGAGAAATGATGTGGGCATCAAAACCCACATCCTACGATGTGAAGTTCCCACCATTACCGAAACGGTTATTAGAAAGCGAGGGGAGCATTGACAAACTCAGGAAGTCTTGGGTCATACCACAAGTAAAACAAATTGAAACTTTGAAGCGAGAATTCGGACGTAAGTATACATTCAGATTCGTTTTTATTAACTGTTTACGGGATATCACATATTGAGTTTCTTGCATTGAAAATTGGTTCGGAAAACAATTGTGGAAAAAAACCCAGAAATATTTCATTTAGTTAAGTTTCTCCTTTTCCCGCATTTTTTTTCTCCAAATGATCGTCTGCCACAGAAACGTCATTTGTATTCTGTACCCGGGGAAATATCCCAGGTATCAAGGGTCTGTCTTGCTAATTATCTTTCACACATGGTAAGGTATCTAGTTTTAGAGAAAATACATAAGCAGTAAACGCTGTAAAATATGTTAAAACTAGTGCTTGAAACACTGTATTGTTTCAATAGTTAGTCCCGTAAAATGATTAACGATTATAATTGAGACGTCGCGTCTATCGATTTTGGGTCTGAGCGCATCCGCGTACAGTGTGGACTCGGGAGAGTCTGTGGATCCGCACAGTATCACCAGAGCTTTCACCGTCGGACTTTACGTAATTAAGTCTTTGATGCACCGTTTAATAAAAGCCGAGAACATTAGCCCCACTGGTGTTATAGCAGTCTACCTTTATATGACCCCATTACGGAAAATCAATAAGAACCCAAATCCTCATGTCGGACATTTTCTTATACATGTATATGTAACTTGAATAGATAAGTTTACTTGAAAGTAATTAAGTGGTATGTAAGTGCTGTTTTTTATGGGGGAAAAACACTCTATTTTACTATTCATAAGATTTAATTTCGATTTCAGTTTTTCCAGGATTAATGGTACCCAACCAACTGAGAAACAAATATAGTGTGGATATCGAAGACCCTAACACTACCCTCAACCATGAGAATAGTGATGCTGAAGATACTGGTG
The DNA here is from genome assembly GCA_031761405.1 of Serripes groenlandicus. Taxonomy (NCBI): domain Eukaryota; kingdom Metazoa; phylum Mollusca; class Bivalvia; order Cardiida; family Cardiidae; genus Serripes; species Serripes groenlandicus. Next base: position 73,878,428 of record JASEVX010000004.1, on the reverse strand, counting down.
GTGAAACTTACATGATGATGATGTTGATGATGATGTTGATGAAATATAAAACCATTGCTGGACTGTATTTTTTGTTGTATGTATTCCATGTGAATAAGAAATGATAATGTATTAATAAAATATTATTCTTAAACACTCTTTCTCTGTATTTAATGCTGACATGAAATTTAGAAAATTATGCCCGGCAGAATGTTTTGCCGATATACGGCAGTGATGTCCGAATTTGTTTATAAATGATCCTCCTGATAATTGAAAACGATATATATTAATTTCTGACTCTTGCGTTTCAAATGTCAATATTTCCTTCGAATTAACCCTTATTCCTCTGTACGCAACGTTCAAAATATGTAATTATTGGAAAGAGTCCGTAGGAGCAATTCCTCCTTTTGAGATAATGTTTAAAAGACATCTGCTGCATGTGTGTCAGAATGCATCGTCATGTGAGAGAGGTCTAACGTATTCTGCATTGAAAGCATCCCAATAAGTAGATAAGTAGATATAAAACTTCTGGAAAATTAGAAGTAAATATCTATTGTTGATTCATTTAAGCTGCATTCAAGTTGAGTTATTTCTATTCTTCCAACGATATGTCCATAAACCGTAATTTGCAGAGGTTTAACAAAACTACTCTATCACAGAAATGTTTCCCACGGTCCCAACGTCTCTGTGATGCAGTGGTTAGAAGGCACATACGAGGTTGAAGATCAGGGTTCGATCCCCGGTCGAGTCATATCAAATACTTTAAAAATTGTAGTAATGGGTTTCCTTTCTTTGCGATCAGGGTTGAGTGGAAAGCATTACTACTGATGCACCAGTGTAAGACGAAACAATACCGGTAGTACTAGTAATTTACTAAGGAAACACTGTGATTTGAGCCGTTCCCGCAAGAAAAACGGCCAGCATTGTGGAAAAACCCGGACAGACACTTTTCGCCTCCTGTTGATTTTCTGTTTCAGGACTCATTACTCTATACCTCTATCACTCTGAGACGGAATGTGTCGGCCCGGAATATCATGTGCGGACTGCGCAGACTGATCTGGTCGACATATTACGCAGAGGCCATAATGTTTATTTTCTCGCGGAACGGCTCATTTACTGACATAATATCGAAAGCATTCAAACAAACACACCAATGACCCTCGGTCCTGGAATATAAACATTCTATGTTTTGCGAACAAGGTACAACCATAAACGTATTGTGTATACGCACAGTCTGGTCAGGGCTTTCGCTATTTAGCCAATGGACACTAACGGGACCGTACATTGTGATTTACTGTACAGGGCAATGGTGAAGTGCGAACAAGTGCAGTTAGAACTATTTTTGAACCTTGAATGCCTCAGCCATGGCAATGTTGGTGGCATCTGGTTCTACAGTCGGACAGTTGATGAGAAGAATGTGTGCCATATATAGCTGGTACGACTGTACACTGCGCATCGCAAATCCGCATAAATGGTCACTGGTCGCTGAAGCGACGAGGTAGAGGAACTGAGTCTCGGGGGTGTCGATGTGACTGTTTACACTCCAGTACATCATGGTCAGCTTATTCTGCTGACGTTTGTGCTAGAGAGATTGCCAGCCTTGATCGGATATCATCTGGGATGTGCTGTTTTTTGTCCTATAGTCACCCTTGGCGAACCGAGCAGCCCTACGTTGGACAGCCTCTAGTTTCTGTAGGGGAGACCTGGGAAGAGTGTTACATTTTTCAAAGTGTATCAAATATTGAGATAATAATTATGTTTACATCACTGTCATAGACGTGGCTACAAAATACACACCATTATCAACATACAACGTCTCAGTTCTCTTCTTGCACATCGCCTGCATGAAGTCTTGTTTCAAAACCTGAAAATCATAGGAAATTGTGAGCCTCCGCCAGTTGTCGATATTCACCTCGAGTTTGAAGATTTCTTACCTTTCAAACTAAGTAAAAAGAAATATTTGATTTTTGTTGTGTTATCTGGGAAAATTGCACAAATAATCTTGAAAACAAAGTAGTGAAACTTCAGAAAAGGGCTGCCAGGGTAATCCTTGATTGTGATTTTACCGCCCCTTCATCTTTAATGTCTGCTGAACTTAAATGGATGATATTTCCTGAACGAGTTATTTATCAGAAAACCTTTCAAATGTTTAAATCTTTACGTGAAAAAAACCCGTTGATTACTTTAGGACATCATTTACTTTTACGTCTGATATTCATGCATTCATCTGCTTCTTGACGGCCACATTCGTCTTGAATGTGTTCGGCGAATGCGATCCCGGGGTTTTCCACATTGTTTAGTGCGCCTATGGCTCTGGTGTGTATACACTAATCCATGTTTCGTCAATGGTGACAATTCTTTCAACGTAACGTTCTCATTCAAGATCGAACATCTTCAAAGGCTGCTGACAACATTCAACAGAAAGTCTCCTCAGGTCATATGTTAGCATTTTGTTTTGTTATCCATCTTGCGCATAAGCACGCATTTTTAGCTGGTTGTGAATACTATTGTGAAACTGTTATCTGTTATGGCAACGATAGCCCTAATCGTGATGCGCCGAACTTTAACCAGTGGCTCCTTGACGGCGGCGACGTTTGGTGACGTTACAGTACTCGAACGACCGCTGCGCTCGTTATCACCGATGTCTTCCTCCTCAAAGCATTTATACCCCACATACAGGGGCGTAGCTTAGCAATAATCAATGTGTAGGCCGTCTCGTGAGAACAGTGTGGACTCTGCGTAAAGTATCGACCCGGATCAGCCTAAGCATGTCACACAGGTCTAACCGGATAGACACTTTTCGCCTCCTGTGGATTTTCTGTTTCAGGAATCACTACTCTATACATCTATCCCCCTAAGACGGAATGTGTCGGCCGGATCAGTCTGCGTATACAGCGCAGGCTGATCTGGTCTATACATTACGCAGATGTCTATCGCCGCAGCTGCATTTTGGGGCATTTTGAGAAAAAATGTGTATGCACATGCCTACATTGCCTTAAGGGAGCTACGCCCCTGACATAGACTGCTTGGTTTCCCCATATGCATGTTTTAACATTTCGATGGTTTTTGCTTTAGAAAATCCATTTCAACAAGCCAATCTCTGTTCTTCTCTTATTTTATAACACCTTTTCTAGAGAACACAAAATAACGTCATCAACGTCGTGACAAATGTTAGCGGGTTTACCCACAGGCGTCCGAATTTCTATTACAGCAAAAAATGCGAAAAATCACACAATACCTCGTTAAAATACTCAAAAAGTCTCTCTATATTGTATATACGCTTTGATAACAATGATCGTAATGGTAATTTGGGGAATCCCGCGCGTGTTACTATAAATAGCCCCTCTATACGTCCATATAGCGTAATAATAATGACGTTTTTAAGCTTAATGTTCATTATCAATCTCCTTCGCAGAGTTGTCGTTCCTTACACTCACCATACATCTCTGCAACAGGCTCACAGGCTCAATGTCAAGATTCTTGACGAAACATGATAACTGTATTTTAATTGACTTAGTTGTCACTGATGTAAGCACTAACCTTTTACACTTGTGACAGGATCTTTTTCTTACTTTGCTAATGAAAAACAACCGAAATTTTGGCTGGGATGACGTCGTTGACGTTACTATAGAAACCTCATTTCATTCCATACGGATGAACCAGACAGATCTATAAATTACAACTGACATCACTGATATTCAGAATTCCTTGAACTTTATTATGAAACAATTTTACGGAAATTTAGGAAAAAAATGAGATAATGAGAGCACTTCTCCGCATACTTTTTGATCACCCCTCGAACTGTTATAGATAATCTTATACCGAAAGCATATGTATCTGACCAGGTCCCTGGTCCGACTGAAAGATGTATTTCTTCCTAAAAAAAATAGCAAACGGCAGTAAAAACATAATTTGACAAGTGTTACAGAGAAAGAAAATAACGAACATTTCAACATCTTATTCAAAACAAGGCATATAATGTGCACTGAATAACAACAGGTTCAAACAATAATTAAACAGTTAAGCACAACACATTAAAACAAATAGTTGAGATCATAACAATATGAAACATTAGGTACGTGTAGTTGTATGACTACAATTTAGATCATCTATGATTTAAGGAATGTTGAGTATTCAGAGAATGACTTTCATTTAAACTTCGTGCGGGCGTTGCAAAAAGAACCTATGTATTTTTTATTTCTAACGGTGCACCGATAAATATTCCGGGAAGCAAAAAGGTAAAAATAATATTATTGTTTATGTTTAATTGCCAATTTTATCAAACAAGTGTGGGGGTTTTATGATGCAAAACTATTTATTTGCATAAGATATTGTTCATAATCACAATCATAATTGCTCCCCTGATAGTGTAAAACTAAAGCAAAATTTAGAAATGGAGCCAAAATGATTGTAAAATCAAAGCATTAGGGGTACCTAATGTCTAGGGTCCGTGACTGCTTCTTTTTCTCTCTTTTTAAATGAATTAGACATGTAAAAATCCAGCTCTTTTAGTTATACCTGCAGACATACTTTTTGAAAACATAGTGACAAAAGAAGAAATTGCACAAAACGTGCAATTTCTCCTTTTGCCACAATATTTTCCACTTTTTGTCATATTCAATTATGGACATTTTCTATGTTTTGACAAAATACGTTCAAAGTCGTCTGCTGCAGAATTGTCGTATGAGGGAAAGGGTTAATAGACCCTGCTACAGCAGACAACTTTTTATAATATTGTTGCAAAAGCAGAATCTGCTCAGAATAGTTTTATCTCTATTCAATAGTCCTACATTAATTTTCCATATTTTTTCAGAGATGCTTTCAAATTTATTTGCTACAAAAAATTTGAATGTGGGAAATGGTGTTTAATTTCAGATTAACATGGATATTGAAGAAGAAACTGAAACAATAGGAGAAGATCACCCTAAAGCCTCAAGCATATGTGCTATTGATAAGAAATCTGTTCACAGAATATGCTCCGGACAAGTTGTGCTTACTCTTGGTACAGCAGTGAAAGAGCTTTTAGAAAACAGTATTGATGCTGGGGCAACTATTGTTGGTAAAAAAAAGCATAGCTTTAGATAAGATTAACACTTTCCCACATACAGACGCTTTCTGAAGCCTCTGCAGCAGACGATTATTGATATCATTGTGTCAAAACGAGCAATTTCTCATTTTTGCCACAATGTTTTCAACTTTTTTTCATTATTTATACTTCATCTACGGAGATTTATCATGGTTTTGCCTAGATGTTTTCAAAGTCGTCTGATGCAAATTTGTCATATGTGGGCTGGGGTTTAGTAGTGTATTAAACATTCCCAAATATGTATATGACCCTCCAAACCCTATGTTGTGGGTAGTCAAAAGAATAATTTCAGTGAGATGATTCTTTTGACTCTGTACACACATCATAGGGTTTAGTTGAGTCCTTAGAGAGATATTGTTGGTAAAAAGTCCAGTTTATTCCTTATTTAGTCCTCTTAACCCTTTCCGCACATTTTCTAGCCTAGTACTGGTTTGTTTACCCAGGGATCATGAATAATTAAATTTAATTGCGCGCTAAATGACCTTAGCTGTCGATGCGCCATAAAACAATATACATTCATTCATTCATTAACCCTTTCCCTCATACGACAATTCTGCAGCAGACGACTTTGATCATATTTTGTCAAATAATGGAAAATCTCTATAATTGAATGGATAACCTATGACTAAAAGTGGAAAACATTGTGACAAAAGGAGAAATTGCACGTTTTGTGCAATTTCTTCTTTTGTTTCTATGTTTTCAAATAGCCGTCTGCTGCAGAGGCGTCAGAAATCGTCTATATGAGGGAAAGGGTTAAGTAAATGTTTATCCTATTTCTACATGCAGTTGAATTTATTTTGACATATCTGCAGCAGACAAATTTTGAAAACATTTTGGCAAAAGGGGATATTGTAAATAAGGAGCAATTTCTCCTTTCACCAAGGTATCTTATTTCATGCAACAGTTATACTTTCATGTATACATACACAGGGTTTTCCAAAATTAATCGGTGGCGATCAAAATCATCTGTGAAAATCACTTTTTGATCTGTTAGTTTTGCTCCCCTGGGTCCCCTTCTAGGGATTTACCCTTGATCTGACCCCAAGCCTGATCGGTTACTTTTCTCATTTGATCTGTAAGAACAAATCATTTTGACAACCCTGCATACATATACATATCTGTGACCAATATCATCGTTGCTGTCCGACGCAATATGACCTTATCTGTTGAAAGCAGTGTTAAACCCAATGCAAACAGAACATATTATTTAAGTATTTGTTATTTGTAGATATAAAATTGAAGGAATATGGAAGTGAGCTGATAGAAGTGAGTGATAATGGTTTGGGAGTCCATCCTGTAAACTTCGGAGGTCTGAGTGAGTACCATTTTGCTATTAAATTTATAGTAAACAGGATTCTCCTTACAGTAACTCTATTATCGCCAAGTTAAACCTTATAAATACGCTTATGACACAACTAAGTCCTTTGTTGTGGGTACTCAAAACAATCAACATATTGGTGCATTCGTTTTGAGTAACATAACATAGCGATTGAAATATGTTATCATGACAGAGGATTAGATAAGGTAGAGATAACTGGTCTGTTCCCAACAATATGTCTCTTAACCCTTTCCCTCATATAGACGCTTTCTGATGCCTCTGAGGCAGCTGGCTTTTTGAAAGCATGGCATCAAAAGAAGAAAACAAGCAATTTCTCCTTTTGTCTGCATGTTTTCAACTCTATTCAATCATTGTACAAGTTTTCATTTGATAGGAGTTTCCAGTGTTTTTCTTGTATGTTTTCAAAGTCGTCTGCTGCAGATTTATTGTATGTGGGAAAGGGTTAAGACTCAACAGTCAACTAAACCCTATGTTGTGGATACTCAGACGAATCTTTTGAGTATCAACAAGATAGGGTTTGTGTATCAGATATGGAATTATGAGCGTGATATAGGCACCTGATCTAGAGATCTTTGTGTACTGAGATACAAGTACACAAATTGTATATTGCATTATGGGTCATTACCATTCTCCAAAGACTTGCAAGATGCTTGACCTTGCTAGATGGCAAACAGAAAAGATCCTTTTCAGGCTGTGAAACCAATGAGCAGGCTAATCTTGATCTTTGCTGGTTGTATAGACATCGCCTTGTAGATGAGTTTAAATGTGACATGGCCCATTTTATTATTTCAGCCTTGAAGCATCATACATCAAAGTTACGAGATTTCGGAGATTTGATTAACGTTGATACCTTTGGTTTTAGAGGAGAAGCTTTGAGCTCCCTTTGTGCATTGTGGTAAGTTATTGGAACACATTTTTAAAACATAAAACAGGTAACTTTGGTTTTAGATGAGAAGCTTTGAGCTCCCTTTGTGCATTGTAGTAAGTTATTGGAACACATTTTTAAAACATAAAACGGGTAACTTCTTACATCTACCATAAGCAACTTTGATTACGCATCACAAGCAATTTCTCTGTGTTTCCTTATCAAAGTTATCATAATGTTTTGCAACTTCATCCCTAAACTTTATTCCAATTTTCCCCATGTTATATATATATATATCTCTTAACCCTTTCCCTCATATAGACGCTTTCTGACGCCTCTGCAGCAGATAGCTTTTTGAAAACATAGTGACAAAAGAAGAAATTGCTCAAAACAAGCAATTTCTCCTTTTGTCACAATGTTTTCCACTTTTAGTCATAGGTTATCCATTCAATTAAAGAGATTTTCCATTTTTTGACAAAATATGTTTAAAGTCGTTTGCTGCAGAATTGTCGTATGAGGGAAAGTGTTAAATCAAATAATTACAAAATCCTATATTAATGTAAAAATAAACATTTTCCTTTCAACCCTTTCCCTCATACAACGTTTTGTGCAATTTCTTCTTTTGTCACTATGTTTTCAAAAAGCCGTCTGCTGCAGAGGCGTCAGAAAGCGTCTATATGAGGGAAAGGGTTAACACCCCTACCCCTTATTTTCTGGTATTGCAGTGATTTGAATGTGACAACCAGACACAAAGACGAGGCAGTTGGTACCAAACTAGAATTTGATCATAATGGTCAAATCACGAAAAAAGAGGCCCAGGCAAGACAGGTAATGTAACAGTACTGTATTGAAATAAGTTCCGTCCTTTGCAGCACATGATAAAGGTCTTTTGTGCAATATCAACGCATGCTATATCTACAGAATGATACTGCATCCTTTTTTCACATGGAAAATAGAAGGGTTAATAATTATCAAAGTATACAATTATATGAATTTACCCTTTCTCACGTGAAAAACGAATATCATATTAACCCTTTCCCATATACAACAAGTCCGCAGTAGACAACTTTGAAATGATTAAGTCGAAAATATAAATATTGAATAAAGTTGAAACATTGTGGCAAAAGGAGAAATTGCTCATTTTGAGCAATTTCTCCATTTGCCACAATGTTTTCAAAAGTCGTCTGGTGCAGAGGCACCAGAGAGTGTCTATATTCCAGAAATAACATTGTCACTTTGCATATTTTCAAAGCAGACATTATATATACAGGTAATTGGAACTATTTAGTTGTATTGCTATTGTTATATTCTACCAGGTTGGGACTAAAGTTGTACTACAAAATTTATTCTACACCCTCCCAGTGCGGCATAAAGAATTCCAGAGAAACGTGAAGAAAGACTTTGTTAAGATGGTTCAAGTCCTCAATTCTTACTGTATTATTAGCACTGGTGTAAGAATTACCTGTACCAATGTCACAAATAAAGGGTGAGTTACCTGTTGGTTTTACCATACCCTACCAGGGTTTTCCCTAAGCTTTGAAACTTGAGGGTCATTGTGACCCCCATGTCATCAAAGTTGAGGGTCATCTTATAAATGTTGAGGGTCCAAATTAGAACTTTATTATCAAGTGATTGATATAAAAAACATTAAAAAACAAGTGTGTTGTACCACTTTAATCTATCAAAATTCAATTCACAACTGCGAAAAATTTGAAATCTGTAACAAATTTGTTTCCGGTTAAATAAACTAGACAAAATCGGTAAAAAATAAATAAACGAAATATCGCCCTATGTTTGAATAAGATATATAACTATTTCGTTAAATATCCATTTTGGTGTACTTTAACAACAATACCCACAATACCATATTCGGTTATCCTCAGTTCAAATCGACCACATTGTGAGTTATTAAATGTCAGGCCTCTAAGAGGTGGATTAAAAAGAGATTAAAACACATAAAAACGTGAGTAAGACTGTTTGTGTTAACTTTATACGATAAATAAATGGTCATATGTTGTCCCATATGTGTATTTTGGTGTGACAAACATTACATACGCCAGATTTGACCCTGGAAGCGGCGGATTTTTTTTTGCATGTTTTGGTGCAGGATAAGGACTAAGTTAAATATAGATTTTTGGAAAACCGAGATTATAGAAAAATAGAATGGACTTCGATTTACCGACATTGCGTCCATAGGGATGCATAGATGTTATTTTTGGGGGTCATTTGAGTTGAAAATAAATGCGTCAATGACGCAACATTTGTCCGTCATGGAAAACCCTGCCCTACTCACTCAATACATGTACATGTATATAGTTTTTGGATGTTGATATATCTACTTCCCACATAAAAATCTTTCTGATGACTCTGTAGAAGACGCCATATAAAATCACTGTGATAATATGAAAAATTGCTCAAAACAAGCAATTTCTCCTTTGGCAACAATGCTTTTAAATTTTCCAGTAATTATACCTACCTTTATAGAGATTTTTCTTATTTAGCTAGATGTTTTCAAAATGATCTGCTGCAGATTTGTTGTATGTGGGAAAGAGATAATGGAGCTGGCTCCAGGAAAACCAACCTTAACCCTTGCCCACCTACAACAAAATCTGCAGCAGACGACTTTGAAAACACATAAGACAAAAAGTGGGAAAATCTCTCTAAATAAAAGTGTTATTATCGAATTGAGTTTAAAACATTGTGGCAAATGGAGAAATTGCTAATTATGAGCAATTTTTCTTTTTGTCAATTTTTTTTTTAAACTCGTCTGCTGCAGATGCTTCAATATGAATCTGCAAGTGTGAATGTTAATGTATTTATGAGAGTAATAGAAATAAGGTCTGCCTGCGATATGATCCAAATTTCCAATTAAGGTCAAAAGCTTGTTGAAACCTTCTTATCGGCAAACAGATCAGAACCTGATTAAAATGCCCAGGTGCACAGCTTGATCTGAATTAGAACTTATCACAGATGGTTTGTTTGAGCAATTTCTCCTTTTTCCGCAGTACTTTTATAATGGTCTCATATGTGTCAAAAGTCTGTTGTTCCAGGAAAATATCAACGCTGACTTTTAAAAATTAGAGTTTAATCATTAAATAGAGTTGAAATCATTGTGGCAAAATGGGAAATTGCTCATCATGAGCAATTTCTTCTTTTGTCAACATGTTTTCAAAAAGACCACCTTGGCATATCGATTTTCTGTCTATATCAACCACACGTTTTGTTTTCCAATTACTTATTTTCTGTGTGAATGACCCTATAATAAAAGACCATTTGTAAACAAAGAACATATTGTTTCGTCCCAATAGGTGGTCTTTATACACAGGTTGCCCTGTATATAGATTTTCCTATTTTTCCTTTCTCCAGTCTTCGTGGCTGATTGATTTGGGTCATTGATGATTGTTTTGTTTCTTTTTCGAAAGATTTGAATCCTAAATGTGATTTGAGTAAGTAGTTTGTTTCCCTTCTATAGGTCAAGATCAACTGTGGTCTCAAGTCAGGGAAACGTCTTACTTCAAGAAAATATTTCAAATGTTTTCGGACCAAAGCAGGTATAAATCACAGTTTTTACTATTTCTAAAAATGTTTTTGCCTTTTCTGGATGAAGAAGCTTTTTATAAAATATTTGATTAATTAACCCTTTCCCACATACAGATGACTTTTGAAAACATTGTGAACAATTTTTCGTTTTGCCTCAAATGTTTTCAACCATATTCAATAATTATACTTTAATACATAGAGATTTTTCTTATTTTTGCCAAGATGGGTTCAAAGTTGTCTGCTGCAGATGTTTTGTATATGGGAAAGGGTAAAGGGTAGAGATGACTTGATTCCTCTCTATTGTACATTCATACAGACTTAACTATGGCTATAGACTGCATACACAGACAGAGCTCTAAATAAGGGGTGTCTTTTATGTTCTAAAAATCTTATTTGACATTCAAACCCTATGTTGTGGGTACTCAAAAGTACTCAGTGAGACGATTCTTTTCAGTGCCCACAACATAGGATTTGTTTGAGTTATAAGGGAATATTGTGGAGAAAAGATATGTTCACTACCTCTTAGTGTATTTCAGGAAAAGTATTAACCCTTTTCTCATATAGATGCTTTTAGATGCTTCTGCAGCAGACGAATTTGGGAAAATATGGTGACAAAAGACGAAATTGCTCAAAACAAGCAATTTCCAGTTTTGTCACCACATTTTCAACTCTATTCAATTATTGCACATAAACTTTCATTTAAAGGGACTTTCAAAAAAAAAAATCAGGTATACATGTATTTTCAAAGTCATCGGCTGCAGAGTTGTTTTCATGTTGGAAAGAATTAATTGTGTTTTCCTCAGATTCAGAGTTTACTCGAGTTCAAACAAAAAGTGCCAGGTGAAGATGTCTGTTCAGAGTATGGACTGAAGGGAACTGCTCCTTCATTGTTTAAGTAAGTTTACACATTAAACCTCTTTCCCACATACTACAGACATATGTTGACACATCTGCAGCATACGACATTTGGAAACATTGTATCAAAAGGATAAATTGTTCATTATTGTACACAGAAAACAATGCATAAACTAGCTTATTTTATATCTTTGGCAACAAAACATTTATCACCATTATTCTACACATGTATTAGTCAATAAAATATGTTCCGGGTTCAATTAAACCAATCTTACTTAGTGTTAAGTATTACTTAAAAACTTAAAAGCATGTTTCGTCATTTAGATTTCTCTAATATTATGTAAAACATGAATGGTGAAATGTATTTAAGTGAATGGCTAAATTGATATAAATTGTTATCTTGCTGACTAACAAGACTTGTTAAGAATCAAAATCTTTTGGCATTTTTAAGGGAAACAAAAATGATGAAATATGCTTTTAAGTATTTAAGTATTATTGAGCGCTAAGTAAAGTTGATGGAATTGGACCCTGTTCATAATTAATTTGTATAATCATTTTAAAGATAGGTTAAGGTTGGGGCTTAGGTTATGAATCTTTTCAACCAGGTTTTCAAGAAAGTTGAATCATGGTTATTTGAATGATGATTTTGTTGTTTGCGCAAACTTTTTTGTTTCCGCTCACTTAATTTTTTTAGACATCCATGCTGCCTGAAGATGCTCTATACTGTTGGCTGCGCATCTCAAGATTTATTTTTTACCTTTGATATTCCTAGCAATGGCTATGGATTCTTCCAATTGCAAAGCTGTTCAAGTATATTTGATGCCTCTGTAGCAGACGCCATGTCGCAATGTTTTCAATTCTATACAATAAATTAATTATGCTTTCACTGGTATATCGTTCAAAATTTTGTCGAGATGTGTTCAAAGTTGTCCTCTGGCAGATTTGTTGTATGTGGGAATGGGTTTAAATTTCAGCATTGAAATGGTTAACCCTTTCTCACTTGTAGACGCATTTTGACACATCTGCAGCAGACGACTTTTGAAAACATTACAACAAAAGGCAAACTTTCTCATTATGAACAAATTCACCTTTTCTCACAATGTTTTCAACTCTATTTGATATTAATCTCTCATTTATGGAGATTTTCCACATTTTTGGCAAGATGTATTCAAAGTTGTGTTCTTCAGATTTTGGGAAATGGTAAATAATCTTAACATATTATTAGTGTTAGTCAACTGTGATTTAAGTTATCTGTTTCTCTTCTCCCACACTACCTCAAAATGGTTATGTGATTAAACGTTACCTGGTATGCCATTTGTAGACTGTTCTTAAACCTTTCCCACATAGAACAAATCAGCAGCAGACGACTTTTGAAACATCTAGACAAAATCATTGAAAATCTCTATAAGGGAAAGTTTTATTAATGAAAAAAATGAAAATATGAGCACTTTCTCCTTTTGCCATAATGTTTTCAAAAGTCTTCTACTGCAGAGTTGTTAAAATGCAACTATATGTGGGAAAGGGTTAAGTGGTTTGTAGATTTTAATGTCCTTAATCCTTTCCCACATACAACAAATCAGTAGCAGACGACTTTAAAAAAAAAAATAGTCTAAAATATGTTAGACCTATAAATGAATGTTTCATCATTAATAGAGTTGAAAACATTGTGGCAAATGGCAAAATTGCTCATAATGAGCAATTTCAAGCAATTTCACCTTTGCAACAATGTTTTCAAAAGTCGTCTGCTGCAGAAGTGGGAAAGGGTTAAAGTCCCATCCTAAATAAACTAAAAGCAATATTCAGATGAGTGATACTGGGCCCTCATACTCTCTTGTATAAAGATTTATATCTCTATTACTGCTCAGAATATTTGATTGAATCTTAACCCTTTCCCACATACAATAAATCTGCAGCAGACGACTTTGAAATTATCAAGTCCAAAATATAGAAAATCTCTATAAATGATAGTATGATTATTGAATAGATTTGAAATCATTGTGGCAAATGGAGCAATTTCTCGTATTGCCACTATGATTTCAAAATGTGTCTGCTTCAGAGGCGTCAGAAAGCGTCTACATGAGAAAAAAGGATTAACCTATGTATCTATGTTTATATTGACTATTCATAAGCAAATCTTTATCCTGATTTTGATGGTAGTTGGCCATCCAGATGGTAAATTCTCAGTTATCTATCCATCAGTACATCTGTCTGACATTGTGTGTGTCTTTCACATCCCTAAAAGCATCTAACTAGTAGTCATGCCTCATGGAAGTATTTTAGAATATGCTGATCACCATGTGTTATTGTGAATTTGAATCATCTTGGTAAGACCAGTCATGAACTTTGAAATGTAAACAATTGCACATAAGTGAATGTATCTCAGTCCTTGTCCAATGGACACGATTCTAGTTGTTTAGTTAAAACATACTTATTTTACAATGATTATGAAACAAGCTTTAAGCTTATATTAATCATGCTTGATGTCTGCTTCACGGAGACAACACCACTACTCTCATAGTTTGTGTTGAAAAATACCAAAGGCAGAACCTGCTTATCTCAAAGATTCGAACCCAGGACCTTTGGTACGAGAGACTGATGCTCTACCACTGCACCACTGTCTTCCACAATTACAGTTCCAGTTGTCTGGAACAGTGTTTTCATGGGACTTCCAATTGGTGTCATATACATATGATATGTTAAGTGTGTTTACCTTCAACATAGGCATATAGTGTACACTATTTGGTATTATTATAACAAGCTTATGTGTACTATAAGTTATTTACACTTTCTACATGTAAAAATACTTTGACAAGTTTGCAGTGGATGACTATTAAAACAATTGTAGCAAAAAAAGAAATTTCTCATAATGAGCCAATTCTTCTTTTATCTATATTCAATAATTTTACTTTCAATGTATTTGCCTACTTATTTTCAGAATCATCTGCTACAAATGTGTATGATGGAATCGGCTAGGGCTGTTTCTGTTAAAAACAGGGTGGGGGAGGGGGAATGTTATCTTAATAACCCTCAATGAACGTAACCACAAAATAAGGATGCTGCTTAGCCTCCCATAGAGTTGTGGTTTTGTTCAATAATTTTCTATTTCAATGGCAAATCTTTAACACTTAAATGTTGAAAGCAAGCGTTCAATGAGTTTTATTTTAGTAAATGTATTATGAGTTGTGTCAAATGATATTAGACAATATTATTATCAAAAATGACTAAATTATCTACATACTGGTTAAGAAGTGTTTTCCAAAATCATTTTGAATAATTATAAGGAAAATGTTACCTGATTTAATAACAAATAAGATGAGCTTTCTTTTTATCACTTGACGTCAGAAATTGAAAAAGCTGTGGTTTCGAAATTGATACGCCATTTGATCAAAATAATGCAACTGTATATAGTTTAAGGGCCATAACTCTACCATGTAGTTTGCTTGAATGATGACCATTTTCCAACTTATAATTTGAGTCCACTTTGCTCCTAAACTATACAAGCCATGGCTATGAAAGTTGGAACAGTTATGAATAACTCTACCCTTTTCATAATTGTAATGGGACTTTTTATAACTAGGGCCATAAATTTACCACACATACTGAATACATTTGGGATTTCATTTATCAGATAGGTGATGGCATCACCTTGCAGTGCTTTTGTAATTTTTAAAGTCATCTGCTTTGAATATATTTGAGGATTGAGGTGTTAAATCTGAAAGCATGGGTAGAATATTTTGAAAACATTGTGGGAAAAGGAGAAATCACTTGTTTTAAGCGGTTCTTCCTGTTCTCACTATTTTACTTAAATTGTTTGCAGCAAATGCATCAAAATGTGACTGTATTTAAAAGGGAAAGGGTAATGGGTGTGGCATAGCACCACCATATTGTATGATCATATAGTTATTTACCCACTAATTTAAAGGTTACATGTATTTTTTCCTCAGATGGTTTCAAAGCAGTAAACACGAAAAAAAAAGGGGGATATCTTCTTAACATGTCTGCAGACAACTTTTGAAAATGTGATGATGTTCTCCTTTTCCCTCAATAAAGAAAGTATTGAAGTTATACACATTTATGAGAAACGCTGTGAAAAACTAACTGCTAGACAATTATTAGCGACCAGTGCAGATCTAGACCGGCCAGTGCATCCACACAGTCCGATCTGATCTTCACAATTTGCCAATTAGTCACAGAAGGTCTCTAGAAACATCTGTATAGAAGTATCCATTTGGATCCTTCACAAGTGTGTTAACCCTTTCTCACATGCAGACACTTTATGACGCCTCTGCAGCAGACAGTTTTTGAAAACATTGAAGCAAACGGAGAATTTGCTTGTAATCATGAACAATTTCTTCTTTTGCTACACTGTTTACAACCCATATTCAATTATTATACATTTATTTATAGAGATTTTTAGCTCACTCGAGCACAAAGTGCTGGAGGTGAGCCATTGTGACCAATCACCGTCTGGCTTACTTTCAAATCTACTTCTTTGAAACTACTCGTCAGATTTTAAAGTAATTACACAGAAAGGCTCCCTAGTTTTTCAAAGAATTTAATTCCAACAACAAGGAGGACTTGTTTTCCTTAAATATATATATAGTGAAACTTTAAAAAAAAGCTTCATATAAAAGCATTATAGGCTTGATTTTAAAAATAATTTGGCACAAATGTTCCTTGAGTGACCCTCTGAAAGTACTGTTGAAATTATTAGGATCCATTGATAAATATGACCACAAGGGGGCATTGCTTGTTTTCCTTGTATGCATATTGTAAGAACATTGAAAACTGTGATTTCTATTAAATCAGGTTATCAATTAAGGACCATCATGGTCCTCTTGTTCATATTTTTCCCCAGAAGTCATCTGCTGCTGATTTGCTGTATGTTGGAAAAGGTTTAAGTTGGTGTTTCTTGAACACTGCTCACATTAATTAAAGGAATACGCTTGGCTGAGTCTAAACTATATCCCTTAATAGCCCTACAGTAATGCATCATTTTGATGTAATTAATTTTGTTTTATATGCTGTAACTACCAAGATATATGCTTTTAAATTTGTGTTTTCACGTCGTGTCGATCAGCTATGGGCGCCGCCATATTGGTCTATTTATAGATTACTGTGACGTCATAACCCCTCATTCGTTTTTCACTATAGGTACAGATTAGAAAATTTTCAGATCGCCATCTTATCTTTTAAACAGTCAAAACGTCGAATTGATAAACAAGAAAAAAAGGGAGTCAAAACGTCGAAAGGGAAAATGTATAGAATAATTCTTATATATGCTGTTTTATAAAGTTTTACCGCACAATGTGATAAGACAATACTACAATTAAATTAAATTAAATTTCTCAGTACATTATGTATGTAGCGAATACACAATTGAGTATAAAACATAGTGACAAAAGAAGAAATTGCACAAAACAAGCATGTTCTCCCTTTGTCACAATGTTTTCCACTTTTAGTCATAGGTTATTCATTCAATTATCCATTTTGACAAATAATGTTCACAGTCGTCTGCTGCAGAATTGTCGTATGAGGGAAGGGGTTAAGATAACTTCTCAAACAGTGTGGCAAAAGGAAATTTAACTCCTAATAGGCTGTTTCTCACTTTGCCAAACTTTTCTCTATTGGATTAAATAATAATCAGTACAACACAAACTTTCTAATGCAATACCAGAAAAGGAGAAACTGCACAAAAAAAAATCCCTCAAATAAACAATAGTCGATGCCTTATGAAAACGTGGGGAGAAAAGAAGCAGTTACTTAATTACAGCATATGGCTGAGAAATTGTTAAAAACGGCGTTAAACCCCAATCAATCCCAAATACAGATGCTTTCTGATGCCTCTGCAGCAGACTGCTTTTTGAAAACATGGTGACAAAATATGAAATTGCTCAAACATGGCAATTTCTCCTTTTGCAATCATGTTATCTATTATTAGTCATAGGTTTTCCATGCAATTATTGAGAATTTCTGCAGCAGACACTTTTTGCCAAAACGTTTTCAACTCTTTACATATATTATATCCTTCAACCCTTTCCCTAATATAGACAATTTATGATGCCTCTGCAGCAGATGGCTTTATGAAAACATAGTGACAAAAGAATAAATTGAACAAAACATGCAATTACTCCTTTTGCCACAATATTTTCCACTTTTAGTCATAGGTTATACATTTAATTATAAAGATTTTCCATTTTTTTACAAAATATTACACAATCTGTTCAAAGTCGTCTGCTGCAGAATTGTAGTATGAGGAAAAAGGTTATTACAGGTTTACCCAAAATTTGCTTAGATGTTTTCAAAGTGGTCTCCTTGAATTAAAATGGGGATATGCATGAATGATTTTGATATTTATATGACTGTAAAAAAGAATGAAAATCAGGAGAAAGTAAAATATAACATTTATTGTTATTATCAACTGATTTATTTTTTAATAAATTTTCTTGCTTATAAATGGCATTTCTTTTAATTACAAAAAAAACTACAAAAAATTATGACCCATGCTGTGCAAAGGGTGGTGTGCTTGGACTGACCCTTGCATAACAAAAGAATACTATCATTGATTGACAGTACTTTATGGTTGGTCCCCTGCTGTGTGACCATCTGGCTGTGATGTACAGGCACACTAGTGTGTTTTATGACACTTTGATGTAATCTTATCAGCTTGTAAGTTACTTGATGATGATGATTTTGATTTGACAATTTTTATAATTTTGAAGAAAACAAATGATTTATAAATAATAGTGATTCTCTATTCCAGTAAAACAGTGTTTCTTAACTGAAACTGTCCATATAATGGAATAATATTTATTGATAAAAATATCCTTTATTGAGAGTTTCTGTATTTTGGATTTTATAATTTCAAAGTCATATGCTGTAGATTATAAAGAATTATATTTTAATTTATGCTAAATGATCTTCACACACTACCATATGTTTATAGTCACGAAATGTTTCAATCCGAAGTTTTCCATTTTTCAAATTGTCAATCCATTTTTTGCACAATTTTCTCTCTTTAATTCCCTTTTCAGGTTTCGGAAACCGAAAGAAGCTTTTCTTGCCATTTCCCTGTCTGTTTGTGCAGTGAATTGCCTGGCACTGAGGCATTGTTCATTCGCTTGTACAAATTCCAGTAACAAAACTGTATGGTTTTCGTAACACTACCCCACCCACAATATCCTTCACGAAGGGGTCATGATTTAGTCGATTTAGTACACTACAGAAACAAATATATGCACCAAGAACTCTTATTTGAGCAAGTAATTTTACGTTAAAGTATTTCACAAACTATTGTAAATTCTTTTTATAGTTACGATGTTTAATTTTTAATTTCGACCACCGGCTATGTGTATACTTTACTGTGTGATAAATGAACCGATGAGGGGTTATGACGTCACGATTCTTATCAGAATGTCTCGCGATCGACTGATAAGCAAACAATGGCCGCGCCCATTAATGGAACAGAAAAGCACGTTTAGTCGTCTTAAAATTGCAATTTCTTGATTATAAGGTGTTTGTTAATGAAATGCATCTAAAATAAATTTAGTTGAGATCGATATCTTTCATATCAAAGCGGGTTGTTTTCAGCCGAGCGTTGTCCTTTAATATATTATTGCAGGATTGAGGGGTTTGTATCTAAATGTGAACACGGACATGGCAGAAGTAGTACAGACAGACAGTTCTTTTACATAAATGGTAGACCTTTTGATTCAACCAAGGTTGGTAATACAAGATAAAAGTATGGAAAATCTTTATGATGATGAATTTATTCTTTCTCACTTGCAGACACATTCCGACGCATTTGAAGCAGATCAATTTTGAAAACATCGTGACAAACGAAGAAATTGCTCATGGTGGGCAATTTTCCCTTTTGCCACTATGTTTTCAACTCTATTTATTGATTAAACTCTCTTTTATGGAGATAATTCACTTTTTTGCTAATATTTTTTGTAATTCCTTAGTTGCAGATTTGTTGTATGTGGGAAAGGGTTAACATTTTCCCTCATACAACAAATCTATAGCAGAATACTTTGAAAACATAAAGATAAATTTGGAAAATCTCTATGAATGAAAGATTAATTATTGAACAGTTTAAAAAACACTGCAAATGCAGAAATTGCTCCTCCTAGAAAACATTGTGTCAAAAAAGGAAGTATGCATCTGTATGTCAAAAAGGGTATATTTGCACCCCAATAAGGTATGAAGAAACATGCATCTTCTGAAGAGATTGTGTTTCGTTCGGAAAATTTGGTCCTAATACACTAATACACCTAGAGTTACCAAGTGTTTTGCCTATGTACATCATAGTAAGAGGGTATTATATCGCATAGCAAAGTTATATCACTGACCTTGCCCTTATTCCTAAGTTTTAGGTCCGGTTTTAACCCTTTCCCTCATTTGACAATTCTGCAGCAGACGACTTTGAACATATTTTGTCAAAAAATGTTTCTTGTTTTGAGCAATTTCTTCTTTTGTCACTATGTTTTCAAAAAGCTGTCTGCTGCAGAGGCGTCAGAAAGCGTCTATATGAGGGAAAGGTTAACTCTCGTTTCGGAGACTATGGATAGTCTTCACTTGTCTTGTTTAGGTATTCAATACATTAAAAGGACATGTTCTGATTGAAACTGAAGTTATTCATTACATGTGTTACATTGTCGTGTAAAATATTGCTTCCTTTTCCTTAACCCTTTCGCTCATATAGACGCTTTCTGACGCCTCTGCAGCAGACAGCTTTTTGAAAACATAGTGACAAAAGAAGAAATTGCTCAAAACAAGCAATTTCTACTTTTGCCACAATGTTTTCCACTTTTCGTCATAGGTTATCCATTCAAATAAAGAGATTTTCTATGTTTTGACAAAAAATGTTCAAAATCGTCTGCTGCAGAATTGTCGTATGATGGAAAAGGTTAATAGGACATGTTCTGATTGATGCTAGAAATAAAGTTATTCATCACATGTGTTACATTGTCGTGTAAATTATTGCTTCCTTTTCCGTAATGTTTTTGTTTTCTTTCAGGTGACCAAGGTGCTAAATGAGGTGTACCATCAATATAACAGACATCAGTATCCATTTGTTGTGCTAAAAGTTGGTGTAAATAAAGGTAAGCGTGCTGCTTTCTCTATAAGCCACTTGTTGCAGAAAATTTTCTTTTAACCCTTCTCCATTTGAAGACGCATCTGAAAACATCACAGCAAAAGGAGAAATTGCTCCTTTTGCCACAATGTTTTCAAATTATTAAATAATTTAGCTTACAGTTCAGGAGATTTTTTTAATTTTCATCGGGATGTTTTTGAAGTGTGTCAACTACTGATTTGTCATTATGTGGGAGACGAGGAAAAAAAGTGGGCTGATGTGATTTACTTCGCAGTGGTATCACTACAAAACATTACATAACTTTAACCTTACTGTCTCAAAAAACACTCAACATTTTTAAATGAAACTTGGTTCACAAAATAAAAAAGTCATGTTCATAAGAACGATAAGCATGTTTATACCAAGTCACATAATCCGGCTTTAAAAAGTATTCAGTAATGCCCCTTTCTTTTAATTACAAAAAAACAAAACAAGCATTGGTGTTCGCTCGGAGGCACTCTTGTTTCTAAGCAGAGGAATCCGCTGTGGTCGAGTGGTTAGTGTCGGAGATTTCGAAACCGGGTGTCCCGGGTTCGATCCCCAGTCGCGGCAATTCGGTCATGGTGGAGTGCTCTTGGGCAAGGCACATTTTCTAGCCTAGTACTGGTTTGTTCACCCAGGGATCATGAATAATTAAATTTAAATGCGCGCTAAATGACCTTAGCTGTCGATGCGCCGTAAAACAATATACATTCATTCATTTGTTTCTAAGCAACATGTCCCATATAATTCCAGAGGGGGTAGATGTTAATGTCACACCAGATAAACGTCAAGTATTTATGGAGGGAGAAAAGATATTGTTAGCCACAATAAAGGTAAGCAGTTACCCTTTTCCTATTTAGGACACATTTTGATGAATCTACAGCAGAACACTTTGAAAACACTGTGGTTATGGAGAATTTGCTCCAATTGAAGAATTTCTCTTTTTCCCCCAATGTTTTCAACTGTATTCAGTCATGATACTTTCATTTATATAAATTGTAAACATAAGGAATGTACATGCACATTAGCATGTAAACTTAAGATTGAATAATGTAAAGTAAATTTGACCCTTACAGTTATTATTTTTAGTGAAATTGTAAACCTAATCTTATTAGGAACAACTAAAAAACTAAGTCTTATGCACATGTGTGCAAGGAGAGGTTTTAACAAAGATAACCGTTTTTTTTTTCAGTCCTCCCTTATTGCGATGTTTGAATCTACAACATCAATTCTACAAATGCATCAGCCAGATATCACATCAAAACTAGGTGAGTGGAAATAATCCATAGCAGAGCTCTAAATAAGGAGCGTGTTTCATGTTTTTAAATCCTTATTAGTCCCCTACCGGCGTGCCGAAGGGGACTATTAGGTTTGCACTCCGTCCATCTGTCAGTCAGTCTGTCAGTCAGTCCATCTGTCAGTCAGTCCGACAAATCAGTTTTCCGCACTTTTTTTCTACATGCATTGAGATATTGAGCTGAAATTTTGTATATGGCTTTGTAATCATGTGTCACAGATCAAGTTCGCGTTTCATGGGATTTCGTCAATTTTTTTATGAGTTATGCCCCTTTTTGGACTTAGAATATTAATAAGTCCGACAAATCAGTTTTCCGCACTTTTTTTCTACATGCATTGAGATATTGAGCTGAAATTTTGTATATGGCTTTGTAATCATGTGTCACAGATCAAGTTCGCGTTTCATGGGATTTCGTCAATTTTTTTATGAGTTATGCCCCTTTTTGGACTTAGAATATTAATAAGTCAAAACGTTCAAACCGGTAGGGGATTATGGTATTGCTTGCAATCCTACAGTTACTTGTTTTACCTTCAAACCACTCTATTTCATGGGTGTTCGAAAATAATCTTCTCACTGAAATTATTCTTTTGAGCACCAACAACATTGGTTTAATCCTTTCCCACATATAGATGCTTTTTGACGCCTCTGTAGCAGATGACTTTTGAAAACATCGTGACAAAATGAGAAATTGCTCAAAAAGAGCAATTTCTCCTTTTGCCACCATGTTTTCAACTCATTTCAATAATTAAACTTTCATTTATAGAGATTTTCCGTATTTTTGCTTAGGTGATTTCAAAGTAGTCTGCTGCAGTTTTGATGTCATACGACAATTCTGCAGTAGACGACTTTGAACATATTTTGTAAAAAAAAATGAAAATCTCTAAAAACTTGCCCTCATACAGCAGCAGGCAACTAAAATATAGTAACGGTAACTCTCTATAAATGTAAAAAACAGTTATTGACTAAAGTTGAATAACATAGTGGCAAAAGGAGATATTGATCGTTATAAGGCTATTGGAGAAATTGCTCAAATTATTCAATAATTGTTCTTTCGTTTATAGAGAGTTTCCATATTTTTGTCTAAATGTTTTCAAAGTCGTCTGCTGCATATTTGCTGAATGTGAGAAAGGGTTAAAAGAATAACTTTACATGTGATAATTCATTTCAGTAAGACGTCGATCAGAGCCTGTAACTGCAGAAAACAGTATGAGGTAACAGGAAAAAAAGTTTTGTTTTTATAAATGAGCGACATTTTGGGATAACTAATCTGAAGTCATTTGCAGCCAGTGTACATTCAGATTAGTGTTTTCTGAAATTGTTTTAAAAGGTTGTCTGTATCAGTATCAAAGCAAAGAAGAAATATAAATCTTTCAGTGAACAGTTTAACCCTTTCCCACATATAACCAAATCTGCAGCAAACAACTTTGAAAACATCTAGACACAAATCTGAACAAAATCTTTTACTTGTTTTCTACAGTTGTCTGTAACATAGTCCTTTAAAGGTGATTCTTAGAAGGGAATGGTTTAATATTTATCTTTTTTTTTCAGATTGTCTAATGATGCCAGTTTACAGAAGGTAGTTGTGATTTGTTTTAAATTCCTAACTATTTGATAATGCATTGTTCAAGGAAAAAATATAAAGATTTTTGAATTCTAGAATACTTACTGATGTTATTAGTTGTTTTCAAGATACTTGAATTCTAGAAAATTCACTGATTTTATTTTTTGTTTTCAAGATTCTTGAATTCTAGACTATTCACTGATGTTGTTATTTGTTTTTCAAGACTCTTGAATTCTAGACTATTCACTGATTTTGTTATTTGTTTTTCAAGACTCTTGAATTCTAGACTTTTCACTGATTTTGTTATTTGTTTTTCAAGACTCTTGAATTCTAGACTATTCACTGATTTTGTTATTTGTTTTTCAAGACTTTTGAATTTTAGACTATTCCCTGATCTTGTGGTTTGTTTTTTAGTCCAACAACGTGGTTTCCTCTTTATCCAAGTTGAAAAGATCCTTCAGCAGTGCCTTCGCTAAACCAACTGATATGAACGACAACAGACAGTCACCTAAGTGTAGTCCATTCCCCAAACGTATGTGGTGTGTTTTATTATTTGTTATTATTCATCTGTTTGCAATGATTATACTTTATAGAATTTCCTAATTTCTAATGTTTTAAAAAACTTTTTTACACATGCCAAGGTCGTGTTTTTCTTTACCTTCCATGGACACGCGATGTAAGAATTGCGCATAGAGAAATACACAGTCACGGTTTTATATTATCATTTACTGACAAACTTTATATAGTAACAATATGTTGTGATCCTTGGAACTGCATTTTGAATAATTGAAGTTTAGCTTTATTAACTTTCGGGAATAATTTTCTTACGGAAAAGTCGAGAATTAAGCTGTTGAAAATCAGACGCGGGGGAATGCGTATCTATGAGGGAACCGTGAGACGCGGGGGAATGCGTATCTATGAGGGAATCGATAGACACGGGGGAATGCGTATGTAAGTGGGAAAGGGTTAAGCTATCTTTTATGGAGATTTTTCAGTTTTTATCACAATTTTTTCAAAGTCCTCTGCTGCAGATATTTTTGTATGCGGGAAAGGGTTAACCTTTCCCCTCATGCAACAAATCTGTAGCAAAGATAAATTTGGAAAATCTCTTCAAATGAAAGTTTAATTATTAAACAGTTTTAAAAACACTTGCAAATGGAAAAATTGCTCATCATAAGGAGAATTGCTGTATCTACGACAAAATGTGTCTGCATGTGGAAAAGGGTTTACAGTTTAACTTTTATAAATAAGCCAAATCTTACAAATCTTTGAGGATTTAAAATAAATGATTATTAGAGAAAAAATGTGTATCTGTCCTTTGTCATAACTATTGACCAGAATTGAATAAGGTTTATAAAATGAAACCGAAGCTGGATCTCTCAAACTGTGAATGTGTCTGCTAATTTGCATCTTTGCTGGCCTGAAGGTGATTCTGCGAGTGCTGCCTTGGTGGTGTAGTTGTAGAGTGTCTGCCTCAGGTGCAAAGGTCATGGGTTTGATCCCCGGCCAGGTCATACCAAAGACTTATAAAAATGGTAGATGTGGCTGCCCTCCTTTTAGCTCATGGTGGCGGGGTAAGCATTACGTCTGACTGGCTGGGGTCGTACTGGTAACTTACCCAGGAAATTCCTTGATATAACTGAATTTTCTTTGAAAGTGGCAATAAAACACCTGTCCAAACAATCAATCAAAAAAATGTTTCTTCGAATGCCGTTGTTAGAGTTGTCCTCCAAATTGAGAGCATCGAAAACATGAATTGTATGATCCTTATAAATTTAGACTTGCAAAGACATGCTGGCTTTGAGCTATAATACTTTTTCTCTTTTATAGCTAGTTTTCAAGTCTGTATTAAAGCAAAATTATGATTCACCAGATGTTAGAATAATTCCAATCAGCTGTTTCAAAGCCGACAACATTTGAATAATTATATCTTGAACAAAGATTTGTAATGTTTTACTGATCATTTGCAGAGAGAAGAATGGACTGTTTTGTTAGTAAAGCTGAAACCCTAAAATCAGATGAAGATATCAGTGCCTTCCATGGTCATTCTATCAAACTTACTGAACCTGAAACAGAAGAATTGGTATCATCAAATTATGTGATGAGTAACAATAAAGACGTTTTTGACAGAGACAACATAGATCGTCTCACTAATGGTAAACAGCATGATGGTTTTGGTGTAGAAAGTAGTGCTGATCAAGATGTACGTACAGTTGATGAAACTGGGGATCACTCAACATCCATCGAAAAATCTAACAACCTTGATATTGATCAAACAACTGCAAGTTATACCCATACAGATGAAACTAGTTCGGGTAATTTTGATGTTTCATACACATTGACACAGCATTCTGGTGCTTGCAAAGTGGAATCAGGAAATGAAAGGACTTCAAGTATTGATGAAAGTGGTTATACAAGACATCGTATTGATCATTCTGCTACAGATGAGCCGGATACGAAAGACGATTTTGTTGATAGATGTCACAGCCACTCTATTAAAACAAATGATAATAAAACTCAAGGCATTTCAATATCATTTCATGGTGGTAGTAGTGACAATTTATATTGTTTGAAAGAAATGAATAGAAATGACAGTGAATTATCAACAGGAACTGAAAATTATCCAATAGAAGTTATACCACATGAACCTGTAGATCAAGTAGAATGTGGAGAAGTAGATGATCATCAAGTGGTATGTACTGGTACTATACCTCCAATTGACATAGCTATTTCCCCGATACAGATGCCTTTTGACACATCTGCATTTCATGACATAACGTTAACCCACAGGGGTTCCAGGTTTTATCCCCACTTGTGACAGTCATGGTGGAGTGCCCTTTGGCAAGACACATTTACTAACCTAAAACTAGAGACCATGAATAAGCGTTCTGTTGCCGGCATGATATTGCTGAAATAATGTTGAAAACTGTGTAAAAATCCCAATATAATAAACGAATAAACCTAAAGCCACATGACGACATTTGAAAACATTGTGACAAAAGGAGAAAATGCTCGTAATGAGCAATTTCTCATTTTCTCACAGTCTGGAAGAGTAATTTGTCCACATTTAGTACAGGCATTTTGTGACAAATAAGGGCTGAACCTCACACAAATTGCAACAGAATATCTGACAAATGTTTATTACTCATAAAAGTGTCATCTATAACAAATAAAAAGTCCTAAGAAATCCAAGTGGTGGAAAGTATTTAAAAAAAATATTTCTTAACCGTACTCTGGTACCACGTTTTGCTACTTTATAATGGGATATTTAGCGACGTTCTAACAATATATTTAATGCTATACACATATTTGCATAGGAAGATGGTCTGATTTTATTATTGAGATGACCAGTGCCTTCAGATAAGGCCTCTAGATGATTTCCATCCATTTATAATGACCTGACATATATACTTTAATAGTGCACGTACTGATGCCCAACACAAATAATAATGCATAACGATAAGAAGTTGTGCGCTTCCTAAAACAATATTTTAAAGTAACATCACTATTATACTATATAAGGCAATATAAATTGTTAAGATGTCAGACATTGCTCAGTCAGTTTTCATGATCTTCAAATTCACAGTTATCACATTCAGACTCTAGAAATGAAATAGCACACCCTGATCCTTTGCAGTTGCTACATGCAACAGAGCACTCAATGTTATGCTTCTTGCATGTGCACATCAAGCTGCTGCAATCCGTCTTGCAGCTGCATCTGATGACCTGCAGGAGTTCCTGTGGAGCTGGTGGTAAGTCAGTTTGGACAGGGAAAAACATCCCATCACTCTCTTTCCATCCCCAGTCTTGTGGCAGGAGTTCATCTACGGTTCCCTTCCACTGCTGCACCTGGTAGTACACACAGAGACTGTGATAGTTTGCTGCTGCTGAGGTAGGTGGTAGGCCCTGTGGCTGTTCATGAGAAGTGCTAGTAGCCACCTTCTCCCTAAGCTTCCTATTGTACAGGCACACCAAAGCATTCTCTCATGCTGCCACAGCAGTTCTTCATGCTCTTCTTTGGCTCAGGTTGGAAGAAAATGTCATGTGACTTGAGGTTGGTATGGTAGATAAAGAATATGAGCAGATCTGTATCATCACCAATGAGCACAGTGTTTGTTGTGGTGACAGATTCCACTGCTTTCTGCACTATGAGGAGATCAGCATCACCTGGGGCATGATACATCTAACAGTTTTTCTTCTGCAGGTGGCCACTGAGCATGTTGATGATCTGTTGCTTGTTTGTGTTGTTTGCGAAAAACTCATTCTTCATTGTAACAGGCATGTCCTCATCAAAAGTCATGGTTGCTTCAGTCCTCCCACCTGCTCGTCTCTGGTGTGTCATGTCCTTGGTGACCATCAAACACAACAAGTGCCTCTCCATACTTCCTTGTGACGTACTCAGTGAACAACCTGCAGATGTAAGTGCATGTGGATCCACGTGTCCATGGGATTCGCTGAACAAGTCTTCCACCATCCAGCACGTACTGAACTTAGCCTGTGATCCCTGGAAGGTGCCCAGATGGCATCTGCTAGCACTGGTTTCTGTGGCTGTCAAAGCAGCAGTGAGGTGTCAAACAGTGCTGGTGGATGACTGCACAGCTCATACTTCAACACAGATGCAAGATCTCGTGATGCTTTTGCAGCAACCGTGAGTCGCTGGAAAAGTAGTTGAGGATCCAACTGTACTGCTTCGTGACCAATCTTCACTGAGGACTGAGTGCTCAAGGTGATTGTCTGATCCCTCGTCTCGAATGTGTACTCAGCAGTAGTTTGTCCATCCACCATGGCCAAGATGGTGTTCCCGATGGTCTTTGCTTTGTCAACATTCACAGTAATGTGTACATGGACCCCAGTCGAGACACTGCGCAAGCTTGGATCTGGGCAGAAGGGGTTTCTTTCATGGAGATAGTTCAGAACTGTGTGTGTGTCCTTCAGGTCACGTGCTTGTCTTGCATCTGTCATGTCCTTGTTCTGCTCACCAGTGTTGTAGTAGTTGACTCCTGTTAGCTCTTGCATGGCATTGTTGACTTCAGTGCAAGCTGGCATAGTGAGGAGCCATGCTACACGCTGCTGCTCTGTCATCCCTTAGCCTCTTGTGAGGCCACCATTGGTTGTCATAGTCCCAATCAGCACCTGCTCGATGATGTGATATACTGAGAGGCCAGCCATCTTCAAATCTCTCGTAGACATCTGGATGTTCCACCTGAAGCTTTCACATCCGCTGCACATAGATCCGAGCCGATTCGGTATAGAGATTGTGCCCAGATGCTGCCATGAAAGGAAGTATTTCTGATATTGCCTCAATGTGCAGTGCCCAGTTTTCGGTACTTTCTTATCTTCATATCTAGCTGGAATATCTTCATTTGATTTTATCTGTGAATCTGCATCTTCTGACTCACCAGGCTGCTGAAGGACAGACGCATCTTCTGGCTCCCCAGGCTGCTGAGGTATAGCCACATCAAGACACATTCATGGCATTGAGGACGTCGTCGACAAGAAGGTGTGCATGCACAGCCTGTGCAATTGCCTTCCCTGCCATCATGTGCACCACAGCATTGGCTGCATAGACTGGCTCCATAACTTCTTGTAACCCAGACCCAGCCATTAAATGCCCAATGGCCCCAGGAAGCTCATCTTTGTGTGGAAGTCTCCGGACTATGTTCTTCAAGTCGCTTCATTCTGGCTCAGCACCAATGATCAGCAGGGCCTTCCACCAGAGTGGTTGAGCAACAGTAATGATGGTGCGGCATCATGATGGTGGGCATGCTCACTTACACACTTCATTGTGGAGAAGATGCAAATGGCATCACTGAGTGAGGCAAACAGGATGGCTGTCTACAATATGAGGTCCAGGTCTGCTATTGGGTCTTGTGCCTCTATAGGGACAAGCTTCTTGTACTGCGTCTGTTCCACGACCTTCTTCCTTGTGGAATAGGATTGGAACTCTACCCACCATGGATATGTACTGAGGGGTGACCTTTGCTCTGAGGATGGGATTGATGGACTTGGTAGCTGGTGTTAAGGCAGCAATCATCCCCATGCCATGGAAGGTGTTGTTGCCGTCCAGGCTGCAAATGTTGTGGTGCACATTGTCAGCGGCGTACTGAATATACTCACCGGAGAAGCCAGTTCTATGTGACACCACTGCATTGCTGAAAAAAGTTTGCACCTCCTTGTAGGAGCAGCAGAATCCAAGCTGGTGAAGAGTATCGACCAAGAAGCGTGATGAAAAGTGGTGGTGGACTTGGACTCCTAGCCCAATCTGCAGTGGCGCCAGAATAACTCTTGGTCAGCTCGCCTGCATGATTGCTTGTCCGATGGAGGCAAAATGGCACATTTTGGAGAGTCACTCATAGTTCAGGATGTTATGGCAATGCAATAACAAAAACATGATTTTTTATTTTTAAAGTACAGTAACTGTGCCAAATAACTACACATGAATTTCACTCATTGCACATTTTGCAACGTTAAATTTGACCGTTTTTGCAATGAAATCTGTTCACATGAATTTTGCAAAAAACTTCAATTTGTTGTGAATTTCCTTTCGAACATGCACTGTACAGCATCCAACTTCATGTCTCATGTAAACCAAAGTTTCGGGTAGATTTCGGATAGTACTGAACCCTTTCTTTGGGCATCAGACAAGCAGACATGCAGAAATCACCCTTTTTAACATGGGTGGCAATGGGGGGAAATACCATCACAGATTTCAGTACTTTTCAATGCTTTCCACCTCTTGGATTCCTTAGGACTTTTAAAATGCAATACAGGACATATTTATGAGAATAAAACAGTTGAAATAGTTTCTGTTGCAATTTGTGTGAGGTCATGTCATATAATGCCTGTACTAATTGAAAGCGTCTGCAGCAGGCAACATTAAATCCATTTTGTGAATAGGGAAAAAAAACCAGATAATTAATATTTTATCCATTTCCCTGATATATATGACATTTACAATTCTGCAGATGACATTACAAGGCATTATAGAAGAAGGATCAAATGCTGGATTTTTACCACAATGTTTCAACTTGATATCATAATTATGTTTCCAATCTTCCAATTACTTTTGAAAAACTGGTGGCAAAAGAAGAAAATGCTGAGAATGAGCAATTTCTCCTTTTGTCTCAATGTTATCATCTCTATTTTGTAGTTACACTTTGATTTTTAGTGAATTTCTATATTTATTTGCCCAGATGTTTTCAAGTCATCTGCTGCAGATTTGTTTAATGTAGTGATTTAGACAATAAGTGAAAGATATACACATTCTGTGGTATATCATATTCCTTCTTGTCTTAATATCTTACATTTAATCTCCTTTCCGACATACAAAAAATCTGCAGCAGAGGACTTTGGAAAACAATTGGATAGAGTTGAAAATATTGTGGCAAATGGAGAAGTTGCTCATGATGATACAATTTCTCCTTTTGCCTTAATAATTTCAAAAGACGTCTGCTGCAGTTGTGTCAAAATGCATCTACATGTCGGAAAGAGTAAATGTGTCTGTTGGGGTTATCACAGCTTTGAAAATCAATTTGTCTAGAAATGTCTAATAACCTTCCTCATTTTTCTTTGATGTTTCATAGGATGATGCAGAAGACTTTTCAAAAGCAGAAACTAAGATTTCATTTTCCTTTGAAGATCTTAAACAGAAATGGAAAAAAAGATGTAAGTTGACCTATACATATTTTTTTGAACCAATGAGTGCCTTTAATCCTTTCCTCCATATAGACGCTTTCTGACACCTCTGCAGCAGACAGCTTTTTGAAACCATGGCGACAAAAGAAGAAATTGCTCAAAACGAGAAATTTCTCCTTTTGTCACCATGTTTACAACTCTGTTCAAATATTGTTCATTCATTTATAGAGACTTTCTGTTCTTTTGCCTAGATGTTTTCAAAGTCGTCTACTGCAGATTTGTTGTATGTGGGTAAGGGTTAGTAGAGGGTCTGGAGGGTCTAGAAACGATACATGAAATACACCCCTAACCATTTCCTATATACAACAAATCTGCAGCAGACGACTTCTATAAATAGACCACCTTAGTAAAGCAATTCCCTGTCTATAGCAACTACACTTTAAATTTCCAATTTACTCATTTTCTGCATAAATGGCCCTGTAAGTAAAGACCACCTGTGATAAAAGACCATATCGTTCTCTTCCCATGGGTGGTCTTTTAAACACAGGTTGGACTGTAGTAAAACTATTGAAGCTACCAAATGAAAGAACAATTGTTGAATAAAGTTGAAAACATTGTGGCATGAGCAATTTCATGAGCAATTTCTCATTTTGTCACAATGTTTTCAAAGTATTTGCTTGCAAAGGCGTCGGAAAGCATTTGTATATGGGAAAGGGTAAACTAGAATGTTGGTTGTTTTTTTTTGTTCTAGGTAAAGAGGAATCAAAAGGCTCATTTAGTAGAACTTTCAGAGCTACAATTAACCCCTCTGACAACCAAGCTGCCGAGCAAGAACTCCAGAAGGAAATCAAGTGAGGACAATCTGCTTACTTTCACCAGTTTCTGTATTTTTATTTAATCAAGTCGAAAACATTTAGGCAAAGGGAGAAATTGCTCACAATTTCTCCTTTTAACACAATGTTTTCAAAAGTTGTCTGCTGCAGATGCTTAGCAATGTGTCTGTAAGTGGTAAACTAAAGGTTAAAATAATGCCTTACTAGATATGCCATAAGACCTGAATTAGCAAAACTCAAGCATTACAGAAAGAAGACACACAAATACATGAGAATGACTTTAGTAGATATATGAGCTTGCCAGTCAGTAAAACTGATTCAAATATAAGCTCATCTAAATGAAAGCTACACAGCTAGAGCTTAGACACATATAAACACAGTTTGATATATAATCAAAACTTATAAAGTGCAACTTTAATCACTGCACCAGAATAAGCAAGCAGACAAATAAAACATGAAACAATCAACAGTTATGACATAAAACATATAAATGAGAATCCGCCTGCTTATAAAGAACTCTTTTGGAGTAAATCAACTGACTGTCAAACCAAAACTGTACAGGATTCTTCAACGAAATGGATTAAAAATAGCAGCAAAGTAAAACCATTGACATTATCCAATCCAAAACTTGTTGTTTATGCAAATTAACTGGTTTTACGTATTGTCGTAAAACCTTACAGTTCATCTGAAGGCAACTTATATATATATTATATTTCCTCAGGAAGGAGTCCTTTTCCCAGATGGAGATATGCGGACAGTTCAATATGGGATTCATCATTTCCAAGCTAGGAGAGGATCTGTTTATAGTAGACCAGCATGCTTCAGACGAGAAATATAACTTTGAAACTTTGCAGAGAGACACGGTTATACAGAGTCAGAAACTCATATGGTAGGATTGTCTTTGTTTTTCTATTTACGCTTTTCCCACATGTGTAGACACTTTTTCACCGATGTGCAGCAAGGTACTTTTGAAAAATATGTGCCAAAAGAAGAAATTGCTCATAATGAGCAATTTCTCCTTTTGCCACAATGTTTTCGAACTCAATAATTGCACTTTTATTTATAAAGATTTCAGATGGTTTCAAGGTAGTCAGCTGCTAAATTGTTGTATGTGGGAAAGGGTAAAGAGAAAACTCAATAGTTTCTATTTAAATTGCATTTAATCCCAATCTTATTAAAAACCAGACCTAAACTTGGCTGCAGTGGCAATCACTCAAATACATCTGATGACTGCCTATTACAGGTCGTCTCAGATTGACCTTTGCATCAGCCAATCAAATTTGTCGCCTATAAAATTGTAACGTATCAACAAGTGAGATATTCCATATAAATAAATGAGATAGAGAAGTGGTGTTTGTTGAGTGTTCTGATTAAATGGATATTTAAAGTTATAGTATACACATTCGAGACGACCTTTCATGCAGTGATGTCAGATACTATATACATACAGAGTAGTATTTTAGTCTGGTTTTAATGAGATTTGGTTTAATCCCTGCTTAGTCATAAACCTGATATGTTTATTTTAGGTAGTCTTCTTTAAACATATTTGATGGCATTATTGGAAAATCTGGAAAAATTGCAATTACTTGAGTCAGAGGTTGTAAACATTGTGGGAAAAGCAGAAATTCTTCTTTTTCAAGCAATTTCTCTTTTCCCACAATGTTTTCAAAAGTCAACTGCTTCAAAGATGTCACATTTCAAGTGCATCTTGAACAAGTTTGATATAAATCTATAAAACAAAAAAAACAAAAAAATGTGATACCCTGCTTCACAATGTAAGTGGTTGCTTTGATAGAAAAAAAAATCACTCCTGATTGAAAGCATCTGAAAAAATAGAAAAGTGGCACAAAGCATTACTACTGTCAATGTGTTTTGTTACTTCATTTTTTGGGGTGTTTAACACCTTTTTATACGTTATAACAGTACTAGGCTTGGGGATATGCCTTGCCCTCGGGCACTTCACCATGACTGCCCTACTGCGGATCGAACAGTGGATGTCCGGTTCAAAATCTCCACTCGCCCATCGCCGATTCCTACTGTCAATGTGTTTGTGAATTCATATTCAATTATGGTCTATTATACTTCATGTATTTCTTACAGAAGACTGGACTTTGATGATATTTGGTACAAATGATTATCAGGACCTGAAAAATGTTGAGCCCTTTCCCGCCTATAGAAGCATTTACAGCAGACGATTTTTGAAAACATCATGACAAAAGGAGAAATTGCTCAAAACAAGCAATTTCTTCTTTTGACACAATGTTTCCATTTGTTTTTAGTAATTACGCCTACAATTATAGAGATTTTCCATATTTTTGAGAAGACAATTTCAAATGAAACTTGGTACACATGTTCCTAGGAACAATATATATGTCTATACCAAGTAAGATAACTCTGGCTTTTATGATTTTTTAGTAATGTGCCTTTCTGACTTAGAAAAAAAACAGACGAGCATTGGTGTTCGCTCCACGGCTCTCTTCTTTTCCTTGTATGGTGAAAAGTAGGCAACTCTAAAAATATATAATCTGCAGACGGCTAAAGATCTTCTTTTATAAGAAAAAATTCATATAATGTGATATTAACAATAACTTTTATCTTTTAGTCCAATGAACATGGAGCTCATAGCCAGTAATGAGACTATTCTGATGGACAATTTAGATGTGTTCAAGAAAAATGGATTTGAGTTCATGATAGATGAGCAGGGTAAGTACTGCCAATTTTATGCTTTTCCATATACAACAAATATGTAGTATACAACTTTGAAGTGATCTACCTAAAAACATGGACAGACTCTTAAAATGAAGTTAAATTAATTTAATAGAGTTGAAATTATTGTGGCAAAAGAAGATATTGCTCATTATGAAAGATCACAATATTCCAAAAAAGCCTTCCAGATTATCATCCAATGGTTATGACCCTTTCTGTGAAGCCAGCCTTTGCAGAGATCACAACTCCGTCATCAGTGTGTCAGTTTATCTTGCTTTTGCTTACTGACATGTTGACAAGCAACAAATGTGTTTCTTGGAACACTCTGCTTTTTATTTAATCATAATTATGTTATATATATAAATTATAAGCCTGTATTAACAGAAGACTATTGTATAATGACAGGATAACATTGTTGCATAGTGACACATGACCCTAACTACAATAAGATATAAATCTTTATTCCATCTTGGTGAAGGACTTTAAAATGGTAGTAATGGCTGCCCTCCTTGGTGCTCAGGGTCGCGGGGTTGGCCTAACGACTGACTGACTGGTGTCAGGATAAATGGACCAGTAGTATTTGTAACTTACCCAGAAAATGCATTGTTAAAACTGAAAAAATGTAGCATAAAACACTGTATATTTGATGTATAGTATTGTATTTATTCAAGTATAGAGGCCCCTGGTCCATAATACAACATATATATACAATTCATTATATGTACAAAAGTGACATATGGTTATTTATCCTGTCACGTGTAGCAATTTCGACCCGATAACAGGGTGCCGTATATTTATTTTGATATACGTCAGTTGATCACGTGATAAGCTGGCGGGCACCTGCTAGCCGGAACTACTTTTTTTAGCAAGCGTCGCTGTAAATTCCAACTTCAATCGATAATAACAACAAATATCGTCGATAAATTGACAGCGATTTCAGTTGTTTAGATAAATAAATATTTAATCTAACATAATTTAGGATAAATAGAATAATAGGTTGGTGCCGTGGATTGAGAAAGTTTATCTGGCTCGGCACCGTAATTTATCGGATTCGCCTTCGGCTCACCCGATAAATTACTCCGCCTTGCCAGATAAACTTTCTCAATCCACGGCACCAACCTATTATTCTCTATGTTCATTAGAATTTGTTTAAATTTCAATCAAATTGATTTAATTATTGTTCCAAAACGTATACGTGTATATATATATATTCATTTGCAGCAAAAAGTCAATGCGACATGCGTCATTCGTCTTCCACCAATGGGCTAAGTCTATGTGGAAAAGCAGCCAGTTGCTTGGGAAGATTGTTGTGTGGAGTACTGGTGTGAGAAAACCAGGAAATGCATGAGTAGGTGAACTGACCGCCGTGATATAACTGAGAAATTGTTAAAAATGGCGTTAAACCCCAATCAATTGATCAATCATTTGCAGCAGACAATTTAGTTTAAAAACATCATGGAAAAAGAAAACTGTTAGTCAATATATGTTAAATAACATTAATACAGATCAACAAATGCATGGGTTGAAGTATTTGCAGTAGACAAACTTTTAAACGAACAACACTAAAGGGTGGCGGGATTCACCCGAAGCAGGCAATTTTCCCTCTCTGTAGGTTGTCTTTGATTCAATAGAACAGTTCTACTACCAATTTAGCAGACGATGTTGATTTATGTATCATATTGGGTATATAAGAAAGCTGTTGTATTGCCATTATAGGTCCGCCCACACAGAGGGTTAAACTGACCTCGACACCTGTCAGTAAAAACTGGAACTTTGGAAAGGAAGGTAGGTGTAAACACTGATATTGTGAGGCTTTTATTAACAGTGTGACACTTGGGGATCAATTTCAATTGTCAATCCATTAACCCTTTCCCCTATACAGCAAATCTGTAGCAGACGACTGTTTCATAATAGTTAATGATGATTGGTTGAAAACACATTGTTATTATATGCCCGTTTTGAAAAAACGGATCGTATTATAGTTTTACATGCGGCGTACGGGCGGGAGGCGTCCAGTATGTTGTCAGCTCAATAACTTAAGAAGTCTTTGTCCAATCATCACCAAATTTGGTCAGTATGTGTATTGGGATAATATCTCGGACAAGTTCGATAACTAGCCATATGGCTTTAGTCAATCAAGAGTTATTGCCCTTTAATTATAGAAATTACCTAAAATTAGTCTTGTCAGCTCAATAACTTAAGAAGCCTTTGTCCAATCATCACCAAATTTGGTCAGAATGTGAATTGGCATAATATCTCGGACAAGTTCGATAACTAGCCATATCGCTTTAGTCAATTGAGAGTTATTGCTCTTTAATTATAGAATTACCTAAAATTGGTCTTGTCAGCTCAATAACTTAAAAAGCCTTTGTCCAATCATCACCAAATTTACTCAGAATGTGTATTGGAATAATATCTCAGACAAGTTCGATAACTAGCCATATCGCTTTAGTCAATCAAAAGCAATCTCCCTTTTATAAAAGAAATTACCTAAAATTGGGATTGTAAGCTCAATAACTTTAGAAGCCTTTGTCCAATCTTCACCAAATTTGGTCAGAATGTGTATTGGCATAATATCTCGGACAAGTTCGATAACTAGCCATATACCTTTAGTCAATCAAGAGCAATCACCCTTTTATAAAAGAAATTACCTAAAATTGGGATTGTAAGCTCAATAACTTTAGAAGCCTTTGTCCAATCATCCCCAAATTTGGTCAGAATGTGTATTGGCATAATATCTTGGACAAGTTCGATAACTTACCATGTTATATTGTCACTACACACTTATGTCCCTTGAAATGGCCAAAACTGTTCTAACAGTGTCTGCTCTCTAAATTTGCCTGATGTACAACCAATTATCACTATACTTAATTGGTCTCAAAAAAACAGGCCGGGCATATTTTGTGACATTTGGCGCTCTTGTTTGACTATATCTATTCTGATATTTAGTGTAATTGTTATTAATAATTAGTTGAAAACCCATTGTTATTTGACTGCATCTGTCTATTCTGACATAAGTGTACTATCATCCAGTTATATGCTAATTAACCCTTTCCCACTTATAGATGCTTTCTGACACCTCTGCAGCAGAAGGCTTTTTGAAAACATAGCGACAAAAAAAGAAATTGCTCATAACAAGCAATTTCTCCTTTTGTCACCATGTTTTCAACTCTATTTAATTATTGTACTTTCATTTAATTAACCATTTCCAACCTGTAGACGCATTTTGAAGCATCTGTAGCAGAAGACTTTTGAAAACATTGTGACAAAAGGAGAAATTGCCAGCAAGTTTTCAACTTTTTTCAGTAATTATACTTACAATAATAGAGATTTTCCATATTTTTAGTAGACATTTTTAGCTCGACTATTCGAAGAATATGAGAGCTATACTACTCACCCTGGCGTCGGCGTCGCCGTCGCCGTCGGCGTCGGCGTCCACGTCACACTTTGGTTAAGGTTTTGCATGCAAGTTCTTAAATACTACATGTATTGCATTGAAACTTTCTACAACCCTACCAAACTATCACACCAATGTAGATTATCAAGTTAGATAAATCTATCCTGCATTTTATGCAAGTTATGGCCCTTTTTTACTTAGAAATTCTGGTTAAAGTTTTGCGTGCAACTAAAGTAAGAGTCCATATCTCAGTATTTAATTGATGCATTGCATTGAAACTTTATACAGCACTACCCAACTATCACACCTGTGTAGATTATCAAGTTAGATAACTCTATCCTGCATTTTATGCAAGTTATGGCCCTTTTTTTACTTAGAAATTCTGGTTAAAGTTTTGCGTGCAACTAAATTAAGAGTCCATATCTCAGTATTTACTTGATGCATTGCATTGAAACTTTCTACAACCCTACCCAACTATCACACCTGTGTAGATTATCATCTAAGATAACTCTATCCTGCATTTTATGCAAGTTATGGCCCTTTTTTTACTTAGAAATTCTGGTTAAAGTTTTGCATGCAACTAAATTAAGAGTCCATATCTCAGTATATACTTGATGCATTGCATTGAACCTTTATACAACCCTACCCAACTATTACACCTATGTAGATTAACAAGTTAGATAACTCTATCCTGCATTTTAGGCAAGTTATGGCACTTTTTTTTACTTAGAAATTCTGGTTAAAGTTTTGCGTGCTACTAAATTAAGAGTCCATATCTCAGTATTTACTTGCTGCATTGCATTGAAACTTTCTACAACCCTACCCAACTATTACACCTGTGTAGATTATCAAGTATGATAGCTCTATTCTGCATTTTATGCAAGTTATGGCCCTTTTTTTACTTAGAAATACTTGTTAAAGTTTTGCGTGCAACTAAATTAAGAGTCCACGTCTCAGTATATACTTGATGCATTGCATTGAACCTTTATACAACCCTACCCAACTATCACACCTATGTAGATTATCAAGTATGATAACTCTATCCTGCATTTTATGCAAGTTATGGCCTTTTTGGACTTATAAATTCTGGTTAAAGTTTTGCATGCAACTACATAAAGAGACCATCTCTTAGTAACTACTTGATGCATTGCATTGAAACGTTATACAGCCCTTACCAACCAGCATTTTATGCAAGTTATGGACCTTTTTGGACTTAGAAATTCTGGTTAAAGTTTTGCAACTACATTTAGAGTGTAATCTCAGTAACAACTTGAACAATTGTATTGAAACTTTATACAACCTTTCCCAATTGTACAACTATAAACACAACCAATTAAGATAACTCTATCCTGTATATGGTGCAAATTGTTGCCCTTTTTTTACTTAGAAATTATGGTTAAAGATTTGCGTGCAACTACATTAAGAGTCCATATCTTAGTAACTACTTGATGCATTCCATTGAAAGGTTATACAACCCTATTTAACCATCAAACCTATGAAAATAATCATGTTAAATAACACTATCCTGCATATAATGCAAATTATCACCCACTAAGAAATTGTGGTTAATGTTTTGCATGCAACTACATTAGAGTCCATTATCTCGGTAACTTACATAAGCGGTGGAATAGTCGAGCGCGCTGTCCTCCGACAGCTCTTGTTAGAGTTATCTGCTTCAGATTTGTCTTATCTAGATCGCTGTCAAGATAAGTGACTGTGCAGGCTGATCTTGGTCTACAACGGTCTGCAATTGAAATTCAGAGAGGAAATATAAATGTTGATTTATTAAAGACACAATTAGCAGGATTTTGGTAAGATCTATAAAGTGTTTTACTAATTTTTGTGCTTTTTTTTTTTACACAGACATTGAGGAAATGATTTTCATGCTGACTGATTCTACTGTAAGTAATTCTTAAACCTTTCCCACCTGCAGATGCTTTTTGATGCATCAGCAGCCAACAACTTTTAAAAACATAACAACAAAAGGGAAACTTGCTAATTATGAGCCATTTCTCATTTTCCCTTAATGTTTTTGAAAGTCATCTGTTACGTTGGTGTCAATATGAGTTTGTACTTGGGAAAAGATTTTAAGTCATTTGTTTAAATTGAAGTTCAGCCTTGCACCCTTGAACAAAGACTGGCAAAACCATCCTGTCAAAAGTTGGTTGTCTTCTACAGTAAGATGCCTTTGAAGAATCCTCTGTTAAAGACTGTCAAAAAGTAAAATGGAAAAGTGAAATAACTGCCATGATATGATTTGTAAAGGCCTGAAAACAGTTCTAAATCACCATTATTTAACCCTTTCCACATATAGCAAATCTGCAGCAGACGAATTACAAAATGTGAAAAATATCTAAAAAAAAAAATTACTATAATTATAGAATACATGTAATGTTGAAAACACTGTGGCAAAAGGAGAAATTTGCTTGTTTTCAACAATTTCTCCGTTTGCCATAGTATTTTCAAAAGTCGTCTGCTGCAAAGGCGTCAGAAAACATCTATATGTGGGAACGGGTTAAAGCGTACAACATACTGAATTTTTAAAATGGACTTTTCAAGATTTGTATTTTAAAGAGTCCATAATCACACTCATGAATATCAAGCTAAACATCTACAGTTTAACAGCCAGCAGTAGATTGCTCAGATGTGTCAACTGGCCTGGCTCTTTACTCGTATCACAGGCTAAATGGGTCTGAATGATTTGAGTCGATGTAGCTAATGAGCTTCAACAGGTGGAGCGGTTTTAGTTTCTTATCTAATATATTTATATCTCGATGTAAGGATAAGATATTGGAATGAGTTGAAAAAGTAGGAAAAGGAGAAATTATTCCTATTTTTTGGAAATTTCTTCTTATCAGCAATTATATTTATCAGGTACATGGTTAATTTATATAGATTTTTCAGGGAGTTATGTGTCGTCCATCCCGGGTAAGGGCCATGTTTGCCTCCAGGGCTTGTAGAAAATCCATTATGATTGGTACTGTGCTGAACAAATCTGAGATGAGAAAGGTAAATTTCGTACAGTGCTAAGTTTTTGTCTCGCCGCGACTGAGTTTTAAAAACGAGACTACGGTGTAGCTTTTCTGACAGCGTCAAACATCAACATTAAAGTTTCATTTTATTTGTTTTTTCTCAATAAGTACTTGTGCTAGGGCTTTCAAACTTGGATCATAGTTGCAACTTATACCCTTATTCACATTGTATGCTGAAGATGCTTAGTGTGACCTTAATTTTGGGATTAAAACATACATTTTTGGTTTTTTAGCTCCACTGAAAGCAAGTCGAGCTTATGTCATGGCATCTATTGTCCGTTGTGCGTGCGTTAACTTTTTCCTTTAAACCACTTCTTCTCCCTAACCACTTGGCCAATTTGGTTGAAACTTCATAGGAAGCATCCTCTCAATGTCCTCTCTTAAATTCCTTCAATTATTTTTGATCCATCCCTAAATTTCCATTGCAACCAAAAGAAAAAAATAGTGAAAACTTAAAAAATCTTCTTCTCCGAAAGTGTCAGGCCGATTTTCAAATAATTTTGTAGAAATGGTAAACAACATGGCCACCAGGGGGCAGGGCTGTTTGGAGATCTGATTTTTGTCTTATGGCCATTGTGTGATACTGGCCCTCTTGGGCCTCTTGTTTAGTGGATTTTGAGAATTGGGCATTACATCTTCATTTTTAGCTCCACTGGCTGAAAGCCAGTCGAGCTTATGTCATGGCGAATTGTCCGGCGTTTGTGTGTGCGTTAACTTTTTCCTTTAAACCACTTCTTCTCCCTAACCACTTGGCCAATTTGGTTGAAACTTCATAGGAAGCATCCTCTCAATGTCCTCTCTTAAATTCCTTCAATTTTTTTTGATCCATCCATAAATTTCCATGGCAACTAAAAGAAAAAAATAGTGAAAACTTAAAAAATCTTCTTCTCCGAAAGTGTCAGGCCGATTTTCAAATAATTTTGTAGAAATGTTCCTTGGGTGACCCTTTATTAGATTCCTTCAAGAAATGTTGATTGGGCGAAAAACATGGCCGCCAGGGGTGGGGCTATTTTGCCTTATATAGCTTCTCTCAATGTCCTCTCTTAAATTCCTTCAATTTTTTTTGATCCATCCATAAATTTCCATGGCAACTAAAAGAAAAAAATAGTGAAAACTTAAAAAATCTTCTTCTCCAAAAGTGTTCAGCAGATTTTCAAATAATTTTGCAGAAATGTTCCATGGGTGACCCTCTATCGGATTGCTTCAAGCCATGTTGTTTGGTAAAAAAACATGACCGTCACAGGGTGGGGCTATTTTGCCTATTAGGCTAAAGAGAAAACTTAAAAAATATTCTTCTCCAAAAGTGTCAGGCCGATTTTCAAATAATTTTGTAGAAATGTTCATTGGGTGACCCTCTATCAGATTCCTTCAAGCCATGTTGATTGGTTGGAAAACATGGCCGCCAGAGGGCGGGGCTATTTTGCCTTATATGACCATAGTGAAAATTAAAAAATCTTCTCCGCCGAAAGTGTTTGGCTGATATTCAAATAATTTTGTAGAAATGTTCCTAGGCTTACCCTCTATCAGATTCCTTCAAGCCATGTTGATTGGTTGAAAAATATGGCTGCCAGGGGGTGGGGCTATTTTGCCTTATATGGCTATAGTGAAAACTTAAAATATCCCCTCCTCCGAAAGTGTCGGGCCGATTTTCAAATAATTTTGCAGAAACATTCCTTGGGTGACACTCTACAAGATTCCTTTAAGCCATGGTGGTTGGTAAATAAAATAGCCACCAGGGGGCAGGGCTGTTTGGAGATGTTATTTTTGCCTCTTGGGCCTCTTGTTAGATCACCTAGAGCTGAAAGCTCAAGGTGAGCTATTCTGATCACTCTGTGTCCGTCGTCTGTCCGTTGTCGTTAACTTTTGGCTTTAAACATCATCTCCTCCTAAACCGTACAAACAATTTCCACAAAACATCACAGGAATGTTTCTTTGGTGGTCCTCTTTCAAATTTGTTCAAAGGTTTAAATTCCATTGAGAACTTTGGTTGCTGCGGCATCAGAAAGGGGGCAAAATGTCTAAAACTTTA
Source organism: Serripes groenlandicus (assembly GCA_031761405.1). NCBI lineage: Eukaryota > Metazoa > Mollusca > Bivalvia > Cardiida > Cardiidae > Serripes > Serripes groenlandicus. The sequence goes on along the minus strand of JASEVX010000004.1, from coordinate 73,835,156 downwards.
AAAATCTTCTTCTCGGAATCTGCATGTCAGATTCAAATATAATTTAGTAGAAATGTTCCTTGGGTGACCCTCTACAACAATTGTTCAAGCCATACTGATTGGTCAAAAAACATGGCAGTCAGGCGGCATCAAAATAGGGGCAAAATTACAAAATTTGAAAATTCGATTTTTATGAAAGTGCTTGTCTGATTTTCAGAAAATATATATAGGATCCATCATGAGTTTTCTTTGGAGATCAAGATTTCTTAAATGAGTCTAGAAAAAGACGGTTATTAACCGAGCCTCTTGGCGAGGTTAATAACTCTCTTTTTCGAGACGAATTTAAGAAATCTTCTCCAAAGAAAAACGAGTGATGGATTCTTTTTATCACCTAAACAGTGTGTTTTAATGAAAAATATTGACAACATCAAAACAAAGACCGAATAACCTATTCTTCATGAGTGAGAACTTGTGATTCACCGCATAAAAAAGTAGTCCTCATCATTTTTGAATAAGAAGAAAAAAAAAAACAATGTTTTAAACAATTAAGACTCGTTATTTATTCAAAATAACGTATTATTGCATTTTTCAATGTGTAAAATTTAACAACTTAACAATAAACATAATAAAGATAAAGGTCAAAATGACGTCATCAGTAGTCGCATGTATGACGTGTTTTTGTTATCACACATGTTGGATATCGTTGTTCCGTGATTTGTTCTCAACTTGAAAATAAGGGTATTTATGTGATAAAATAGGAATCTTACTTAATGATCCTCTACTTAATTTGTTTAAGCCGTTTTCATTGGTTACACAATCATAGCAACCAGGCGTCATCACAAACGGGGTATATTGAACTTTTAGCAACAAATGACAACCAATTCCTACCATTCCAATTGACCAATTTCAACTTAACTTCACAGGAATGTTCCTTTGTTGGTCCTCTTTTAAAATTATTCAAAGATTTAAATTCCATTGAGAACTTTAGTTGCTGCGGCATCAGAAAGGGGGCAAAATGTCCAAACTTTAAAAATCTTCTCCTCCGAATCTGCATGTCAGATTCAATTATAATTTGGTAGAAATGTTCCTTTGGTGACCTTCTACAAAAATTGTTCAAGCCATACAGATTGGTCAAAAAACATGGCAGTCAGGAGGCATCAGAAAAGGGGCCAAATGACAAAATTTGAAAAAGACATTTTTATGAAAGTGTGATTTTAAGAAAATATAATAGGAATCTTACATTAATGACCCTCTATTTAATTTGTTTAAGCCATTTTGATTGGTTGCAAGGCGTCATCACAAAAGGAGTAAATTGAACTTTTTAGCTACAAATGACAACCATTCCAATAGACCAATTTTAATTTAACTTCACAGGAATGTTCCTTTGTTGGTCCTCTTTTTTAAATTGTTCAAAGACTTACATTCTGTGTAGAACTTTGGTTGCTGCGGCATTAGAAAGTGAGAAAAATACCTTAACTTTAAAATCCCTTTCCTCAATCTGCTTGTCCGATTCCAAGATAATTTGGTAGAAATGTTCCTTAAGTGACCCTCTAAAAAAACTGTTGAAGTCATATTAATTTCGGTGAAAAACAGGGCAGCAAGGCGGCATCAGGAAAGGGCATCAGGAAAGGTGCAAAATTACAAAAACTTTATAATTCCATTCTTATTAAAGTTCTTGTTAGATTTAAAGATATAAATGGCCTTTACTGATAAGCTGTTTCTTGAGAAGTGTCCACTTCTTGCAGTTTCATTTGCACTCCTTGATCAAATTTTACCAGATATTTGCAGTTAAATATTTGCTACTAATTTACTATCAATCAGGTGATCGATTTAGGGCCATTTTGGCCCTCTTGTTAGCTCACCTGAGCACAAAGTGCTTAAGGTGAGTTATTGTGATCCCCTGATGTCCGGTGTGCCTCATCCGCCATCCGTCAACATCTTCTCCTCCGTAACCAGTGGGTCAATTGGGATGAAACTTTACAGAAAGCATCCTCTCAATGACCGCACCAGAATTCCTTAAACTTTTTGAGATCCATGCAGAATTCTGGTTTCCATGGCAACCACACAAAAAAAGAAAGAAAAATCATCTTCTCCCAAACTGGTTGGCTTCCTTAAGTGACCCACTATTAGATTCCTTCAAGCCATGTTGATTGCTCGAAAAACATGGCCGCCAGTGGGCAGGGCTATTTTGCCTTATATGGCTATAGTGAAAACTTAAAAAATCTTCTCCTCTAAAAGTGTCAGGCCGATTTTCAAATAATTTTGTAGAAATGTTTCTCGGATGACCCTCTTTCTGATTCCTATAAGCAATGTCAACTGGTCAAAAAACATGTCCGCCAGGGAGCGGGGCTATTTTGACTTATATGGCTTGGCTATAGTGAAATCTTAAAAAATCTTCTCCTCCGAAAGTGTGAGGCTGCTTGTCAAATAATTTTGTAGAAATGTTCCTAGGGTGACCTTCTTCCAGATTCATTCAAGCCATGTAACAGTTGATGATGTTGATTAGTTCGAAAACTATGGCCGCCAGGGGGCTGGGCTGATTTGCCTTATATGGCTATAGTGAAAATCTTCTCTGACGAAAGTATCTGGCCGATTTTCAAATAATTTGTAGAAATGTTCCTTTGGTGACTCGATCAGATTCCACCAAGCCATGTTGATTGGTATTAAAATATGGCTGCCAGGAGGGGCAGGCTGTTAGCCGTAGATTGGCTTTAGTGAAAACTTTAAAAATCTTCTCCTCCCAAACTATTTGACCGATTTTCAAATAATTTTTCAGAAATGTTCCTTTGGTGAAACTCTACGAGATTCCTTCAAACCATGGTGATTGGTTATAAAGGGAAATTTATTGTTATGAGCAATTTCTCCTTTTGCCAACTTGCTTTCAATAGTCGTCTGCTATAGAGGTGTTGTTAATCCTTTCCCACATACAGTAAATCTGCATCAAACAAATTTGAAAATGTCTACTCAAAATATGGAAAATCTCTATTATGTTGTAATTACTGAAAAAAGATGAAAACATTGTGACAAAAGGAGTTTTGAGCAATTTCTCCTTTTGAAACAATGTTTTGAAAAGTCGTCTGCTGCAGATATATCAAAATGCATCTATAGGTGGGAGAGGGTTAATTCCTGTTTTAAAAATTGGCAGTATATTTCAATAATCAATTTTATGATTGAATAAAAGCTATTATAAATGTCAGAAAAAGTTTATTTCAAATACAAGTTCAATAGGTCTCATGACCTGTGAGAAAAACAAAATAAACATATGACAAATGTCGTTAGTCAAGGAAATAAGTTCAATTCATTTCGTTTGTATTTGCAGCTTCTTTTTCACATGGGAGAAATAGAACAGCCTTGGGTAAGTATAGAAAAAAAAGTGTGGAAAAGAGGGCAAAATATCAATGTACTTTCCCACATACAACAATTCCGCAGCAGAAAACTGATTGATTGAATTGATTGAATGGGTTTTAACGCCGTTTTCAACAATTTTTCAGTTATATCACGGCGACCAGTTCACCTACTCATGCGTTTCCTGGTTTTTTCAAACCAGTACACCACACAACATACTTTCCAAGCATCTGGCTACTTTTTCACATAGACTGTTAAACAGCCCATCTGAGCAAAATATTGAAACTACATGTATCTTATATTTTTAATCTGAGAAAGTCTACAAATTGCATATCATGTAATTTTTAAATTGTTAAATCAATAAACCTGTATTCATACGTTGATAGATTTAGAGTGCAATGCACCAAGTGATGTATTCAGAGTCCTCGCTCAAATAATTTGATGATACTCAATTACTCATATATTTTAATTGTTAACTCTTCACCCATTAAAACCAGACTTAAACTTCACTGAAGAAGCACACACTACAAAAGTAGTGCCCTTTCCCACATACAACAAATCTGCAACAGAGGACTTTGAAAACAGCAATATGAAATATGGAATATCTCTATAAATGCAAGTATAATTAGTGAATAAACTTGAAAACATTGTTGCAAAAGGTAAAATTGCTCCTGAGCAATTTTTGCTTTTGCCAAAATGTTTTCAAAAGTCATCTGCTGCTGAGGCGTCAGAAAGTGTCTATATGTGGGAAAGGGATAGATCTGATGACTGCCTGTTACAGGTTATCTCAGATTTAATTTTGGATAAGCCAATCAAATTGTAGCCTAAAAATGTTAGGTATTAAAAATAAAAGATAAACCATATAAAGAAACTAGATAGAGAAGTGGTGATTGCAGATTGTTTAGAATTTTTAAAAATGCTTTAGGTCATAAAAAAGGACCTTTAATGCGGTGTTGTCAGGTCCAATATACAACTTTTCACTCAGACTTTCAAAAAACAAATACTGTGCCTTTGTATCTGATAGCATTGAATGGCTGAATGCTTAAGCTGATTTTAACCTACATGTGTCGTAAATAACCTGGCTAAATTGTATTCCTTTGATTTCAGAATTGCCCCCATGGACGGCCAACAATGAGGCATTTAATCAACTTGGACATGATCCCAAAATAGATAAACTACCTGCTTTAAAACATCAGAGGATGAAAATATAACTTGACAGTTGATATATAACATTGATACAGATCTGGAAAAATAGGTGGAAAAGAAGCAAATTCTCTATCCCTTTCCACATAAAGCAAATTCAAATCTTTCAAGACATCTGAGAAAAAGTATGGAATATATTCTTTAATTTAAGTATGAATAATTATTGACAAAACCTAAAAACACTGTGGCAAATAGAGAAATTGCTCATTAAGAGCAATTTCTCATTTTGCCACAAAGTTATTAAAAATCGTCTACTGCAGAAGCATCAGAGAGTGTCAGTATGTGAGAAAGCGTTAAATGTCCAATTTCTTCTTTACCTGCAAAAGTTTAAAAGCTCCAAAGACATCAAATGCCATCTTTATCAGGGAAAGGGTAAAATGAAAGTCAGGATTCAATGCTTGGATGCGAAACATATCGGGTTGAAGCCGTTTTTGATGACCTGAAAACTTGCATGAATATGATGCATGCCTTTATATTTATATGAGAACTATACATTGATTGGAGATTTACTTTTTTTATATCAAGAATGCATGTGGCCTGTGTTTCTTGGTTCTTCTTCTGGCACCAGGATCCAACTTCACCAACTTTACTTAGCTAAATAATACTTAAATACTTAAAAGCGCATTTCATCATTTTTGTTTTCCTAATATTTTGTCAAACATGAATAGTGCAATGTATTTAAGTAAGTGACGTAAGTTGACATTATACACTGGAGTTCCAGTATATCGCGATATTAGGGGTCCAAGGCCTAGCATTGCGTTGGAATCCGATATCGCAATCACCATTAGAAATTAAAGCAATCACAAGTAATATGCCTCAGCATGCCAAAACCCGATACTCGTCAATCTCCACCTTTTAACTGCATGCCGCAATGGCGATGACAAACGTTTTGAAAGTCGTCTGCTGCTTTCAAATTTATAATCGAACAAATTTCGGTTAGTTTGTATTCTTTTATTCAGTAAAATTCTAATTTTCCTGTCGTTACTGACTTTTGTTGCAGATAAATAAAAAAAAAACCAGCCTTTGAAACAATTGTTAGAAAACGTAAACTGGTCCTTATCGACAATGCTCCTTTCCTTACTTGCTTGTTATCAGCGATGCATCCTTTCCTTACATTTTTAATTTACTTCAAAGTTGTTAAACACAAGAAAAAAGATTCATACCCTTTAAAATCCTTTTTATTCAAAGTTTAAAAATCCAATTTCAAACAAAATATACATGAAGTAATATCTCCTTTTGTCACAACGGTATCAAAAGAAATCTGCTGCAGATGTGTCAAAATGCGTGTGCAAATTTGTAAGGAGTATTTTTAGCTCACCTGAGCTTTGCTCAAGGTGAGTTATTGTGATCACCTTTTGTCCGGCGTCCGTCGTCCATCGTGCGTCGTCCGTCGTGCGTCAACTTCTTCTCCTCAGTAACTAGCGGGTCAATTGGGATGAAACTTCACAGAAAGCATCCTCTCAATGACCTCACCAGATTTCCTTCAAATTTTTGGGATCCATGCATAATTCTGGTTTCCATGGCAACGAAATGAAAAAAAACTTAAAAATTCTTCTTCTCCCAAACTGGTTGGCAGATTTGCAAATAATTTTGTAGAAATGTTCCTTGGATGATCCTCTATCAGATTCCTTCAAGCCGTATTGATCGGTCGAAAAACATGGCTGCCGGGGGGGGGGGGGGGGGGGGGGGGGCTATTTTTCCTTATATGGTTATAGTAAAAACTTAAAAAGTCTTCTCCTCCGAAAGTGTAAGACCGATTTTCAAATAATTTTGTAGAAATGTACCTTGGGTGACCCTCTATCAGATTCCTTCAAGCCATGCTGATTGGTCGAAAAACATGGCCGCCAGGGGTGGCGGGCTATTTTGCCTTATATGGCCAAAGTGAAAACTTAAAAAATCTTCAACATCTTCTCCTCAGTAACCAGTAGGTCAATTGGGATGAAACTTCACAGAAAGCCTCAATGACCTCACCAGAATTCCTTAAAAATTTTGGGATCCATGCAGAATTCTGGTTTCCATGGCAACGAAACGAAAAAAACTTCAAAATTCTTCATCTCCCAAACTGCTTTGCAGATTTTCAAATAATTTTGTAGAAATGTTCCTTGGATGACCCTCCACCAGATTCCTTCAAGCCATGTTGATTGGTCGAAAAACACGGCCGCCAGGGGGGGCGGGGCTATTTTGCCTTATATGGCTATAGTGCAAACTTAAAAAATCTTCTCCTCCAAAAGTATCTGGCCGATTTTCAAATAATCTTGTAGAAATGTTCCTAGGGTGACCCTCTATCAGATTCCTTCAAGCCAAGTTGATTGGTCGGAAACTATGGCTGCCAGGGGGCGGGGCTTATATAGCTAAAGTGAAAAAAATTAAAAAATCAGGTGAGCGATTCAAGGGCCATCATGGCCCTCTTGTTTTGTTTAAATGGGTGATTTTTATTTGTCGCGGCAGCTCAATCTATCCGGGGAACGAAAGAAAATAGGAATATGACGTAATGTTTTCCTCAATTTCTCGCGCTTGTAAGAATGCCCTGGAGACATATGTTATCTTTTTACAAAAAGTGAATGGATTTTCCCAAGCTATATAAATGGGTGACTTCATTTACAAATTACTATAAAACCCTTTGTAACTCGTAACATAACTTCGCCTCTGTGCAAATTACACACACTTTTAATGGACTTCGTGAATGCAATTACTTTTGACGCAGGTGCAGCAGAAAGCTTTTGAAAACACTGTGAGAAAAGGATAAACACATAATGTCCGACCCGTAATTAATTCATGCATCATATACATTTTTGAAAACATTGTTAGAATAGGAGTTCATACATTTAAACATTGTTAGAAAAGGAGAAAAACAATAATACCCAGCTCATACACACTAACAAACACCCTTTTTTTCGGTACTTTGTACGAGTGTTGACATTGTCTGAGAAGGTTGGATATCGTCGTCGTCATTGTCTTCAGTGAGAATGGTGTTTTCACTTTGCTGCACTCTCTTCAGTATGTCATCATCCTTCATCTCCTGGTGTGTGGGTAGGTCATGATCAATTGTGTTCCACGTCGTATAATCGTCAATGCTAAAGTTGTCCCCAAAAGCGCGTCTTGCATCGATTTTATCTTTGTCGTCTGAGGTCTGGATTGTACGAAGTGATTGCTCAGCAGCCTGTATCTCGTGTTCGTCGAAGCTGTCTTATTCTTCAGCTGGTATAGCGTCCCCAAGGCCCTTTTTTCCAACAATGTTGTATGCAGCGTTCTGTGACGTCGTTCCAAGCTTCTGCGTAGATGTGAATTGCTTCCTTCACGTTCAACGTTTTAAGGAATTCCGTCATTGACTTCTCTGGGTTGGCGATGACAGGAAACCAGTCGACGTCTGTAATTTTTAGCTCGCCAGTACGAAGTACAGGAGAGCTTATGTGTTACCCTCGGCACCGTCGGCACCGTCGGCGGTGGCGTAGACACCTAGGTTTAAGGTTTGTGTTTAAGGTTTTCATTTGGGTTTTAAGGGTTTATACCTTTAGGAACCATTTGTCATCCATCTACGCACACCACTACACCCGTCCTGACCCTGGGTGAAGGTCAAGATAATTTCTACTTGGTTCTACTTGGTTCAGTTACAAGGTTTAAGGTTTGCGTTTAACGTTTAACATATCACTCTGCATTCACTATTATGACATTGATTGCTTTCATATTTAGTTTATACATTTAGGAACTATTGGTCATCCATCTACGCACACCACTACACCCGTTCTGACCCTGGGTCAAGGTCAAGGTCATTTCTACTTGGTTCAGTTACAAGGTTTAAGGTTTGCGTTTAACGTTTAACATATCACTCTGCAGTCACTATTATGACATTGATTGCTTTCATATTTAGTTTATACATTTAGGAACTATTGGTCATCCATCTGCGCACACCACTACACCCGTCCTGCACCTGGGTCAAGGTCAAGGTCATTTCTACTTGGTTCAGTTACAAGGTTTAAGGTTTGCGTTTAACGTTTAACATATCACTCTGCATTCACTATTATGACATTGATTGCTTTCATATTTAGTTTATACATTTAGGAACTATTGGTCCATCTACACACCCCACTACACCCGTCCTGACCCTTGGTCAAGGTTATATCAGAGTTATTGCCCCTTTTCTGTCAAAAAATCTAACTTTTTCGTCACGTTTTCAAATAACTTTTTTTCTACTCAAAGGATTAGATTGAAACTTCTGACAAATGTTTATATCAATGTGTGTGATTGGTTCACAAAAGGGAGATAATCCAAATAATTTTATATCAGAGTTATTGCCCCTTTTCTGTCAAAAAATTAAATTTTCAAATAAATTTTTTTCTACCCAAAGGATTGGATTGAAACTTCTGACAAATGTTACTTTTTTTTTTATTCGACGTCTGTCTGTCTATTTTTTTTTTTATCCGGCGTCTGTCTGTCTGTCTGTCCGTCACACTTTTTTCGTCACGTTTTCAAATAACTTTTGTTCTACTCAAAGGATTAGATTGAAACTTCTGACAAATGTTTTTATCAATGTGTGTGATGGGTTCACAAAAGGGCGATAATCCAAATAATTTTATATCAGAGTTATTGCCCCTTTTCTGTCAAAAATTTAAATTTTCAAATAACTTTTTTTCTACTCAAAGGATTGGATTGAAACTTCTGACAAATGTTTATATCAATGTGTATGATGGGTTCACAAAAAGGGGGATAATCCAAATATTTTTATATCAGAGTTATTGGCCCTTTTCTGTCAAAAATTTAATCTACTCAAAGGATTGGATTGAAACTTCTGACAAATGTTTATATCAATGTGTATGATGGGTTCACAAAAGGGGGATAATCCAAATATTTTTATATCAGAGTTATTGCCCCTTTTCTGTCAAATATTCAAATTACTTTTTTTCTGCTCAAAGGATTGGATTGAAACTTCTGACAAATGTTTATATCAATTTTTGAACTTGAACTTAGAATTTTTGTCAAAAGTATTGAAAAGGTGTATTATCTTGCAATAGGTGATACTGTGCGACTTTACCCAATACTTTATTAACTGTTCTGAAGTAGGCCCTGATAGGCGAGCTATATTGTCCTCCGACAACTCTTGTTCTTTGAAATAGCGATGATTCCCATGTCGCAGGGCTGAATCTTCGAGGTGGTGTTTTTCGGGAGGAAGGCAATCTTAATCTTCTTGTCTTTCGAAATAAGATCCTTCGGTAGTGCGGAACAGTTATCCAACAGTAGGATCGCCTTGGCCTCTGGCTTCTGGCTTCGGAGATGTCTGCGAACGGAGGGTACAAACTTTCTGTGGAACCAGTTATCAAATATAGATGATGTCATCCATGCGTTTTTAGAGTGGTCGTAGACAGCTGGCAGTGTGTCAGTATTAATGTGATGGGAAGCATCTTGGCTTAGCGAACTTTCCAATAGTCAGGGGCGGAAGCTTGTGTCTACCAGTGACAATACAGCAGAGTAGGGCGGTTATTCTATTCTTGCACTGCTTGTAGCCAAACGTCTTCGTGCTGTCTGTTTTCTTGGCAAGTGTTCGATCAGGCAGCATCTTGAAGTACAACCCTGTCTCGTCTGCGTTATATATCTGTTCTGCAGAGTAACCACCGTCGTCAATAATTGTCTTCAATATTTCTGGATGTGACGCTGCTGCTTCTTCGTCTGCTGACCGCTGTTCACCTCTGATGCGTACTTCGGAGATTCCATGACGACCCTTAAATCCCCTTAGCCATTCGCTACTGAAATCGTCTCTGGGCTGGTCTGGGTGGAGCTGGTTGTGGAATACGGTCGCCTGATCTTTGATAATAGTTCCTGATACCATGCTGACTAACAAAACTTGTATAGAAATGAAATGTTTTGGCAAATTTATTAAGGCATGAAAAATGATGAAATGCGCTCTTTAAGTATTTAAAAGTATTACTTAGCTCTTAGTATAGTTGGTGGAATTGGGGCCAGTAGTTCATACAACATTTTTGTCAGGCATTTGCAACCTTTACATTTTAAGCCCATTGATGGAAGATAAAAACGCATTTTGTAATGAATTTGTTAAGCATCAAAAAAAGGAAGGCATAGGGGAGCCAGGATTTATACTATGTCAATACTAAGTAACTGACTGAACTTATGCAGCTTGACATCCGAAAAATACAGTCCAATTCATTAAATCCAATATGATATGTCATCGAGATGTTTGCATATTTTCATATACATATTTTAGAAATAAAATGCTTAATTATGTTTGGACCTTTTATTATTAAAAAAAAAAAAAGGAGTATTTCTAGAAATGAGTTGTGCTCTGGTACGCGGATACGCAGGCTGATCTGGATCTACAAATGCTTAACAGTAACTTTGGTTTCCGCAGATCACCTGTTATTTATCCAAAAAAGAAGATGTAAGGCGACCCTATATCGCATGAAATATCTTATTTAACCCTTTCCAACATGCAACAGCTCTGCAGCAGACATCTTTAAAAACAGATCCAATTTTTCTGGGGGAAACTCCCATGAAAGTATGAAAGTACAATAATTGAAAAGAGTTATAAACATGGTGACAAAAGGAGGAATTGCTCATTTTGAGCAATTTCTTCTTTTGTCGCACAGTTTTTAAAAAGTTCCTCAGAGAAAGTGAGATATGGATACTGAAAGTATGTTCTTGATTTGGATGATATTTAATGCCTCTGCAGGACACAACTTGTGAAAACATTTTTGTTTCCCACCATGTTCTCATCTTTGTATTAAAACTTTGATTTAATTTTTCATATCTTATAAAATGTTCCCCTGTTTTCAAAGCAGGCGCCTCTTAAAAACTATCAGGTAAACGTTCTTATTTTTTCTTCACAAGCAAGAAAACGCTGGCTCACCAATCATTTATATCATGTGCTGTCCCTTTCCATGTGTTTCAAGCTTCTTTATATCGATTTTGACTTCTTTTATTATACCCCTCGTGACGAATTGTTTTCGGGAGTGCATAGTGTCGCCTCTTCGACCGTTCGTTTCGTTTTTGTCCAGGCTATTTCTCAGCTACAACTGAATTTAATTCAGTGAAATGTTATGGGAAGCTTCACTAACAAGAGGAGATGTGCATATTTTCACCATGTTCCCGTTCGATGAATTCCCCAGAGTTATTGCCCTTTTAAGTTTTATATAATATGACAGGAAAATTTTGTCAGGGCTATTTCTCGGGGTATTCCATTTCTCAGCAACTATTGACTTAAATCCAATGAGAAAAACAAATAAACAGTAAACATGCAATTGTCACGAGACATGAAGGAGTGAGGTAGAGAGAGAGATACAGATGCATGATGACGGCCCTGCAGCAGACCACTTCAAAACGTTGTGACAAAAGGAGACATTGCTCATAATTTTCCACAATGTTTTCAATTCTTTTCAATTATTAAACAATCATTTACGGACATTTTTCACATGTTTACAAAGATGTTTTCAAAGTCGTCTGTTGCAGATTTGAAAAGGGTTAATAAAAACAAAAACACATATGTATGTCATAACAAGACGTGTCTTTACACAAAGATCAAGGTCTGGGGCCGTATTCACAAAGCTCCTAAGGAAATAACTTAGGAGCTTTGTGAATACGGCCCCTGGTCAAGTCATATCAGGTAATTCATTAACCCTTACCCGCATATAAACACATCTGCAGCAGACGACTTCGAAAACGTATAAGCAAGATCAGTCTATGTATAAAATAATGACAGTTGAAAACATTGTTGCAAAATGAGATATTGCTCATTATGAGCAATTTCTAAATTTTGCTGCAGTGTTTTCAAAAGTACATGTGGCAAAGGGTTAATCATGCTTTCTGTTTTGACGTATATTAGCTATTTAGTAGATTATTCAGTGAACCGAAATTGCCTTTGGTTATGGAAAAGAAGATATCATCAATTATTCATTGCATAACATAAACAAGTAAATAACGATTTTTTAAATGAACATTTTTACGAAACACGCCATGGCAAAATCAAACTTTGGAAACTTGCGACGAGTGAAGACTCCACTCCGTTTTCTTCTGCACGCAGTCTGATGAGTGGCTTATCTATTCGTCATACAGTCTTTCAATCATTGTTGAAGCTATTGAGAGATATTTGAAAATAAAAATGACTTAATATACGTATTCTGGTCCGAATCGTCACAAATGTTAAAATCTCTCAATTTTCTTGACATTAAGCAACGCGAGCTGTACATATCTAGAGCAACATTCTTTCCGACTTTTGACAACAGTCACTGTGTCACGGCATTCGTCTTCCAACAATGGGCTAATAGTCTATGTGGAAAAACGGCCAGTTGCTTAGAAAGACTTGTGTCGAGTACTGGTATGAGATAGCCAGGAAACACATGAGTAGGTGAACTGACCGCCGTGATATGACTGAAAACGGCGTTGAAAGCCAATCAATCAACCAAAATCAATTGTCGCATGACTTCGTCTCAATTATTATAAATACTGTTTATGATGGTACGGTTAGTTGAACTGAATTAAACAGAATATGACAAGCGGAAGGTCATTTCCTGTTACAGGATAGGTATTTTAACCCTTTCCCACATGCAGACGCGTTTTGAAGCAATAGCAGCAGACGACCTTTGAAGACATTGTGAGCAATTTCACCTTTGGCCACAATGTTTTCAACTTTATTTAACAATTAATCTTATCTTTTGTGGAGATTTTTCAGGTTTTTGTCACTATGTTTTCAAAGTCGTCTGCTGCAGATTTGTTGCATGTAGGAAGGAGTTAACATGTTTTCCCATAAAGGCAAGATTTAAATTCAGGAGCATTAAATTTGTATCCAGGAAACACTGTGATATAGCTGAAACATTGTTTAAAGCGGCGTAAAACACCAACCAATCAATCAATCAATTCTGTCGGCAATAATATCAAACACTAGACCAATAAAATTCGCTTTTGCTTGCATTTCCAAAACATGAAAATAAACTGAAACTCAATCAGGCGTGAAATGTCAACTGGCCGTATCACAACAAAATGGACAGAGGATACACGAGTACATTTTGATTCATTATTAAAATGACCGTCCTACAAATAGTCTTTGACTTCTGCTTTAGATAATGTATCCAATGTCGAATTTGATTTCTACCTAAAGTTTGTGTTTGATAAATACGTGTCATCTTCAGACCTATGATTCACGACCTTGTAGAAATCGGAATACATTTTCTCATTCAAAAACAATTTCTTTCAATGGTTTTCAAAACCACTATTAATTACACAGGTGCTTTAAATAAGCCGACTGTTAAAATAATTAACAAAGTATAAACGGTTATAGTATAAAGCTACCATAAGCTTCTAAAGACGAGCACATTGCCTCTTGAAATAGGAAACCTTTGTTTTTAAGTTGAAAGGAGCAATCCATTTTTCCTGACATATTTGATCGAATATGTATAATATATACAACTATGTATTGGTTCATAGGTATGTGTATATATGTGTCATACTTCGATAGGTAATTCACCATAAACGTCAACATATTAATTAAGTCTAAACAAGCGTAACTCAAACATGTTTTTTGACATATATACGCTTTTTTTGCATTTGCAGAGCAAACTTTTATTGTTTTTTAAAAGCATCCTGTTCGGATTCACGTCATTTTCGTTTGTTATTAGAAAGATGAGGTGAAATTTTCACTTCTCAATGTGTACGATAAGTTGTTTCATTTTAATTGGTGTCGTCGTGCATATTTATTTTACTTGATATTAACTTTTACTTGCGTGTTTAGCAATATATATACAGAATTTACTGTTAAGTCCCGCTGGTTTTAAATCCAAATTGCGCGTTTTGCACGTTACAACATAAACTGACTTGACTTAATACAGCCCTGTCGGATTAAACAATTGCCTGGAACATACAACGTTGGACTATACACTGGGAGTATATGGTACAAATATTATAACAAATATCAAATCATTTTCGTGAACAAAACAAGTATCCACAATACCTACGACGATGACGGCCATGGAACCTGTCACAACACAACCAGTATCCACTGGATTTCGACCGGAAGAGGAGCTAGCAGAAGACGACACTGCACGTGGTGACTTCAGTAACCATAGCACCGGATATTACAACCACTCGGGTACAACAGACACGTGTTGTTCCTGTTACGGGGGAGACGGGGAAAAAGGATGCTGTGAATGCGATAACTGTTGTGATAGCCCGTGCTCATGTGAGTGTAAGTGTTTGGAGTGTTGTGGGTGTGGTGACTGCGATTGTGGAGGGTGTGGTGATTGTGGAGGATGCGACCTCGGAGGTTGTTTTTAATTGCCATACATTTACAAACGTTAAAAAAAAAACACTTATATTATACGGTTTTTGCCATAAGCTACATTTAGGACTGTGTTACATGTACATATTGTAAGACCGTGCAAACACGTATCTGTAATGTTCGCACGTGCAGCAAGATAAAGAAGAAGCTCGTGTGAAAAGAAATAGCCGATGTCGCCTGTACCAGGAAAAGGGTTAAACTGATACGCATTAGTGATTTCAAGGAATGCGCTAAGTCTCACGTTCGGGGAAGAGGGTAGTCTGGTTCCCTGCATACTATATTACACATATCAGGGATAGGGCAGGTAATCCAGACTAGTCAATCTTCGGATTAAACGCCGCTTTCAACATTACTTTAGTTATATCACGGCGACAGTTCACTTATTCATGATCCCTAGGTAAACAAACCAGTACTAGGCTAGGAAATGTGCCTAGCTTGCACAAGGGCACTCGACCACGGCGGATTCAATTTACAGGGGCGTAACTCATTGTAGGCACGTGCCTACACATTTTTTCTCAAAATGCTCCAAAATGCAGCTTCGGCGATAGACATCTGCGTAATGTATCGACCAGATCAGCTTGCGCAGACTGATCCGGCCGACACATTCCGTCTTAGGGGGATAGATGTATAGAGTAGTTATTCCTGAAACAGAATATCCACAGGAGGCGAAAAGTGTCTATTCGGGTAGGCCTTTGTGGCATGCTTAGGCTGATCCGGGTCGAACATTTACGCCGAGTCCACACTGTTGATTTTCACACGAGACGGCTTACACATTGATTATTTACAAAGCTACGCCCCTAGTTTTAATCTTCTGAACACGGACGTTTAACGTTTGAACCCGTTTCCTGATACAGACAAAATTCGACGCCTTTACAACAAAAAATATTTGAAAGCGATGAGGGAAAAGAGAAAATTACTCACAATGATAGTTGTATCCTTTACCCACAATGTTTTCTACTCTGTTCAAAAGTATAATATTATTAGTATGTCTACTAGCCCTGACGGCATGTAACCTGTTATACGGGTGTTTTCGAAGCAGAAGCGGGAATCGGGAAAAGAAATACATATGAGCCGTCCCACGAGAAAAGCAACATTGTGGACTATGCGTAAAGTATCGACGCAGATCAGTCTTAGCATGCCTCGCAGGCTAACCCTGACAGAAATGTTTCGCCTCCTGTGGATTTTCTGTTTCAGGAATCATTACTATATACCTCTATCCCGCTGAGACGGAATGTGTCGGTCCGGATCAGTCTGCACGGACTGCGCAGGCTGGTCTGGGTCGGTACATTACGCAGAGGCAATACTGTTGGTTTTCTCGTGAAACGGCTCATATTGAGTATACAGGTTACACCAGTAGTTGAAGCAAAACTCGTTAAATCTATAATAGTCAAAATGAGGTCATACGATTTAGTAAATATAGTAAGTGTTGAGGGAAAACTAAATGAAGCAAAACACAGGTGCTGATTATGTCCCTTTGTTGAGGAAGTTTTATTATATTATTATTATTATTATTATTATTATTATTATTATTAATGGTATCGTAACCGTTTGTGATGTAGTGTTCTAACCGTTCTCCGCAAAACCGAGAGACCCGGGTGTGTGTTTCTGAGTCGGCTCATTGCAAAGACTTTGAAAATAATAATCGCTTCCCTTTGTTGCGCTCCGGTCTGCGAAGATAACGATACAATATAATACAAAATTGTTTTATTTTCAACCATGTACAACTATCATAATACATATAAAATACGCGATTTGAAGATTGCAAAAAGTAAGATAGTGTTGAGAAGATCTTTAATTAAATCATCTTAATACCCATATGATTATATGTATTCATACAGTATGTATATAATGCCCCAGTCATAGTGTCACGTTTTGACCTCGCCGTTGTGCCACGTTTCTGACACCCACGATTTGGAAATTTCAGCCGGGTGTCACGATGTGCCACATGCTAGCCACGCTGTCGCGTCGTTGTATTCCCGCTGTGACACAATTTAAAGGTGACAACGAATATCGAAGTCGGGTAATATCCCGCTGTTGCCTCAGTTGTTCCACGTTGATGACCCTCTACCAAGACTGTTGTAATTATTACAATCCATTGACGTGACAGAGCGTATCATATAAAGCGTACCACAATTTACCAAATCGTAGCCCAACATAGCAGAAACGTAGCACAACGTCGTACAACGTTAAAACACCGTAGCATAGCGCAGCTCATAACGTAGTACAACGTATAGCAGCATATCATAGCGTGGCATAATACGAGGAACGTGGTAGCAACGAGGTCCGAACTTAGCATAGCGCAGCACAACGTGTCAGCAAACGCAACAGAACGTATCAATAGGCGGAACGCGTTACGTTCACGTTCTAATACGCTTTTGCTACGTTTCTGTTTCGTTATACTACGCTGTACCACGCTATCGCCACGTTGTAGTACGTTGTGGGGAAACGTGAGCGAATTTTGAACATTTCCAACATTAAAATTTCCTCTTCACGTTTTGTCACGTTTGACACGTTTGATCACGTTTTAGCCACGCTGTTCTATGTTTGCTCACGTTGTAGCCACGTTTCCCAACGTAGCTAAACGTGGCGGCCAAAACGTAACACTATGACGCTAGATGTTAAAAGATACCATAGCTGATCCATCATTATCAAGAATACATGTTCAGGTTATTTACCCATACAGGAAATACATATTGTTGAAAACGGCATAAAACATTCCAATAAACAAAATAGTGTTGTTATTACTGTATAATGAAGTCAGTCTTTGAGTTAATTCGCCTTTAGAAATGATATTAGATACATTCGTATTTACGCCAATTTCAGCCGTATCTGTCGATCTCTGGTCTTTATGACTCTGCTAAACGGATCGTATAGGTGTAAAACAAATGGGGTTATACCTTTAAAGTTTAAGTCAAAAGTTACAGCTATGATTGAATTGCATGTATACGGACAGTGAAGACTCTGGTGAGACGGTGCGGTTGAACATGCTCGTCTGAGTGTTCACTGTACGCAGATGCAATAAGGCCAAACATCGCTAGAGGAAGGCTCAATTATCGTTTCGATACAAGTTAGAAAACGTTTCGGCCTGAAGATTGATCCTCATATAATTTGTTTGCGAATTATGTTAAACACTTGCCCCCGTGCATCAAATCTACAGAAGACGACGTCGAAAACATGAAATCCCTGGGAAGTAACCGATAGTGATTAATATAAAATGAAAGCTTATTTCCATATCGGCGTAAAATTAATAAGTTCAAACACAATTAGTATGTAAAAACATGCAATTCCATCCGCCGTTCAAAGATTTGTGTAGGAAAGCACAAATTGCTCGAAATGGTAAATCACTACTAGTGGTAAAACCGTAATATTGCAACTCGCAATATTATTTAT
Source organism: Serripes groenlandicus (assembly GCA_031761405.1). NCBI lineage: Eukaryota > Metazoa > Mollusca > Bivalvia > Cardiida > Cardiidae > Serripes > Serripes groenlandicus. The sequence continues at coordinate 73,816,963 of JASEVX010000004.1, read as the reverse complement.
ATTTTACGATCAAAGGATTTAAAAAAAAAAAAGCTGTCATCGTTTTGATTCAGCATCGTCCAGGTATTTTACCTTAAGATAGTACACAGCCTCTTCGTCTTCGTTCTCAAAGAAGTATTTGGGTAAAACGTCTGTTTTCGACACACTCATAAACTGCTGGTAAGCATCGTAACCGAGGGGTTTGCCAGACTGAAGCGAAACCAACGGCAACAATCGATTTAAAGTCGACGACTCTGAGAAAAGTGATCGGCGAACACCTAATAATGGCCTAGACAAACTTGATGATGTTGATGGTAGAATGCTTCGATCCGACAGTGGTTTCGCAAAAGTAGGTTTAGTGTCCGGTCCTGTTTCAATGAGTTTCGTTCTCTGTTTAGCACGGTCAATGTCTGTATCCCAAAGAGAATCACTTCCACTTATTACAGTATCCGTCGAGGACCCAGGTCTTGTATAACCGACATGCTTTCTTGCCAAAGGACTGATTGTATGTCTATGCCTCTTATATGGGGACGAAGCGAGTAACCTTTGTGGACTTACAGTTTTAAATTCATTTCCTTTATCTTTACAATGATCAGATGTGCTGCAATAAACTTGATCTGTCATCTTTGTTTCCATTGTTGATTGACGGACTTTCATCCTACCTTCTATTGTTGAAAAGAAATCCTTGCTGTCGTTCATTGTTGATAGTAATTTAGTTCCATCTTTTGCGGGCGTTGATGTTTTATTGTGGCAACCAGATAGATACTGGACATCATTTGCAAATTCGCTTATAAAATTGGTTCCAATATGTTCAGAGTTTTCAAATAAACTCAAATCTATATCGAAGTTGTTTCGGTCCGATGTTGAATTGGTTTCATTTTTATCAATTTCTTTTATAATAGAAGTGTTATTATTGCAGTTAGATTCATTTATTGTTTTATCATTCTCTATTGTTTGTCTATCCAATTTAAATTCGAGTCTTCTGTGGCTAGGAAGGTTTCCTTCAGCGTCTAGTTTTCCGCTGATACATTTTGAAAGTGGCAAATTGCGTATACTCTTGAGAAAATTCCCTCCAGTGCTCTTAATCGTATCACCCATGGTCTTGGAATCATCGATATCAGAATCTAATTTCAACCCGTCTTTTTTCCAACCTTCATCGTATGTTTTATCTGTAGAACGTAAACTTTCTGTATTACTGTCGGTGCTTTCTCCACTCCAACCATGAACCTGGGCACATGTGTCGTTAACGTTGGCTGTTGGTAACAAATTAATGGCTGACAGTTTGTCTCTGTGTTTAACTAGTTCATTAACATGATGCGTTACTTCATTTCTGTTCTGCTTATAGTCAGGAGCTTTATATCTCTTTCTCGACAAATGGCAAACTTGTTCATCGGAGTAACCTGCATTTTGGATATCGTGGCTGTTCGTAACAATTGGATGTGTACTCGTACAGCGGTCAGTGTCTGTTTCTATTTTAACTTTGGCCATTACGGACAGGACCTTGTCTGTTAGAGACCGCACCAGTCTGACCCCATCTAAAATCAAAGATTGGTTTATCACGTTATTTCGTTTAATCGCACTAAATCTATAAACATCTGTGTCCATTTTCGTGTAAATCTATTTTAACGAAAATGTACTGTAACAATATAGTATAGATATTGCCTTAGTGTAGTATCTAAGAAGAATATTGCCTTGCCAAAAAATAATTGCTATCAACTTTTTCGTCATGACCACCCAATACCGCAATTTCCCCTTCTTTCCACGAACTGTCTTCCATTTGAACCACCTACAGCATAATAGAAGCAGTTCAATCAGACAGTCTGCCTTTTTGAACATGTCACTGCACAGGGAAAATAGCAGACTTATTTTACTCTAACCCATGCATGTACCTCTTTATTTATACTGTTTGCCTTTATTCTTTTCATAACACTCACTAACAGTAGCTGGGTCATATCATATACATTAATGGGAGAGAGAGAGATATATATATACATGCATATATATTTAATATATTATCTATATATAGTTTGAAATTTTAAAATATTTCACAAAGGAAAAACTAGTAGACCTCCTCAGTGGTGTAGTGGTAGAACATCCTCCTCGGAGTACCAACTTCTTTAAAATTGTAGTAATGACTCCTCTCCCCGGCGCTCAGTGTTGCGGGATTAGCATTACGACTGACTGGCTGGTGTCTGGATACATGGACCATGAGTATTGGTAACTTACCCAGGAAACGCCGTGATATAACTGATAAATTGTTGAAAGCGCCGAAAACACCAAAACAATCAACAACGGAAAAATCGTGATTTCCAAAGACAGTACAGTTGAAGGAAATCAAACTTACACGTAGGTTTACAGTATATAGTATTCATTGCACATGCTCGAACAAAAGGCTACTAGATACCGAGGTCAATAAACTTCGATTCGCTGTACATCTAAGTAGTACATCGACACATTTCACTTTCAATTTATATTTAATTATATCATTAACAGTATTAATGGAAATTATAGTTTTACAATAAAACTTATGTATTACTGCACTATATACGTTAAAAACCATAACAAAAATGCTTACCATCAAGGTTAAATTCCATCCTCTTCGATCTTTTTGTTTCGAGCAGGAAGTTATTCACGTCGCGTAGACGATTGAAACAACGTCAAATGCAAAATGACGTCAGCCAATTTGGCGGATTTTTTTTTTGTAATGACGTACGTTTATAATACAGATTGAAATAATCGCAAGCCATGTTTTTGGTATACTATCTGCGCTTCAGGAAAAACCAACCTTAGAATATATGACAATTACAGATAGATATTCATACTATACCTTCTTTGATCACTCTGAGAAAAATGGAGAGCCATAGTTTAACAAATTGCACGGATACCCCGGTTGATCTGGATCTACATTTATTGCTTATTCACAAATTTTGGTTTTCCTAAAGCCGGAGTGCCAGAGCCATATCAAACTGTGCGGATGCTCAGGTTAATCATAGTCTATATTTATTGCAAATTCCCTAATGTTAGTTTTAGTAGAAAATGGATCGTCTATCTAAGACCTTATACCGCAAGAATTGCTGATTTATGGAACATGCTTTACAAGCCTGGTTTGCGATCCTCAATATCTTTGATGGTAAAGACGAGAGCTACTAATGCATGGGTCGAGAGTTCGAACCCAGAATCGGCCAAACATTCTTTCTAATAATGTTAAACGTCATTCGCCTCCCACCAATGAACTAAAATGTATATGTAAACGATCGATATACTCATAGCTTCTACAAGTGTTTTTAAAATGTTATTGACGTCTTTACATCCTTAACGCTTCGGATGATGGGGTTAGCATAAATATTGACTCGCTGGTGTCATGATAAATGGCCTAGTAGTCCTGGTAGCCTACCAATGAAACGCCGTGTTATAATTGACAAACATGTTGAAAACGACGTAAATCGCCATACAAACAAACCTACAAGTGTAGCCTGACTAGTTCACTAGATTGCGATCATACAAATTTAACTCTTTCAGCGCCAAAGGCAATATTGAGCCCTTTGCAAACAATACAGATTCAGGTGAGGCAGCTCGTAACGAGCTGTCTCACCTGAAATCTGCATTGTTTGGCTGTGAGTTATAAAAATATTTCAAAAATCCTATAACATGAAAATTGAATCGTCCGAGTTTGAACATGGAAGAGTCTACTTTAAACAATTCGGCGCTGAAATGGTTAACGTGATGTGTAAACGTTAAAGCCATCAGACCCCATTGTGGCTCATTTGTTGTCGGTTATAGGACTGTGTACCATGATACCATAATAAACGATGGTGCTTTCTTACTTGTTGAGTAGAACTGTGTTAAATAATAACGAGACGAATTTTCATGCAAAGCATCAAAGACTAAAAGGAGCAGATGCAGTTCAGTACATTTAAATAACGTGTGCAAACAGACGTGATGTCAATATTTTGAACAAGAAGACCAAATGTCCCTTTATTTTAAACAAGATGTGCCTATATTGCTCACCTGGCTACCATAGTCTATATTAAAATGTTATCAAGAGCAGAAAGGGTAAATTTCGACGTAGGGATATTCTCCTTCCAGTTTAGCAGAAGAATGATAACAAAAACGGGAGTATATAAACAATCAAAGCGCTGAAAGCGCTGATGGTATAGGGGGCATATGTAAATTGAAAACATATGGCATAGATCATATGGACAAACATTGTTGAAACAATGAAACAATGACCTTTAAACAAACCAAACCAAAAATGTTTGAAGCAACACATATTGCCTGCCAATAACATATACCTCATTTGTCAAAGTTTTACCCTTTTCTTGTATAAACAAAATATCGAAGGACAAAAGATTGACAAAAAAAAACCCGAGCAGCTACCCTTAATTAAAATATTTCTAGTTCAGAAATCACTAAAGATCCACAATGTATATTGTAATCATGCTGATAAATGAAAGACGATCGAAAGCATGATATAGTTATGTTTCTTTTGCACTGCACAATTGCAGCTCTGAGTTTCCTATACACCAAGTCTTAAATTGATATATTGGACATATATTGAGACAATAACCGAAGAAATGAAACAATTGAGTTTACACCTTAAAAACAGATTAGATTTGACGAAGTACAAATCTTGGGGAAGCACTCATTAACGAAAAAGGGAATTTCACGGAACGCATGTGTTGCATATAATAAGGGAGAACATTGAAAGACAAAAATATGCACACTCCAAACGCAGCATGCTTAATTTATGGTAATGGTGCACTGCAAATCTGTAGGTCATAAGTTACATACAAACCAAGTTTAAAATTGATACAATAAAAGTTAATTGAGACAATCGCTGAACTAAATAAGGAAAAATGGAGATAACTGAAAAAACAGACCAGAGTTATGTACCTAGTACTTTGCCGTTCTCCTGATCACACGGGTATAATTGTGACCACTTTGAAATAAATCTGCCATACAGAAACAACGTGTTAACCAATACATGCAATCCATGACGGACGGACGAATGCACATTCAACTCAAGTATTGATTACAGAAGACTGGTTCGATGCGTCAAAACACGTCAGCTTAGATTATGGTATTTGTAAAGTATTTGCAATTTAATTGTATCTCCGAAACGGGACCGGACCGTCAAGGTTAATTTTCAAAAACCTATTTAGACTACATTTCTAGTTTATTTGTTAACAGATACATCTAGGACTATATTACACGTTGATGAACGTTGAGTCTTAAATAAACGCAAATGCATATACATTATAATTTTAGTCCCAAAATCGCTAGAAGCTTCTCAATAATAAAATAAATAATGACCTTGCGGTTATAACTCGGATGTGTTGACAAATTCGGCCAAATTTCTTTCCGACGTTTGACAAAAGTCAATGCGACATGCGTCATTCGTCTTTCACCAATGGCTAAGTCTATGTGGAAACGCAGCCAGTTGCTTGGGAAGATTGTTGTGAGGAGTACTGGTTTGAGAAAACCAGGAAATACATTTGTAGGTGAACTGGCCGCCGTGATATGACTGAAGAAATGTTAAAAACGGCGTTAAATCCCAATCAATCAATGTTGAAATTAACTTATCTATAATTTGTAGATTTAATTTCTATTTCCTAGTACGGTCTACATACAGCGACACATGAGAATATTCAACACAAAACGCGACCTGTTTTACCAACAATTCCCCAGTAGCGGTGAGACCGTTTGTAACATTATTTCATGGCATGTATACACAGTAGGACCTCTCTCTTTGGACGAACAAGAGAAAATTGATGCAACGCATCAATGTCGCCGGAAATGCATACTGCAGTTATGCATAACACTAACATTATAGTAGTTGAATAAACAGCTATCAACTGAGGGGCATATTGGAACATCAGGGGCGGGGTCAAGTGAAAATGTATCATAACTTGCATTGTTTTGTCAACGAAGTGAATGATAATTGAAGCCTTTCATTGTTTATGATCAATCTCCATTCCAAAGTAGGTTGACCATACACACAGCCAACTAATTATTGATCATACACAGTAATGGAAATGAGTAAGCTTGACAATCATTAGTCTTAGTATGTATACAGTGCTTTCATTAAGGAATAATTATAAGATTTGTGAATTCCACATACACTTTTCAAGATGTTTGTCAGAATATTTGAATTCTATAATTTATCAATAAAACCACAAAACAGACAATTTAAGATTTGCATGCAATAGCACGTCATTTTATGTTTACCCTATTAAGGTCAACATTGGACACCTTTGCAGCAATTTACTTTTAAAACAATGAGATAAGGGTTAAATCGCTGAAGACATGAGCTTTCTCTTTTTCTCAAAATGATATTAGCTTGGCATCCTAATTATATCATACCTTAACAAATGATGAAATGTAATCCAATATTTACAAATAAGACCACCTTCGAAATATAATATCAGCTAAACAGTTAAATCTCATTGAAATTGTTTTATAATTTAAACTTAATTTCGAACATAAACTGAGCCCTACAACATTTTAATTTATTGTAATTCTTTCCTTCCTTTTTTATAATGAAAATAACAAACTACTCATGTTTTAAAATTATATTATGATGAGCGCCCTTGTGTCAATGATGCATAACAATATGCAGATCGGAAGCAATATGCCTTTAGGGAATTGAATGACACATTTAAAATTGTCAAGGACGAAATAATTTTGTACGAAAGACCCGATTCGTGACCTACATTCTTCTTCGCAGAGATGTCGTTCTTGAAACTCTCTTTATAGGCAGAGAGTGTTCGTTCAAAGTAATTTTCTATTAAAACCAGTTTTATCTCGGTTTGTTCTTTTCTTCATTTGGTTCGAACCAAATAAACATTTTAAATCACCTATAATTTACTATTTGTAAGTGAGTGTAAAGAGCGGCTCTCTGCAAAGGAGATTGATCTACGCAGTTGGTATTCGCGAGTCACGCGATCAACAGTTTTAGCTTAGAAACAGTTCATATTTTAGATATACATGGATAAACATTATAAAATGAATTCCTCACAAATCAAGACATCTCTTTGAACATGAAAATAACATTCAGTAAGTTAAGATTGCTATTTTAAAGGAGAATTCGACGTGATTTTTCTTGATATTGACACATAACAGTCTGCTTGCTGCAAGTCTCATGGGGACGGTTTTGTCTTCGTAAATAAAACCCCAAAACAGAGATGCGAGTCAAAATAAAGAAACTACTAATACTTAAAACATCGGAATATTTATTTCATTTTAGATGTGTCATAACTTAGTGTTTTTAAACAAACGCAATTGTAATATGTTCAAGACATTTAAATTTGTTTTTTTCTAATAATAACTCCTCCTCCCATGTGATTTCCGAAAACCTATTAAAAATAGAAGTCGCGGGCTTCTGCCCGGCGACTAATTATGTTGTAACAAGTTTGTTTACAGTATTCCTTAACCTTGACCACATAGACTAAATATACAGCAAACAACATTGAACTAAGGCATAACTATTGACCTGAATTAATAAAAGTATGATTTTGAATAGTGATGAAAACATTGTGGAAAAAGACAAACTTGTTGATTATCATTCATCTGTTAAGGTTAGTCAAATGTGTCTAAAAGGGGCAAAGGTTAAAATAATAACTGTAGACAAATGTTTTCGTTATCTAGGTTATAGAAACAAATTGATTCATGTTTCAAAGCATTGTTTGAAAAGGAGGAATTGCTCATTGTCAGCAATTGCTCCGTTTGCAAATATACTTTCAACATTTGTTTGTAACTAAGTAGCTATAACGGGAACGGTTCAACCCTTTCCCGCTTACAGTCGCTTTTTGACGCATGTGCAGCAGACGGCTGCAGAATTGTTTATCATGACCCATTTCCTCTTTTTCCACAAAGGTTTCAACTATATATTTTTCCCCTTGATGTAAGGCAAAATTGCTCGTAATCATTCATCTCTAGCATGTTATTCAAAATGTGTCCGGAAGGGAGAAAGAGGGAAAGCACGTCCATAGTAAAACGTTTAAATATGAAAAGAATTAATTTGAAACGTGTTTGAAAGCATTGTGTGAAAAGGAGGAATTGCTCATTGTCAGCAATAGCTCCATTTTCAACAATATTTTTTAAATATTCGAACTGTTATAGTATCACGGAAAGGCTTCCGCTTCCATGGAAAGGATGTAACCATTTTCCGCCTACAGACGCTTACAGACGCATGTGCAGCAGACGACAATCGAAAACATTGTGACAAAAGGGGAAATTGCTTTTCGTAGGCAATTTCTACTTTTGCCACAATGGTTTCAACTCCTTTCAATAATTGTATTTACAGTGCTTTGCACATTTCTCTATAAGTCGACTGTTGTAAACTAATGGGGTCACAGAACGGTCGACGTTACCTCACACTACTGACATTGAGGTCAACCATAGTTCAGAGTGAGTTTCATTCATAGAAACTATTTTGTCTCATAAATTTATGCAAGCGGAGGGTTTTGTGATTCGGTTGAACCAATGAAATCGTTGAAAAGGCAGATTATAACCAATCAAAACTTGATTTTGGTGTAAGTATACACATGTGGACTGCGGTTGCAGCTTTAATCCGACTTTTCGAAAGCAGCTTCGCTATGAGATAGTGGCGAAACGCCCCTATCCCAAAAACTACAAAGTAATTTTAACAAGTTTACAGATATTTACTACAAAGTAATTTTAACAGGTTTACAGATATTTATTATCAAAATTGAGCAATTATGAAATTAAAAGAAAAAGTTCACATGTATAGGCAACATATAGCAAGAATACAATGGTCTGAATGAACAAATTGTATGGGGAGGAACGTTTTAAGTTAAGAAATATAATTGAATTTTAAAATAGGCAAAAACATTCCCCGAAATCTTTTTTGTATGGCCTTAAACCAAACAATTAAAAAAGCGTAGCCTAGAAGGATGGGGAAAAGTGACCTTCTTTTTCTGAGCTTGGTCAGGGTCGTAAACCAAACTATTAAAAAAAGCGTAGCCTAGGAAGTTGGGAAAATGTTATTAAATACAAATTAAATGTGTCTAAAGTTCTGTAATACCGGTAGAATACATACGTATTGTGTATCGTGTTGTTTCTTAAATCAGTTAATACAATTTATTGATTCATAAAGGTTGTATTTTTCAAACATATTACAGAGTTTTTCTTTCTTTACATTAATAATGTTGGTTGCTCCCTTTTCGATTACTTCACCCCATGGTACAAAAATTAAACCTAGTCAGTAGTGACACCGCGTTTCCACGCTGCGTCAATGAATGATTAGATAACAGTAATTAACAACATAGTATACTGACGCAAACTCCTAACGTAACAATATTAAATATGTATATTATAATTAGTGAGCCTTTTAAGTGTCTCCCACTCAACAAGAGGTAAAGTACTGGTCTTTTCCAGGAAAACAAGCTAATAAGCGTATGCTCTATCAGAACAATTGTCTGTATAATCAAAGAGAAGGAGAAATAAAACCAATTTGAATTTAATCATGGATTCACAGTCACTGTTCAGTTGATCGGTGTTTGGGAATTTTATACCACAAAGTGCTGCATGTGTAACCCGAGAATTAGGTATCGTATCATCTACTCTGTCTTAACCATGTCCGACGCTTTTTTGACGCATCTACAGGTGACTGTATTTAAAACCAGTTTGACAAAAGTAAAAAAATAAGTACAAAACACAAAATTCTCATTCTCTTTACTGTTTTCAACTCTGTTAATAACTTTAACTTTTGTCTATAGAAATTGTACACTTTTTGCCAACAGTTTCCTGCTGCAATTTATTATGCCAGATGCGTGAATACAGACTTTTCAGCATTTATTTCAATTAGCATTGAAATTAGATGAAAAAATTAACGGAATATTTGAAGTTCAAGTCTTTTTTTTTGTTTGCGTTTGAACTTTTGGTCAATAAAGACTACACATGTATGATTTATTTTACAAATAGTACACATGAAAAGATTTTTTTTTTAAATATCGTGATCATGTTTGCATACATTTCGAATGTTTGTTTCACTATTTACACGTTTTGTTTCACTGGTCATAGTTGTAAGACGGAGGAGGGGAAGCGAAGGGGCGTCCAAGACTCGGTTGTTGTCCAGGCATTTTCGCGAATTCTTCGTAGGTCGGAGGGGCATTGTTCGGGCTGCTTGTATAGTCTTCTGGCATACCTGGCTTGCTTGGAAGTGAATCTGAAGAAATAGAAATGCTTTGTGATTTCTGTCTTGAAATCGTTGTCAATTCTTCTTGATATTTTTACTGTTGGCGTTGACGCTGAATGCATGTCGAGGGCTTGGCATGAAATGGTTGTAACTAAAAACCTATTTTGAAAACCTTGGTTTAGGGGCAATTTTGACCCCTTTGTAAACAATGCAAATTTAGGTGCCATTGCTCAGAACGAGCAATGGCACCTAAACTCCCATTGTTTACCAAGAAAAATGATTTAATGCTTATAAAGACTTTATGGCGAGGTTATTAACCTTGGTAACAAAAATACCAATTTTAGTTACAATCGTTTCACGCCAAACCCTCGATGTAGTAGTTGTGTGTTACTGCGTTTAAGCTAATTACAACCGCTGATTAAAACGCTTGTATATAAACAACATCACCACTAGTTATAGATATTAGAATCGGGTTGCATAAATGTTCGTCAGAGTCCGTAGAGTTCGCTTTCTAGCAGAATACTCGAACCATAAACTCGAACTATGTAGATAAACGGAATGCCTAATGATCAGCGAATAGTGAAGGCTCACTCGAGCATTCGAATTCATATAGTCTCACCAAAAGCCTACACATCTCGCGTACAAAGAGAAAAGTCAAAACAAAACAAACAAAATCACAACAAAGGTTTCACTCTTATACTAGTTTAAGGAAGACCAATCATACAATCATAAGTACCACATATATCAAATTTGCGATATACGACTTGAATAGCATTCTGCCCTGCCAAAGATGTGGAAAATTATGTTCTCATTAAAAACAAATTCGCTTGTTGCAACGATGTTTTCAAAAGATATATTATTATAAGAAGTAAGATTGATGATGTTAAAATTATCAAGTAATACCTATAACCGTGACGACACAATCGGGAGAAGGTGTTGTACGTTTGACCTTCTTCTTCTTACAGATACATATAACTGTGACGACGATGATCGCTACAACCACTGCTCCAAACAGTAACATCATTATAATCTTTTTCCTGAAAAATAAGATTGATTGATTGGGGTTTAACGCAATATATCAACAAGTTTCCAGTCATTTCACGACGATCAGTTCACCTTCCCATGTGTTTCCTTGCTTTCTCACAGCAAACATCCACACATCAGTCTTTCCAGGCAACTAGCTGCTTTTCCGTATAGTTCTTTTGTCGATGGTGAATGGCGAATGCGGCGTGTCGCATTTACGTTTATCCGATTAAACTGGCGATTTAAGGGTCTTTTTAATTATCTCTACACGAATGGGCATCATCGAAGTTAAAGTGTACTAGTAACTCAATTGCATGAAGGCGGACTGTGAAGGCTCTGGTGAGACTGCTCAGATGTACAGACTCTTCCGAGTCTTCACTGTAACCAGATGCTGTAAGAACCGGCACAGCCAGAGCGGGCTCATATATGTCATACTAACAGATGCAAAGACATTATATAAAACATGTATTTGAGCCGCGACACACGAAACCCGACCTTCAGGTTACGAACTAAATTATAATAACGATCATATTCGCTGTTCATGTCATATTTTGGTACTTGTCATACGACCGCCTCGGTGGTGTAATGGTAAAGGATTCCCCTCGAGTGCGGGATATCGCGGGTTATATCATGGTCGAGCCATATCATATCAGACTTCAAAGAATGAAGTAATGGCTTTTCCATCTTGGCGCCTATGGTGTTTGGGTTATCATTACGAACGATTCGCTAGTGTCGTGAAAAATGGAGCAGTTGAACTGGTAACTAACCCAGGACCGCCATAATATAACACAATGCAATAACTGACAATAACAATCACATTAACATTTGAGCCGTCCCGCGAGAAAACCAACATTATGGCCTCAGCGTAATGTATCGATCCAGATCAGCCTGCGCAGTCCACGCAGACTGATCCGGGCCCACCCATTCCGTCTCAGGGGAATAGAGGTATAAAGTTATGTTTCCTGATACAGAAATTCCACAGGAGGCGAACAATGTGTATCCGGGTAGGCCTGCGCGGCATGCTTAAGCTGATCCGGGACGATACTTTACGAAGAGTCAACAATGTTGGATTTCTCGCGGGACGGCTCATTTATATACCAGTTTATTTATTATCATCACCATCTCCAGAGGCGTCAAGGATGCTGGTAAAGTACAATATCGCATATAAAATAGTCTGGACAGACAGCACGGATGTGCCAACTGATCTTGTTAATTAGCTTGACAAATGCCAGAGGCGTCAAGGATGCTGGTAAAGTACAATATCGAATATAAAATAGTCTGGACAGACAGCACGGATGTGCCAACTGATCTTGTTAATTAGCTTGACAAATGCCAGAGGCGTCAAGGATGCTGGTAAAGTACAATATCGAATATAAAATAGTCTGGACATACAGCACGGATGTGCCTACTGATCTTGTTAGTTAGCTTGACAAATGCCAGAGGCGTCAAGGATGCTGGTAAAGTACAATATCGAATATAAAATAGTCTGGACAGACAGCACGGATGTGCCTACTGATCGTGTTAATTAGCTTGACAAATGCCAGAGGCGTCAAGGATGCTGGTAAAGTACAGTATCGAATATAAAATAGTCTGGACAGACAGCACGGATGTGCCTACTGATCTTGTTAATTAGCTTGACAAATGCAAGAGGCGTCAAGGATGCTGGTAAAGTACAATATCGAATATAAAATAGTCTGGACAGACAGCACGGATGTGCCAACTGATCTTGTTAATTAGCTTGACAAATGCCAGAGGCGTCAAGGATGCTGGTAAAGCACAATATCGAATAGAGCATAGTCTGGTCAGACAGCACGGATGTGCCTACTGATCTTGTTAATTAGCTTGACAAATGCCAGAGGCGTCAAGGATGCTGGTAAAGCACAATATCGAATAGAACATAGTCTGGTCAGACAGCACGGATGTGCCAACTGATCTTGTTAATTAGCTTGACAAATGCTGACTGATGAAGACGCGCAAATAGTCGTATACATTAGGGTATAAGAACTTACGGATTGGCTTTATCGTGTTTTCCGTCACCATCTTCACTGTGACTGTCATCATCGGCGTATACGTTACAAATAACTGAAAATATAGACGGATAGATTAGATAATTCAGTTGAATTCATGGGAAAAACATTATATTACGTAATATTCTTCTGGTGAAACTTTGATTTTCCCCTTTTTTAATTCAGATGCTTTACTTATTTAAGTCTTACAATTAAAGATATTTTAAAGAATTCCTTATAACGAGCAATCTTTCCTCTTGTCAAACTGTTTTCAACTATATTATATCATAATACTTTAATTTATATGGTTTTAATATATCTATATATATACATGCATTTATATGTTTCCATATTCGTCTGCTGCAGTTGTGTCGTATGACGGAAAGTGTTAGAGGAACAGCTTTCTTCGCACTCTTTCCCACTTGTAGAGGCATTCTGACGCATCTGCAGCAGACGACTTTTTAAAACATTATGAGAAAATGAGAAATTGCTCAAAACGAGCAAGTTTACCTTTTGCCACCATGTTTTCAACTTTTTTCAGTAATTATACTTTCACATTTAGAGGTTTTCCATGATTTTGCATGATCATTTTTTAAAATTCGTCTGCTGCAGATGTGTTGTATGTGGGAAAGAGTTAACATATGATTTTCTCTCTCCATTCTATCTGATTTAACCGTTGTTGAATTGAATGTGATTAAAATTTAAATAAAAACAAACAAACGTTTCTTCATAAATATATGAAACATAATAAGAATGAAAAATACATAGAAATACTTATAATAACTTTGTGGAAATACACACATGAGCCGTCCCACGAGAAAACAAACAGCATGGACTCGGCGTAATGTATCGACCCAGATCAGCCTTGGTTTTCTTGCGGGACGGCTTATGTTGACCATTTATCTGATATATGGGCCGTCCCGCGAGAAAACCAAAATGATGGACTCTGTGTAATGTATCGACCCAGATCAGCCTTGGTTTTCTTGCGGGACGGCTTATGTTGACCATTTAATTGATATGATAATAATTATGAGCCGTAAAGCGAGAAAACGTTTCGAAAATACTCGTATATCAGATATACCGGTATTTTCGAAACGTTGCTATAAAAAGGTTACTAATTGCGATATGTTTTACGTAGTATTGTTTCAAAATACATCATCAGAGATAAGTATTTGACAGTTGTGCTTCTTTTGCCTGTCGCTCCTAGAAATATATGAGTCTTGTTACATCAAAGGACCATAAATGAGTTTTCGCACATAACAGACGAGTGCGTTAGAACGAGCTTGATACTTGCGATTGATTGGATCAGACTTCTTTAATGTTACCAAGAAAAACTGACTGTGCATTAAAGGTGGAGAAATTAAATTTTTACATTTTACATTTGTGTCAAGCATATTTCTCAGCAACCACCGACTGGAATGCAGCCGAACCCCGGTAGCCAAGTCGGTAAAAACGCGGGCTGTCAATCCAGGGGTTGTGAGTTTGAACCCCATCTCGGACTAAATTATTTCCGACGTTTGACAAAAGTCAATGCGACAGGCGTCATTCGTCTGTCAACAATTGGTTTACAGTATAATGAGGAAAAACAGCCAGCTTTTCGAAAAGAAAATGTGTGGAAAATGTGTTCGAGAAAGCCAGGAAACACATGGATATGTGAAACTGGCCAACCGTGATATGACAGAAACATTGTTGAAAACGCGGTTAAAGCTTACCTGCCAATAACCGGCTGAAATGTAATGGCACGTTAAGAAATGGCAAGTTACAACAAATATATTTCCATATTATACTAAGTAAATGAATGGCGCCCTGCGTAAACCCAAACCTAAGAAATTTGCGACCTAATGTTGGACCAAGATCAACCAGCGCATGTGCGCAGTCTAGTCAGTTTCCATTTCGATCTTCAAAGTTGATGCCCATGCAGTTCTTTTTCCAAACGTGTAATTATTGCGTTAAAGATGGTTTGCCTGAAACACGTCTCAAGTATAAAACATTGTGTTGATAAAACTGTGACACAGAATTCCCGTAACAAAACGACATTATATTCAACATGAAATGAAACAAATCGAACTTACCACCTACCACAAGAGAAGTGCAATCAACGGTAATACTTTAGACTCCATCTTCAAACAATTATTTTCCAAATGTGTGATGCCTGCCTGCACTGTAAACGTCAACTGCGTCAATATTGTAGTTTGATTTTATATTAAATATCCAGATCTTTTTGTTATCAATGTTCTAAATAGTGTCTATTTGGAAGTTACCCAGATTTTAAATCACGTTTTACATATACATTTCAAAACAGGTATATCTTTAATTGTGTGACAAGCAGCTGTTACGTCTGTTTTGAATATAGTCTTCGAGCCATTTGAGCAACGTCATAACGTCATACGAAAAACCGATCTTTTCCTTCATTTAAAGTTTTTCAACACAAAAGGCGCGAGTACTGGTTAAGTCTCAAGGAAACAAGATATCGGACGTGATAAGTATAAGCATAAAGCTTGCTTTCACAGTCTTCTATCTATACTCAATTAGTTTGATTAACTATGTGCATGCATATACATATAGTTACTTACCTTATCATATCAATTCTGCGGAGGCTAACAGGATAGTTGGAACGACAAGATTGCGAACAGTGAAGATCCAGGTAAGACTGCACGCAGGCGAGGGTTGACCTTGATATTCACTGATCGCACTATTCCGAAGGTCGGTCTTCGTGTGACGTTGCCCGTTAATTGCACGGTATGTGATCACTAATACAGATCGTGACAGCACAGACGCAAATAGATTTTTCAATAACCTATTTACATTTTAACAGTATATTATATGCAATCGATCCGTCTTATACATTTGAGAGGCTAATTTCATGTTTTAAAGTGGAGTACAGTGTAATTGTACTCTTAAACAAATTTATCAATAATTGGTAAAAAGGTTTGCAATATAAATCACTTTAAAACTGATTAAGGTAGACGTACTTTGACAACCGTAAGCAGATAACTTTTTGAAAACTGTTGCGAAATTTCGTTATATCTTCCTTTTTGCCACAATATTTTCAACTATTTACGCGTGTTATATATACTAATGTAATAATAAATCCAGTGATTGTTATTCAAGACCTCGACTCGGCCATTCATTCTTTCCCGATAGTTGACAGCAAACATTGAGACGAGCGACATGTATCTCCCCCCCCACCCCCCCCCCCCCCCCCCCCCCCCCCCCCCCCCCCCCCCCAAAGAATCCGTCAAATTTTCATCTTAAATAACTTTTTAAAAAACGGATATGTTTGCCTTCACATTTGAGCTAGCAATAACTAGTTTCTGAGGAAGAAAGATTACCCTTTCGCACATACAAAAATCTGCAGCGCACAAGAAAACTTCCCGCCAAAATTTGGGGAAAATCTTTAGAAATGAAAGTATATTTATTGAATAGAGTTCCTTTTTGTCTTTTTGTGTTGTTAACTTCGTTTTTTAGCAGATGCGTCGAAATGCGTCTGCAAGTGGAAACGATTAACAACAAAACGAAGCTAGATAGT